>OV743308.1:19481785-20085892 GCA_928268935.1 Lasiommata megera | reverse complement strand
ATAACAGGTATAACGATAATACCATCGGATATCTACAACGTACTAGCTGCGTCACCTGTAATGAAGTAATTCTTATTTTTCACTATAGAAGATTTGGTGTACCCTTGATAGCTTTCGTGCTTACGTGGGGTATATATGATCTAGGTTGGAGCGCAGTTTGCCTTGGAAGTACGCAAATTACACGGAGCAGGTTACAAGGCCAAATCTGCGTTCGACAAGCAATGTATGTAATGGCTCGGAACGTATATTTAAAAACGGAGGCATTACGAAACCTCTGGCTGCTGTGAAAAATGGAAACTATTTTATATAGAAAATATTCACGTTGGATGGTTTATTACGGGGATTAATTAATAAAACTCAATTTAACCCACTACGCGTCGACCCGTCAAACCCGCCGCATTAGATGATTTCATCAAAATAGTTACGGTTAAATTGGTTTTATAACAACCACCTGAAAGCCACCGCTCTTAACGTCTCGCTATCCGTTCATACAGTCGACGGGCGATCAGCTTTTAGGTATTTTCCGCATATTCGGTTTTACGGCACACGTTCATTCGAAACCCAGTTGCATTCGAAAGTTTTGTAAATCGCCGAACGCATTAAACATTCTATCTGAAGATTAATGGGATCTATGATCGATGGAGTTTATTTATATGTTTGGGAAGATTTTCTATTAATGAACTGTTATGAGGTTTTGGTCGCAATTTAAAGCTATGATAATCAATCAGAATACTATATATTTAAGACGTCAAAATAATCTTTCAAATTGGCTTAAATACAAATGTAGCTATCATTAACTCACTACCTAGGAGGGTTCCAAAAGCACCAGGTATAAAAAGAACCTCGCAACAAACTAAAAAAATTTTAGGATAAACCTAGTAAGAACAATAACTAATACCCGAGTTTGTTCCCCAAAAATTATCGTAATTATTCCTATTATAGTAGGAATTTTAAATAAGCTTACTTTTAAAATAAACTTTGAATTTATTGAGAAAAATCTCCAAGTATTTATCAATGTTAATATACACAGTATTTGATCGACAAAGCAATCTGACCTAAAAACCTAGAAAGGAATAAGCAATTAGCTTTTAAAACACGCTATTACAAGTTCAAATGTTCCGGTTGCGGTCATAGCGCGCCCCTCGAGCAGCCCAAGTCAAACTTATCTGTGTATATTTTTGTAATCATCTTCTTTCAGTGTTAAATTATGAGAATGTAATAAAGAATAAATATTTCAATAACCGCTAACCAAGAATTAAAACCGACTTACCCTATGATGAAGCGACATGTTGCTTCCATTTTGAAACCTGACAATGGTCTGCAGAGATGCAGGCGTCGACATACTCTTAGTTATAGACGAGTTTCCCGATTCTTTCTCCTGCTGTTCTTTTAGCAAGAGTCCTCGAGCTATCTTAGCGTTCAGGCTTTTATTCACGTGCTGGTGGGGCAATAATGGAGTTTCCATCGTTTTGGTGGTATACGAAGGGGAGGATGTCTGGCTAAACGAGTCTGAGGAAACGTTCGAGTCTTGTCTGACGCTGATATTCGACCCTGAACTAGGTGAACGTTTAATTTGGTTATTTTGTGGCAACTGCGTAGGTGGGAATGGAGAAACAGTGTCTGGTATTTTTTGTGGAGGACGTCTCGGAACGACTGGTTGTGGATTTCTATTACAATCTAGTTTTGGAGGAGTTATATTAGGGGTTGGATTTTGGGGTAAAGGAGGTGGAATGTGTTTTTTATTGCCGTTCGGATCCGTCGTAACCGGAGCTGGAAGTGGTCTCGGGGGTGTCGGTGGTGGAATTCTTCGAGGTGGTTGTGGTGAGGAGCGACGTGGCGGCGCCGGTGGAGGAACTGGTAGTGGCACCACCACTGGCGCTGTCCTCTGCGGCACGGGTGGTGGCTGTGGTGGGGTTTTAATTTGTGGTGGAGGTAGCTGCAACAAAGAAAGGAATCAATGAAAACGCTTTAGTTACATAACATGGATAAAAGTGTTTTTTAATACTATTAATGAAAACTTATACCTGAAACAAATTGGATCTCGGATCGGATTTTTAATAACACATTTATACGTGTATATGCACGGATCAACAAAATCTTCATTTGGTACAAGGACAGCATCCTAAACTGAACATAGGATACGTCATATCCCAGAAACTTATTCTGAAATGCGTTTCGCCAGATTAAAAAAACATTGTCAGTAGCGATTCGCTTCACTGCTAAATGCAGTTTTGTCGTAAAAGTTATACCTACTTGCAAATGAAAATTTTTTAACATTAAAATTAAGCAAGAATATTTTTGTTGCTTTCATAGAACCTACTCCCTTTATCTTTACCTAAATTATTATTATGTTTAACCCTCTTTATAAATACATTAAAAGTTATTCCCTTGTTAGTAGTAGTACCCATCAAGTGTACGTCGCCTATGTAATATACGTTAATTGAATTGTGGGTTGTACGGCTCGGTTATTATAAACCATAATAAAACGTCCAAGAAAATCAAATTTGAGTCCCCAAATTGTAACAAAAGGTACTTTGGAAAATAATTTGGAAATTTAATATACACGTCAGTTCCTCGCATATTGATTACGCCCTCGAGACGACGGGAGTTAAACAAACACTGTTGAGCACAATCGGGCCTATTCTTTATAATTACGTCTTTGGAGGCTCATCGATCTATCAAACTTTTGCGGCGTCTAAAGTATATTATACAAGTACTGAGAACTAGTCAAAGAGTTATTCGGTAATAAACGTTTTAAACTTTCGGTCCTAAAACTAAATTGTATGCAAAAGCTCTTGCTTCATATGCGACTGCACAAAATAGGAGTCATACTGCATTCAGTATTAATTATTAATGCTTTACATAAACCACCATATCTTCTAAATTTTCAGCCGGCAATGCTTCGGTAGCCCTCCGATACTTTAGAAGGGCTGGTCTTTCAGAAAATGACGGTAATTACTCGTTATATTAATCAGGTAATCTCATCATACTCTCAGCACGACATTTCTGCACATCATTTTTGTGAAACATGAAAACACTGGTGAAAAACTTTATCTATTGTCTAGACTATCGTAAATGCTCCATTTATTATATTACCTACATAAAGTGTCACGTGACAGTGGAAAACACAACCATGGAAAGTGTAGGCCAAAACCAGATGTTCAATGGTAGGTTGTCATACAAAATTCCTAATTTAAAAGTATCTAACTACGACTCAATCAAACTTACTCCGCTTTCCATTGCATAAAGCAATGGTCAACCATCAACAGAGGATTTGAGGAATGAACGAAGAACGAAAATAAAACGAGCACCTACCCAACTTACAGTCAACAGAAAAGTGGTCCTTCGAGCCGGATGTTTTGGTATTCACATATATTTAATCACATTTATTTACCAGCCATATGTTTTACCCTTTGATGAAAACAAACGGATCACTTGCTCTTAAACCATCGTCCTAAGAGGACGAGGTAAGAGAACAAGTACACAAAGAAAAGGGCTTTGGTAATATTGTCGATGAATAGAAATATTGGCTTTGTTGGAAAAGTTACTCCGTGTAATTGAATCCACCGACTAATAAATGCCATCCCATTGAAATTCAACTTAACTCGATTCAACTGTAAGAATAATAGGTTTCCTTTTGTTTGTTTTACATGAATAATAAAATTACCTAGTGTTGTATAGGGCTTGTTTCTGAATCAAGCCCTGGCATTTCAATCATAAGATGTCTTGACCATACAATTTGGCTTTACCATACACCAGAGCAAAAAATAAACAAAGGAAGACCGAGAAAAAGTGGATGATTGTATGGCATCTACAGAGAGCTGGAAATTTGAGATCGCACGAGTAGAGAATATTAATGGAATCGAGTGGAGAATATTAGGAGGCCCTTGCGGCTATGAACGCTTTAAAATAATAAAAATCAATCTAATATAATTAACAATGTGTTATATATTGTTATAAAATATTGCCTAACAACTAAGAATTTCATTGCTTTGAATCTTTTTATTCAGATTAGTTATCTTATTACTTATCGATATCTTTATGAAATATATGCATGTGTGTAACCTATCTATTGTAATGCCCTAAGAGGACATAATTTCGTTTTTAGATTAATTGACTAATCTCCATGACACAGCACGTGGGATGCTTCAGCTAGTTACCCTGACAAGGACATACTGCTAAGCGATTTAGAATTGTGGTAAGATGCCATGCAGAAACCGATTAAGAGGTTGAGCTCAGCCGACGAAGCAAAGGAAGTAAGTCAGTATTTACTTACTTTGACAACTGCCCTGGGGGGCGCGAACCTCGAGGGCGGGCAGTAGGGCAGCGCGTCCGAGGGGCAGTACACGAAGGCGGAGGCGCGCGGCTGGGCGGGCGCGCACGCCGCCGTGGAGTGCCTGCGCGGCGTGCCCGCGCTGGGCCGCAACAGCTCCATGATCTTCTCGCCCGGGGTCACGGCCAGGCTGCCGGCACGTCCGTACCTGTCCACACAAATACGTCAGCGGGAATTTTCCGCCTAAATCTGCTTATAATCAAAACTAAACAAATGCTAGACTTCCAAAAAGCCTGAAAAGTTTAACAGAGCTAAACACTTTTCGCCCAAACACAGCTTTATACTCCAGCTTTATAGAACGCAAGTTTGGGAGACCGAACACCAGCAGGTAGCTGCAGACTGAGGAGCACCAGCCCAATAAATTGAGCAGTACTCTATTTACACTTTTAGGCAAAAGGAGCAACGTTGACATAATTTGATTCATAAAGACCGGAGAGTGACAATATACTCGTAGTATACTTGTTATTCGAAACAAATTTACAATTTCTATGTGATAGTAAAGTCCTTTCTGATTTAACCTCTTCGCGCGAATTATGTTTTCCACTTATAACTTAAGCTGAAAAACAGAATACTATGCATTCAAATAGTAAACACTGGTAGCGTTAACTATAACTAAGATGCAAAATAAGAAATGAATTTGCAATCACGCTTCCCAGAGCACGTCGATCCAGTAATTAAAGGCACAATATGCGCAAGGGGATCCTTCGTTCGCACGCCGCTGAGCCATTTACAGAAGGGTTCATCATTAGCAGCCTTTCACTGCTGACAGCTCATTACCGCCATTGATTTGTTATTTACATTTACCTTCCTACCGACCTTCAGTTACATCGTACTTTTTAAAGCAAATTGTGAATGGGGTATTAATCATCACATTACTTAGCGTTGATTTCTGAATAGCAAATTTTGGCACGTCAATCCAGTACCAGTTATTTTGACTAAAACTCATTCAATGAAACAAAACCTTTTTTTTTAAATTATCTATTAAAAGAAATTTTTGATTCGTAAATTTAAATCTTGAATTCCAAACGCGGCCACAACAAACTTGCCGGGTGAATATTTTTTTCATTGTTACCAAATTTAAATGATTTTAGTCGATAAAGACCGGCATTTCAGTAGTGTGATTTGTATATTCTCTACAATTCGCTTCTATTCTATATTCTATGTCCAGTCGTTGGACGTTAATAGCTCGGTAATGATGATAATGATTTAATCAGGACTAAACATAGTTACTTATCTCAATTATAAAAGTAGTTTCTTTATGTCAACAGTTAAAAAAACAACAAAAAAAAGAAAACTTATTTTATATGTTATTTTTATTATTTTGTTTTTAATAGAAAATATACAAATGCTACAGTTTTTAAGAAAAGGCCCGGGACAATATTGCATCCTCCGCTGCGTCGTCATCCTCATTACTGAGGGTCGCGATCCTTAGCATGGATCACCTTCTTTCGTACGATTTTTCTCCAGATGGTTCTGTTTCCGGCATTATGTAGTGCATAATTGGTAGTATATATAATATACAAGAAAAGAAAAATATTGTGAAAGTTTTGAGTTGAAGCACTTTTTGACAAGCCCCAACTACGAATATCTACGAGTATTATCAAGAAATATTTCAGACTTCTAGCGGTAAGGTTATGTATGATTAGCATTTGTAGAGTGTTTCTCACACTAAGAAAGTTGTTCTCGTGTTTTAAACTTCAAAACTGATCGACTTTCGTAAAAATTGAAAATCATTTCGTTGAGGAAAATTTTCAAAACTCCTTTCTAAGCTGACGTGGACGTTAATCTATATGCGAAGCTAAGCGTTAAAAGATCAGTCAGACAGTCGGTTATTTTATCAGGTATTTCGTTACAAAGAACGCCGTGTTATTTAATCGTGCTTACTTATCCTTTTAGGTCATGAGTATTACGATTCTTAAAGATAAACAAAATACAAAAGTGTTGTGTGTGTTGAAGTAATATGCTATATTTATGAAGATAAACGGCCCTCATCAATTTGTACGCTGCTATTAAAAGCCAGGGCATACCCAGTATTTGTACACCCATGATCCTCAGGACGTAACCTAGAGTATATACGCATCAATCTTACCCTTCCTATCTAAACTTTATAAGAATATATTTTTTAATGATAAAAGTTTTTCAAATAAACTTTTAATATTCCGTGGAAATTCCATAGTTTTCCCTTATTTTTTTTTTAATATGCGCGTATCGAGGATGTTGTTTGATGATGATCTCAAAATATGGTTCCTGGTTTATGCGTGAAAATGCAAATACCTAACAGAATTTATAACATCACTGAGGGTTATGATTTTTATTTAAAATCCAATTTTAGAAAGTTAGCACAGAGATACAACCGAGTCATAAAGGCAATAAAGTAAGTGAATAGTGTGATTAAAATCCTAGCACACTATTCATCTCACATAGCAAAAGATTCTGACATAAAACTTGACCGTTACTGTATGCTAAATAAGAGTGGTGGAAAAAATACTTTGTGTGAGTAACGAACTGAAAATTTCCACCCAGTTAAAGCCCTCATAATAAATCGCTCAAGAAATCTGTCAGTGTATTATTGAATTTGTCTTTGTACGTTCCTTCTCAGTCATTTGTTAAAACAGCGGCTCTTCAAAGGAGAAGCGAGGGAGGCAAAATTGATTAACAAACCGTCAGCCGGCAGCGCCCCGCGCCGTCAGTGTGAGCCAACACAAACTCTGATAAAACCCCCATTTGGCTATTCATTATTGATTTTTTCGAATTTTGAGTTATCGAACTTTCCACATCACACAACAGGATGCTGGCCACCTGTCGTACAGGAGAAGGTTTTGGAAAGCCGGCAGGCCGTTACTATTCAAGTTGACTTGATAATAATATGATTATTATAATAAATATTAATATGATTCTTAATATTTATTCTCAAATATAAATCTTTATAATCAATTATTTTTATCTATAAATGCAGTGGGTATACAGTATAGCTAGATATAAAAAATTAAAATGTAATTAACGATTATTTGAAGTGGTGATAGCCCAGTGGTTAGGGTGTCAGCCTCCTAATCAGAGGTCGGCGGTTCGAATCCTGGCACGCACCTCTAACTTTTCGGAGTTATGTGCGTTTTTAAACAGTTAAAATATCACTTGCTTCAACGGTGAAGGAAAACATCGCGAGGAAACCTGCACGCCTGAGAGTTGTCCATAATGTTCTCAAAGGCGTGTGAAGTCTGCCGATCCGCATATGGCCAGCGTGGTGGACTATGGCCAAACCCTTCTCATATTGAGAGGAGACCCGCGCTCTGTAGTGAGCCGGTAATGGGTTGATCATGATGATGATGACAGATAATAATATAACATATCTTACTGTTATATTTTATGACAATAACTGTGATTTTGTTTTTGAATTTTCAAAGTTAGGAAAAATCCAAAACACTGCCGAGAATTGAAACCGGGACACCACATCTATCTGTTGTTATCCAAATAAGAGAACAAAAGCTGAAATTCATGGTAAATATTTACTTGAATCTAAAAATCTCATTTCTACATAAAAGCAAGCTAATAAGATAAGAGAGGCCTTTGTACTCGCAACGATACCTTTGTAAAGAATTAATTAGGGAATGTGTAAAGCTTTTTATTTTGGAAAAATTGCCGCCTTATCTCTGGCCCACCGCCGCCGGAATATGAAAACTCGTTTATTCAAATAAGCCTATTACATGCTATTTTGAGTACAAAAATAATTTCTAAAAGCTTTAATTTGGTTTCACCTGTCCCGGTATCTGTCTGTAATCAAATTTTGCAAGTTTAATTTGACCCACTTCCCAGTTTCCGATTGAGCTATAATTTTGCATGCATAATCTGTATTATGGCCGTTAATATCTCAATCGGATTATTTCGGATGACTATGCAATATTAAAAGCGGTGATAGCCCAGTGGTTAGGGCATCAGCCTCCTAATCATAGGTCGGCGGTTCGAATCCGGGCACACACCTCTATCTTTTCGAAGTTATGTGCGTTTTTAAACAATCAAAATATCACTTGCTTCAACGGTGAAGGAAAACATCGTGAGTAAACCTGCACGGCTGAGAGTTTTTCATAATGTTCTCAAAGGCGTGTGAAGTCTGCCAATCCGCATGGCCAGCGTGGTGGACTATGGCCAAACCCTTCTCATATTGAGAGGAGACCCGTGCTCTGTAGTGAGCCGGTAATGGGTTGATCATAATAAATAAATGCAATATTATAGTCTTTTTCCATAGCGAGTCGCTCTAGTAAAAGCCGATTTGCAGGCCTGATGCGGAGCTGGCTTCTGCTGCGTGCGGCTTAAGAAGCTTACCTCCTAAGCACAAATTCCCGAAAGACCTTTTATATATTATCTGCGCGGCAATCTGAAGTGAAAGGTCGTAGTCAATAATGTGAGAATAAATATAAAATGATTAATAACCTAGTTCAATTTTGCGTTTATTTTACAACCAGTGTTTACATACTAGTATAACAGTCAAGTTTCAGTTTGCATTAACTCTAGAGCTCTTTTTTTATTACAAAAAATAATAATAATAATCATTTATTTGCCAGAATGTATGTACAATAGTCAGATGTTATTAAGCGATGTCAATTGGTTAAGAGGTCATTACATTCTACTAAATTAATAGTGTACAAATTTTTATATAAATTATTAACATTATGAAAAATATTGAATGTCCAATCAAATTAAAATAAAAACAATAATTTGATGTCAGCAAAAATAATTAATTATACATTAGATATTAAGTTTTAAGAAGCATTATATTAAATTTTTTCTTAAACATATTTAAATTTAAACTTTCAAAGTCCGTTGGTAGCTTATTATATATTCTCACTGTCATGCCGCAAAGATCTTATCTAAGATGATAACGGGCTAACCTTTTAGGGGAATTGTAAACCCATGCTCCTAATTGTACACGTCTTTGTCGGTAGGGTGATAAGCAGCCATGGCCGAAGCCTCCCACCAGACCAGACTCGAGGCGGGAATCGAAACCCAAAGCCTCCAACTTTTAAAATGCAACAGCTCGCGCACTGCGCCGCAGAAGTCGTTAAGGTTTATTATTATGAGATAAAGGTTATAATATATATAACTTAACTCACTTCTTGTGTGAACCCCAAATGAGCAAGTTAGCGCGAAACTGCACTTTAAAAGCAGTAATTTGTCACGGAACGGGCGATACGCGAAGATTAATCACCAAACTTGCGTGCGAAATATTGTTAAGTTAATAAGCTTCAAGCAACTGCAGTTACTGTATTTGCACTTGCAGTCAGTTTTAGTATTTAAGTGTGGTATAGCTCTCACAAATCAGAGAGTCATCAGGCCGATTCAAAGTTTCAAAGTTTTTATAAAACGAAAGCTTGTAGAAAAATCATATTACGATATTAAGGATTATATAAACGATAAAAAAGCTTGGGTGTGAATTGCTCTATCTCCATAGGTACTATAGTTTATTATTAATTTTATTCATTATGTGAGATGGTGATAACGAAAAAAAAGAAAAACCCCGGCTTAGTTTGTTGTGGGCTTCCTCTTAGACCGGGGCGCGTTTGGAACCCTCATAGCTTTAGTTTTAAGTTTAAGAATATAGTTATCACCATGAAATAACTACTATGTAAATTATTGACGCGTCAAAAGTGCCTTTTTAAGGACTATTTGAATAAAGATTATTTTGAATTTGAATTTGAATTTGCCGCCTTGTCTGGGAGAAACCTGACGGCGACTCAGGCCCGCGCGTTTTTTGGACCGTGGGCGTCGGCGTGGTGCAGACGTCGTTTGTTTTATTTTTATTTTTTTATTTCATTACATAATCGACCACAAAAATGCATTCATATTAACCCACAATGAATTCATTTTACGTAATACTAAGACGTTTTTTGAAGCGGTGATAGCCTAGTTGTTAGGGCGTCAACCTCCTAATCAGAGGTCGGCGGTTCGAATCCGGGCACGCACCTCTAACTTTTCAGAGTTATGTGCGTTTTTAAAAATTTTAAATATCACTTGCTTCAGCGGTGAAGGAAAACATCGTGAGGTAACCTGCACGCCAGAGAGTTCTCCATAATGTTCTCAAAGGTGTGTGAAGTCTGCCAATCCGCACATGGCTAGCGTGGTGGACTATGGCCAAACCCTTCTCATATTGAGAAGAGACCCGTTCTCTGTAGTGAGCCGGTAATGGGTTGATCATTAAGACGTTTTTTAAGCTATAATGCCTTTAAAAACATTTAAACATTATTACCGAATTAGTTAATACTTATATGTACATTGCAACATTATCATGACAAGTAGGTACATAACGATTAAACTTTAAAAAAATAAATCTAAGATTAATCTTAAATTATTATTAAAGGATAAAAAAACACGTGGGTAAGTTAAAATCTTAATGAGGCATCTTAATACTAAAACTAAGATCTATAGCGCGTATTCCGACTTTGCTCAGCAAAAGTGTTAAAACAAGTTATGTCGGACACCTAACTCAGCCTCTGGCTTAAGAAATGAGACAGAGAACGCTTAGGAACGCTTAGCTCGCTTTATACATATCTCGGTCTAAGCTTACGCAACTCCAATGGAGCAGATTTAATATTCTAACTCCACTGGAGTCCATATACATTTAATCATCCAATATAATATTCGAAGCAATAATATGTTCACGTATTAAACGGTTTCCGAGGATAAATCCTCTTTGGGTCGCAGCCAGGGAGCTTTAAACGTTTTCTTATATGACAGGCATGACAATGCAACAAAACTCTCGGTCTAAGATAAACTAGCCACTTAGCCATTTGGCTATAACTTTCTCTTAGGTCATTATCAATTAAAGTTTATTTGTTTTCAATTAAAGACATTGTTTTACTTGTTCGAAGTCAGATTATTTTAACGCAATGCTTTGCATGTTTCCTGAGCATTTTATGAGAAAAATCTGTGTTATAATTAATCCACCTCAATAATTTGGAATGCCTTTCCGAATTTGGTTTTCTCCACTGTCTATTTAACTTTAACTATATTGTCTAAAAAACTAATTCCAAATAATCCTAATAAGAAAAAAACATTATCAATGCGTCAAAAAGCTACGAGGTTACCAAACCGCCTTGATTTACCAAACTATTATTAGTACGTATATTTTCTTATTACCATCTCCGATCGTCACATAAAACTATTTAAGAGCAAATTATATATACGAGTACATCGAAGAATTTAATAAAATTAAAAATCTGAATTGCTTCATTCATGTAAGCTCAGGACAAGTATCTATATAATATATTTTTCATTATTTTAGTTGGTGAGAATAAATACCTAAGCTTAATTATAACTTAAGTTAAGCGGTTTCCAATCGGGCCCAGGTTAAAAAGGAAGCCCGTAACAAATGGAACCGCAATCTTTGATACTATTTTAAGATTTTTCTATAAGCTTCGTTTAATTTTGCACCTGCTTAGATTCAAGTCCATTTTTATATTTTTATCCCAGCTTAACTACACGCCTATTTTACCTTCGATAATGAAATTGTGGAATCTTCGACTTTTCGCTCACGCGACACGAAAAAAACCCTGGATCGAATCGACCTGGGCAATATACTGATAGTACGAGTGTGTTTTTCTGTGAAGACAAGGCTTTGGATTACACGCTCGTCCACAATTTTCCTTTATATAGCGGACAAAGCGTAATAAGCGCATTAATTCACTGATAAAAACCTTAAACACCAACATTGTATCTCGGAAACCCCTTAAAGGTTTATGATTATCGCAGTTTTGGCCAAAATAAAAATGGCGGTTAGTAAGTAAGGTTCTTTGCAAAATATTCTATAGGCCTTTTAATCAGGAAATGAGAGCAGTCTATCATCGGAGTGATTAAAATGTTTTGGAAAAGTGTTCCCTCCCTCTTAAGAGAGAGAAAACCATAGGTTATGCTGATGCTATGATAACAGAAACAGTTACCGGCCCCTGACAGAGTCCGTATCGTCGTTTTCGGCGGCCTGTGGCTGCAGATGCATCCCGCCGTGTGACCACGTCACTGAGAGCCAGTCTGAAACAATTAAAACAGGTTAGTGCTTTTAGACTACATAGCGACCTACCTATTATCCCGCTGTATTCAAAAACAACGACCTACTTAGCGCAGAGTGAGCGCTGGCACGTTATGGTGGTCGTGGGTTCGATTCCCAGCTCGACTTTGGTCTGATGGAAGGCTTGGACCGTTCGCTTATTACCCTACCCTACTGACTGTTCATTACCCTACTGACTGATGCGTTGCCGAGTAATTTAGCATTCCGACACGACGTCGCGTAGAAACTAATAATGAGTATTTCACAGATAAGCCAGACTCCTCATATACCACCAGGTGAGATTGTCGTAAGGAGCTAACTTGTTTACGGTATTTGAAAAGGTTAAAAGCACTTAGATCGTTAATCCTAAGGTTAACGACGAAGTCTGTTATGATAATGATAATAACAACAATTCCAAATTTACAATAAAACACACGTTTACGAAGCAACATTATTAAAGACTTAGAATTATCTATTACGCGTTTTAATTATGCCAATAAAATATTCATCCCAGGTGCATAAAAGTAACATATTAAGATATTAGGTCGAGTATCAAATAATTACTTTTTTTTATACACTACAAGTCAGCCCTTGACTGCATCTCACCTGATGGCAAGTGATGATGCGGTCTAAGATGGTAGCGGGCTAACCTGTTAGAAACCCACTCTCCTAGTTGGTTTCTACACGACATCGTGCCGGAACGCTAAATCGCTTGGCGACACGTCTTTGTCGGTAGGGTGGTAACTAGCCACGGCCGTCGCCTCCCACCACTAATTACTACTACTGATAGAATTCCACGGTATTATACTCATCAGGACGCACACGTACGTTGCGTGGAATTCAGTTCGCGAATAAAATTAAAACGGAATTCATTCATTTCATCGCCGAATTCCTTTATTCGATATTATTTGCTGCACAACAGGGCTCTTTATAAGCTGGTGGTAGTGTTGGAACTTTGTTAATCAATTATACACCTGGAATCTGTTAGTGACTTTAAAAATTTACCGCCATTAAAAGTTTGGATAGCGTTTTAGTTTCCGACTCAATTGAGTTTTCAACTTTAGCCTGGTTCCTTTTTTTGGATATAGTCGATAGATACAAATATATGCGAAGACTATATTTTTCCTTTCAACCTTTTCTAAAGGTCACTATATCATCATCATCATCATGAACAACCCATTACCGGCTCACTACAGAGCACGGGTCTCCTCTCAATATGAGAAGGGTTTGGCCATAGTCCACCACGCTGGCCATGTGCGGATTGGCAAACTTCACACGCCTTTGAGAACATTATGGAGAACTCTCAGGCGTGCAGGTTTCCTCACGATGTTTTCCTTCACCGTTGAAGCAAGTGATATTTTAATTTTTTAAAAACGCACATAACTCCGAAAAGTTAGAGGGGCGTGCCCCGATTCGAACCGTCGACCTCTGATTAGGAGGCTGACGCCCTAACCACTAGGCTATCACCGCTACTAAGGTCACTATATATTACAACACAAAGTCCCTTGTCGCGTCTCACTGTCTCTATGAGTTGCGAAAATCTCATAACTACTTTTTACTTTAAAATAATGCGGTTCCTACTTTATGACAATGGTATATAACTGTCATTAAGGTTTTCTCTAACAATCATGCCGTCTAGGAATATCACCGTGATAATTATTGATGATACAAAAAATGTACTGAATGTTTATAATAATCATGATTAATTGTTATTATATTATTAAACAAAAAAACAATAATACGTAGCAATTTTTAATAATAGGTTGGGAATAAACGCATGTAAACTCAAGACATTTATTTTTAAAATTGTATTTACATTTAATAACCTGTAGGTACTATTATATAAAGACTTTTTGCCATCTTGTAGGTAGTAATTAACTTGTAAATTTTTTTGAACAAAAAACCGCGAATATTAGTTTTGGAATTTCAATTTTTAAACTGAGACTGTCCAATGAGTTCTGAACCGGTAACTCATAGTGCTGCAAAAGAGATTTTATTACAAGGTTACACATATTCTATGCGAGAAGCCAGTAATATATCGTCCCAAAACCCGGTAAGAGTAAGCCGATATATCAAATACTAATTTATTATAGTTTCAACATCCGCTAGTACGGGTGATTCCTGAGAGTACCTAACTATGTAAACATTTATATATATAGTAAAACATGAATACATATTATGAGTTAATTTGTTACATACATGTTTGTTCAAAAATCGCTTATCATCTTAAGATGTACCACAAGTCAGTAAAAACGGGATTCAATCTTACAATGAAGATTCGTTCTTATCATCTTAACAAATCCATTACCGGCACACTTTCTCCTGCGGTCTCCTCGCCGCACGAGACTGGTTGCCCGTAGTTGTGATTTAGTATCACAACTACGGGTTTCTATTCTTGAAAGGGGTATTCGATTTTATAATTTCGGAATTTTTCTGCTCCGGTCTCTTGAGAGGCTCCTTTCATGGCTACTTAGGACTCTAGTACTCTCGAGCGACAAAGGAATATGTCAAATGATTTAGCTTTTTTTTTTATACACTACAAGTCAGCTCTTGACGGCTATTTTGCCTGGTGGTAAGTGATGATGCTGTCTAGGATGGTAGCGGGCTACCTGTTAGAAGTATGGTAAACCCACGCTCCTAGTTTGTTTCTACGCGACATCGTGCCGGAACGCTAAATCGCTTGGCGACACGTCTTTGTCGGTAGGGTGGTAACTAGCCACCGCCGAAGCCTCCCACCAGACCAGACTCGAGCCGGGAATCGAGGACCTCCAACTTTTAAAATGCGACAGCGCACGGACTGCGCCACGGAGGTCGTCAAATTCCAGTCAGATGCGTCGTAGATGTCTAACAGGGCAGGTACCCCTAACAGGTTAGCCTGCTACCATCTTAAAAGTCAAGGGCTCATTAGAAGTCGAGTGAAAATATATGTATCTGCTACTGATATAGATGAATTGCTACCTCGCAACCCGCCTGGGTCGGAAACATGTATAACAATGGGTTACGTTCGGTAATGGCCGATTTCGGGATCCAATCACAGGTAGGATATTATGCGGTCGGCCAAAGCTTTACTGAACATTGTGTATTGTATAACATGCTTTTGTTCACGACTTTACATGTGCTGTCTGTTGAGGATCATGTCTTCAATGGAATTCATCAGCGTCCAAATAAATGGAAATAATTCCGAGTTAGTTTGCTTCGATAAAATATAGTAATTCTAGGTCATCGACTTGAAATTCAGTTTTACAGAAATGCATTATTCCAGGATGAAAAGTAGCCTAACGTGCTAATCCAAGATATAATTTAAAGTTTCAGATATACCATATAGCATTTTGTACTAGCTATGAGCTAGAATGTACAAATTTTCTCACCTTTATTGATATGATTGATTGATATTTCTTTATTTGCGATAGAGTTAAAATTACGATTGGTATCTGAGACCAGATTTCTTCTGTCAATTTAAACGATAGTTTACGCAGTTTGCCGATACACGATATTTATTCTAAAGTACTATAAAATCGACACTAGCATTGCTTTTATGACGTTGTTATAATGGTGATTAAAAAAATGTACCTTGACTTTGTTTGTTTCTCATTAGATAAATGCTCGTTCGGAAGGCACGTACAAAATCAAACAACATTATTTGAACGCGGCTTCACGCTTGTTCATAACTTAACGTAAGTCTTAAAGTCGCTTATTATTTTACGTCTTCATATTTTTTCCACTGAATTCTTATCGAGCGCCTACGTCATAATAGTTTTACGTATGCTAAATATCAGCTTAATCCAGTCATTGGTTTAAGATGTACACCGATAGATCAGTCGCTTAGTCACTCAGTTACCTTTTACTTTTAAATATAGAGCAAATATCGTATCCTACACCTAAAGAACGCTTTATATATTAGAAGTATTATTTTTCAGCTGCATCGTTTTTTTTCTTTCAACTTTCCTGCTGTCTGATTACTGATTAGATTCTTATTGAGGCGAACAAAACAAAGATTTTTTAATAGTTTATAAATATTAGAATCTATCCAAGTAATATGGCAGTGTAATTTAAAATTAAATTCTATAAAATATTTAGCCATAGGGCTTCGGCTCTCATAAATAATGTGAACTGGTAAAAGCCCTCTTCGATCTCAGCTAGGATATGGTGTGGTTAACTGAAACGATGTCCCGGTTTAATGTGGTTGGACCAATTCACACGACATAGCGTTCATTATAGATAGTACCTGGACGAGCGAGCTTCCCGATCACAACACTTTGGATTACAACTCGGCAACCTCCAATAGCAAGTATCTCGTTTTAAAAAATATATATATTTTGCTTAGAATTGCCTTTTGTACACTATGGTATAATTTCAACTTTATCAAAATTCTAAATGTGATCCTAATCGTTAGACCCGCTTATTCAAAACATGTACAAGAATCGTACATTTTAATATATAAATAAAATCGATACACAAATTATACTCGTGATATTTACTCAGACGTATATATACGTAATCACACTTTGGAAGATACTTAAGACCTTTGATTCCTACAGCGGGGAGTGTTGAGGACAAGCATCTCTCACATGAGAGATTTTTGAGCGTACCTACATCATTTACACTATTTCGATACGGTTAGGAAGGTTAAATAAACCATGGCCGTAACCTTGGCGTACTCAGAGCTAGGAAGCAAACAACGCCAATATACTAATCAGTACTGTTCCGAGTTGATATGATGAAACGATGGTATCTTACAGCAGCACTTCGCAGCATCATGTTTATGCAGCGCCCCGTTTAGCTAATATCATTAAAACGCAAGTGATAAATACGTAAGTCGGTTCCTAGGCTTCGACGATCCAAAGATAAAATTGTATTTTATTTTTTTTATTTGGGTACTAAAAGCCCATAGCAACTTGTGTAATGTGCTTGTTTAGGGCGGAATAAACACAGATACATCTACTCTGTTTTCCGTCCCTTATGACGCACAAATATCTGAATGTTTATAAATAGAATTCGGTACCCAATATAAAAAGCCACTTAATATCGTTTTTAAACTTTTTAACATGTTTTCTATTTCGTTTCGGTACTATATTTATTGGGACGTCTATAAAACAATGTAAGCTGTGATCGTTATACCACCAAACCCTTACACGAAAACCAGGCAGGTAGGGTTTGATCAAGAACAACGACATTTTGATGACCGGCAAGTCTCTCTGACCCTTTCGGACCCCACTTCGTCTGTGTCTTGCAATGGGAATCGCCAGGCACTTCTAGATAACACGATTCCATTAATCTTCTTCGGGCCCACTAGGGTGCGTACATCTTTTAACATATATAAACATACAAACCAACTTTCAACCCCTAACTATGGTAGGTAGCTGACTAGTCTCTTCTGAAGGAAATGCAGATGAGCTAGTACTCGTATTTCTTAAAGCTGTTTTTCCCCCAAAGACGCGAATCAAACCTTCCAATACGATCGCTTGAAATGTATAGCTTAGCTCTGAAAATAAATTCAACATAGCATTGTTTTTGTATAGATGAACGTCATAAGAACGGTAGCTATAGACGAGAGCTGAGTACATTAAAAACACAAACCAAGATAAAGTCGCGGGCACCAGCTAGTTATTGTATAGTTTTTCTAGTAACCGTCTTCAAAACAAGAAATAGGATTATCAGATCGAAGTGGCTTCTATCTTATTTAATACTCTCTACTTCAGTCAGTTTTGTGCCTACCATCGACAAATAAACTGTTGCGGCGGCCTTCACGACAAGTCTTGGAACTCCCTAGAAAAGACCTATGTCACCTATGTGACATCAGTCATGATCAACCCATTACCGGCTCACTACCAGAACTCTCAGGCGTGCAGGTTTCCTCACGATGTTTTCCTTCACCGTTGAAGCAAGTGATCTTTTAATTGTTTAAAAACGCACATAACTCCGAAAAGTTAAAGGTGCGTGCCCGGACGCCCTGACGCCTTAAACACTGGCTATGTGACATCAATATGTTGATATGATGATGATCAGGCTGATTTCAATTCAGGTATGGCTCGTCCCGTCTAGTCGTTCTTGCTTAAATTTGTCGTCACATAATTGTTGTACGACAGTGCGATTTGAACCGACGACCTGTCTGCCCTCTACACCTTACGGCAAATCTTACATTAAAGAATAATCCGTCCTCAACCTGAGATATTAAAAATTCCCCTCCATCCGTAATTTCAGTTTTACGATCGACACGCCTCGTCCGTACCAAGCAATAACTCCGGCACTATTGTTGCAAAGTTACGGAGACAAATTGCGAAATTAATAAAACTAATAGCAGGACAGTCCGGCGGGCGCGGCGCGCCTGGTCGCCGGCCGACCCTCGTCAAACAGCACATGCCCCCCGCGAGCGCTTTGCATATTTTAATCATATATGACGTGAATACGCAAAAAGCTTGTAAATAACCCAAAGTAACCCTTTCCAATATTTCTTACGTCCAGTCCGCTTGATTGCAACTCACTGTCAATATCGAACTTTGTTTATTGTGTGATAACGTATATCTTTATTGATATAGTATACTATAATATTACTAGCAATGTTTCCTGCGTCCGCTTTTTTTTCATTCTACTAAAAGACAGTCATTCACTGATTCTCACCCAGAGGGAAATTGTTATGGAGAATAAAAGGGGGGCTAGCAGCCTGTTGGGGCTGAGGCAGTTTAGTCGGTGTAGTCTTCGAAGCAAACAAACAGAAATACTTGCATTTATAATATTAGTGTTGATAAAATCTATTGCCGTGTATGTGACTCTCAATACTCGAAATTACCTCGACTGTTTTACTTCACTTTGAGTGAGATTCACTGTACTAGGAGAGAGAAGGTCAGCGGGGAACCTACAGGATTCATCCCCGCCCCATATCTTATAGTAAACTTAGTTTTGCGATCGCGAGGTGAATATTGAATAGGTTTCAGTGAAATGTTACGTTTCAAAAAGATTATTTGAAGAAGTATTTATAATCAAACCATATATTTTCATAACATTCAAGATGAGATATGAACCGAAAACAAAGTTTTATTTAGTTTTTGTGAGTCTGTTCAGGACTTACTTTGGAATCCTCCTAGCTTTAGTTTTAAGTTAACGAATGCAGTACCACTATCACCTCATGAATTAAAATATGCCCGATTCGGGATTACAAGAACAGAACTATTTTGATTTGATTTGAGATTTTTTTTGGTATAACTTTCTTTTCCACTTCCTCTTATGCTAACTGCAAAGCCATTTTAGTTTAGTTCAGCGTATAGGTCAATATTTTTATTTCAAACAAGGGAAACTGTAATTTTTAACACTATATTTTTATAATAATATTTAATGGCAGAGCATTTAGAGGGACGAGTTCGAGGCAGTGTTTATTTCACGACAATGTAGTATCTCGTGATCTCCGCAGCTGCCTTTCGCAGCGGCTGAATTGGAACTTTTCCAAATTCTGCTTTTGAAATGCGGAAAATTGTTTAAAATACCCAAAAAATGGTCTATGACTGAAAGTTGAAACAGTTGAGTAAAAAAATATTGAGTGAGCTATAATTTAAAACAACGTTACTCGTCCGTCTTAAATAACTTTCTATAAAATAAGCAATGAACCATTGATAGCTCATATATCGCAAACCTGACACTGGATGATGATGGTCTTTTTTTATTATTAATACTCGTTTAGGCGTAGCCGCGTTGTTATTTTTATTTTAGGAGGATATCCTACGGAATATAACCAACATTGACAGGCCGTCCTTCCCGAAACCGAGATGCGCATGAGTTCAGGAAGGATGTTGTCTGATCAGGCTACGTTCTCTTTCGGCCCTATCGTCTTTTACGCGTCTTTCATTATATTTCGCAGCTCACTGCTTGGTCTTCAACATCTGAGGCAACAAATTTCCCTTTGTCATTCACCTCCGTTTTTATTAGCTTTGCTTCTCTCTTCTTCGAACTCCATGCACTCGAATCTATATATATAACAGCGAAATACCACTCACTCACTGACTGACTGACATATGATCACGATATCTCAGGAACTATAAAACAAATGGACTGGAAATTTGGAAGGTGAATTTTATGAAGTAGAGGTCAGCTAAGAAACGTTTTTGAGAAAATCCGATCCGAAAATATGGTGTTGAAATGGGGGTTGGAAGTTTATATAAGGATTTTAAGTTTTCGAAGTTAGGGACATGAAAATTGGCATTAAGTTTATTTGTTTTAAATAATAAAAACCTTTATACGCAATATTACAAAAATCCACCCCAAAAAAGGTGAGAGGGTTGAAAGTTCTGCGTTGAAATGAAAATCGGCAATTAGAGAGCATTACTTTTCAGTAATAATAACATGTAGTGTGTTTGTCTTTTGAAAAATCACACCATGAAAGTGGAAACATAAAGAATGAACAAGAATTTGGAAGTAAGCCCTGCTTAAGATGCTAAGAAAATAATAGGTGAAAATCCGCCGCAAAGAGGTTAATAGCGGGGTTCAAATGTTAGATGAAAATCTTATAGTTTTACTTCTTGGACTCCACTCGAGGTATAATTAGTATAACACTGAAATACTTTGTACTAAGAAATCCTTGCTATCCAGACAAAATCATAGTAATATAAATGCGAAAGTGTGTTTGTATGTTGGTTTATCCTTCAATCACGTTGCAGAGTAATGGACGACGAATCGACGTGATTTTTGTAAGTATAGTTGAGGACCTGGAAAGTGACATAGGAGAGTTTCCGTAGGAATTTTTACAACTTATTCTGACTGAAACCCCACGTGGACGAAGTCGCGGGCGCCAGCTAGTTTAGGAATAAAATAAAGCGACGAAAGTAGTATAATAAAATTTCAAGCTTCACAATAATATTTAAACTCTTTAAAAAGCGACAACGGTAAGCGACAAGATTAGTTACGCTTAAATTGTAATAGTATTTTCCTTAATTAAGGGAGCGTTTGTGGAAAACCACTGCTTTTAAACATTTCCACCGATTGCATAATTTCATTTCAGTCTAAGAATGTTAAATATTAGCACACCTATTTTTCTTTGTATTAGTGCAATGGACGTGGAAAATTTCTATTTTTCCTTTGCGAAACTGGTCTCGTGTCTGGCAGATATAAAAACATCTCTATTAATCGGAGTCAGAAACACTCCAGCCTGGACCGATTCAGCACATTACAGGCCGATGAACTTCGCTGCATATAATGGTTGACCATTTACACTTTATAGGTATTGATTTGATTTCATATTAATTTCAATAAAAAATATTTTTTCAATAAAATTAATGATATAGGATATCATTAATTTTATTGAAAATTGTAACACCGATAAAGTTTCGAATCATCATTATTTTTGAAAGACTAGTTTTTACTATTATCATTATTTTTCATTCATCTAGTAATGCTCACCACTTCGTATGTGTGGATGAATTTTTATAAGCATTCTCAAAATTTCTTGAATAAAAGTAGCCTCCTATATCCTATCTCCTCCTTTGACGACCTCCGTGGCGCAGCGCGCGCGCTGTCGCATTATAAAGTTGGAGGTCCTGGGTTCGATTCCCGGCTCGAGTCTGGTATGGTGGGAGGCTTCGGCCGTGGCTAGTTACCAGCCTACCGACGAAGACGTGTCGCCAAGCGATTTAGCGTTCCGGCACGATGTCGCGTAGAAACCAATTAGGAGTATGGGTTTACCATACCCCAAGCAGGTTAGCCCGCTACCATCATAGACTGGATCATCACTTACCATCAGGTGAGATTGCCGTCAAGGGCTAAGTTGTTGTGGATAAAAAAAAATCGAGGCAAAATCTACGATCTAGATGCTCAGGTCAAACAGTATTATAGATTTATTATATCAGCTTATCATTGCACGATGTGATAAGCCTCTCTACAGTATCTTTTAGGAGGAGAACCTTTTTACTCAATCATCAGATCAAACGAAAGTTACATAGACATGTAAAATTTCAGCTATACAGACGTAGCAAGTGCTTGAGAAAGGGATTACAAAGAGGTTGAATATTTCGGATTACCTACTAAGCTACCAAAGTTGTCGTGTTTGTAAAAATGGATTCGTAAATCGGTTTTCGCTGAATCAGAGCTAGATTTACCTTAAAAGCAGAATTAAATTGTTTATTTCTTGTAGATTTCACATAAAACAATATTTCAAAACCAATTTATTATTTACTTGAATTCGAGTTTCCATTTTACTTAAAACATATCAGTAAGACTTTGATAACGTAAATGAAACAATTAAGACGATATTGGTATTATTTGTCTTACAGCTATATTGATAATACTGGCGTAATTAGTGGCCATTATTTTAGAAGAAAATAAGAGTTGTACAATTACGATCAAAGGAATTATAGTACAAGTTGGCAATCAACCATAGGAATATTATTGTTTGATATGTCTATATATCTATAAGCCGATTTCAAAAACTAAGTATTAACTAAAACGGATGGTTTTTTGTTTGTAAGATTCCGATGGTGGAAGATTGATGTCATCAACGTCGATAAACATCCGAATTCAGTTTAATAAACAGTATAATTAAAACCTTAATCACAAGAAGGGGCAGTCACTCAGCGGTCGGTGGAGGCAGCGTCAGTTAGGTCGGCAGATAAGATATTCTGTGGTCAATAATTTTGTACGCAATAGCTATTTTCTTTTCAGATATAATTAAATTTCTCGCTTTAAAAAGCAAATAAAGAATCTAAAGATTAAATTATAAAAAAGACGTGTGGCACTCGGTGACTGCGGCGGTAAAGCTATTGCATAGCATTTTTTATCAACTAAATTATTAATATTTCAAAAACAACAATGAAAATAAAAATATTAAAAATATTGAGGTTATTTTTGATAAAATTAGTTTAAAAAAAAGCAAAAGGGAAATGAGTAAAATTTAACTCTAGATTTGATTATTGACAGACAACGGGACAGGTGAAACTAAATAAAAATGCTTGTCATAATAATAAAAATTAAAAAACCGTGATAAAAAAAAATAAAGACGTACCCCAGGCTCGAACCTATGACTTTCTGCACAAAAAGCATACGTGATAACCGCTGTTCCACTGTATAGTTGTTCATACCCCAAAAAAAAGCGAGTTTCTATTTTAAAAAATCACATATTCAGAATGTTACCTTACAACCTAGTTTTAAAATGTCCACATGCTTAAACCACACGAAGTGGAGCCCTGGAAAGGATACAGTTTTAACTTTTTTGCGCTTTTCCGGAACTGCAGGTGTCTTATCGCAAGAATGGCGCATTTTAAATTCAATTTTCAGCTAAATTTCCCGGGCGAGTTAAGGCGCTCTGTATAGACAAACTTTAGGTATTTGAGGGGGTGAAGCAGCGGCAGTAGCGGACGGTTAGCCCCGCCCACCTCGCGCAATACTTAGTGCAGCTCGCCATAACAGTTGCAATAAACGGCTCGCGACAAGTCTTATCAACTATAGGTATAGATACGTTACCTTAATTTCGTCATTTGTTTGAACGGTCGACTGGACTAATACAACGTGAATTCGAATTTTTCGCATCTTAAACAAAATATGCTTTTTTTTTTTTTAATCTTGTTTATGTTTTTATATTGTTTACAATAATTTTCGTACATAAAAATTAAAGTTTCGCTGATAAACATCGGATTTCAAATTCAATCAAAATTTCAAATTTGGAAAATTGGTATTTCTTCCTACTACCTACTTATATGATTCGGAGTGAACGATCCATCTTTTTATATAAATAAAAAATGATGTTGATATGCTTGTCCTTTGCTTGTTCCTAGAATATGTGATGAAAGTTTAGTGAGGTGTTGGGGTGCCTGGTCAAAAAATCTGCTTTTTTTTATGTGGGCATTTCGACTCATGCCCATTACACTTATTCTATATATTTATCCATGGCAATAGAAAGCGATGGCCACCAAGCGAAAAGAAAATTATCTAGCTATTTTATTTTTTATTTATTTTAACCAACTTAATTGCATAATATAAGGACAAAAAAAAAAGTGGAAAAAATACATAACATAAAAGTATATATAAATATTAATGTCCTAATGGACATTCCTTAAAATATGTGATTGTAGAAGCTGAGGATGATACAAATAAAACTAGCATTGAATCGCTCTCTCCTACTAAAGCCCGTAGATATTCTCTATGAAAGGAATTATAAATATTACTCGACCTGCTGTTTCTACCTCTCCTATTGAAGATTGTAATACTTCTTCTTCTTCTTCTTGCCCTTATCCCACATTATGTGGGGTCGGCACAACACGGCTTCTTCTTCCACTCACTTCTATCAGCCGTCACCTCACTACCCACACCTTTTACCCGCATATCCTCTTTTACACAATCCATCCATCTCTTCTTTGGTCTTCCTTTACTCTTTTGCCCTTCCACGTTCATATATAACATTCTTTTGGTGACATCACTTTCTTTCCTCCGCATTATATGACCATACCATGCCAGCCTGTTACTCCTCATCTTTTCTGTCACTGGCGCTACTTTTAGACTTCCCCTTATATATTCATTTCTTATCTTATCCATTCTTGTCACACCACACATCCATCTCAACATTCGCATTTCTGTCGCATGAACTCTTCTTTCATCCGTTCTTTTTGCCGCCCAACATTCTGATCCATACAACACGACAGGTCTTACGACTGTTTTATAAATTACATTTGTAATACTATTCGCACCAAATATGGAATTAGCAAATGCAGATGAATCTGACATTCATAAGATATTGGATCAGGACCTAGCTATATCTACCTCTTAAGTGTGTCGCACCGAAGGAGATTCTAAGGGCAGTCACAACACTCAAAGACAAGAAAGCTCCAGGATTTGACCTAATAGACAAAAGAGTAATGAAAGAACCTCCAAAAAAAGGCCTTATGTATCGTACTGTCCATTCCAACAGCATAATTAGAATTGGTTATTTCCCACTGTTGTGGAAATCCCTCAAATCTCTGATCTGCTAACCTGGTAAATCTTCTAGTAAAGTCACGTCTTATAGACATACCTATAAGTTTGCTGCCACCGTTATCCAAACCACTTGAAAAGATAATGCTAAAAAGCCTACTGCATGTAATCTCTGACAGAAAAATACTGCCTGACCACCAATTCGGTTTTAGAAGAGACCTATTGACAAACTGCAACTATTGAACAAGTTCACCGAGTATGTCAAATCATAAGAAAAGCACATGAACGAAAACTGTATGTTTTCTTTGATATACAACAAGCCTGAAAAAGTTTGGCAACAAGGCTTGTTTCGGAAAATCAAAATGCTTCTACCACACACCTACTTTGCTTTACTAGTTTAAATTTTTAAGGTCACAGAAGGTGAATGTACCTCTAGATTCTACTATATTAAAGCTGGAGTACCTCATGGCTCAGTGTTAGGTCCAATCATATACACATTATTTATAGTCAACCTACCAAAAACTTGTAGAGTATCTGTAGAAACCTTCGCTGATGATACTACATTACTTGCTTCTTACGAGAAACCTGCAAAAGCATCTGAAATGCTACAAAAAAGCCTCCAAGAAACTCAGACATTTGTCCATCCATGATAAATAGAAAGTTCTAGCTATTGCTTTGAAATCACAGCACATAACGCTCACTCTGAGATCAGGTGACTGCCCTCCAGTTAGGCTTAGCACCAAACAACTACCCCACAATCGTCTTCCATAGAAAGATGTCTCTTTGCATCGTCATTCTCATTACTGAGGGTCGCGATCCTTAGCATGGATCATCTTCTTCCGTATGATGTTTCTCCAGATGGTTCTGTTTCCGGCTTTATGTGGTGTGGCGTGGAATGATGTACCGAGTGCAGTGCTGATCTGATCGGACCAACGAACGGGGCTACGTCCTCTTGGCCTTCTTCCCTCCACTTTGCCCGTTACGAGTAGTTTCCTAAATTCCCAGGGCTGTGTCCGAAGTATTTCAAGGTGCGCTTGATACATATAGTTTTCATCTTTGCTGTAATTTTCAGCCCTTTCAGGATAGATGCGTTGGTCCTGAATGCAGTATCTTTAGTATCTTCCTCCAGCACCACATCTAGAAAGCATCAGTGCGTTTGCGATCTGTAGCCCGAAGAGTCCATGTTTTAGAACCGTATAGAAATATGGAAAATAACCAGAGCATTTACAAGTCTTTGCTTTGTGCGAATTGATATGCTCTTGCTATTTCAGATCTTGGATAGCTGGTACATGGTATTCTTTGCCATACCAATTCGCCTGCGCACTTCCTGTTCACAAGATCCATTATTTGTTATACATGAGCCTAGATAAATAAAGTTATCCACCACTTCTAACTTGAGTGAACCCGTGAGATTTTGCCAGAGTTTGCCACTTCGATCCACAACCATGATCTTTGATTTAGATGGATTAATGGAAAGACCAAGTTCCTTGCTTACATTTTCCAACTTACTAAGGAGAGTCACCATTTCTGCTTCATTGGATGCCAAAAGTGTAGTGTCATCAGCGTACCGGAAGTTAGTAATTGTGGTGCCTCCAATGTTTATGCCCCCATCCTAAGATTCACAAGTGCGACGGATTATGAACTAAACATAAACATTAAAAAGTATGGGTGACAAAATGCATCCCTGACGCACACTTTTTTGGAAGTGAAATGAGCTTGTCATGGTCTTATCTAATCTGACGGAACCTTGGCTGTTATTGTATCAGGTTTGTAGTAGTGCCACAAGATGCTGAGGTACGCCCAGTTCTAAGAGAACCTTCCACATGCAGGTCCAGTCAAAAGCTTTGCTATAGTCTATGAAGCAGATGATGACAGGATTGTCAAATTCGTAGCTTTTCTTTATAATTAGTCTGATGTTGACTATCTGTTCGCGGGTACCCCTTAACAAAGCCTGCCTGTTCTTCAGAGATTTGCCTTTTGATTTTTGATTAAAGTGGCGATTTGCTAGCGTGGGAGATTAAAGCCAAAGTCCGGTGGTTGTCACACTTTCTTGTGGAACCTTTCTTGTGGATAGAAAGATGACTTGTCGACAAAATATTGTAGCAAAGAAGGTCGAACTGAAACTTAAGTACACTGGTTTGTATTGGTTACTCTCAAGAAACGCAAAGCTCACAACTGACAACAAACTTCTCATCTACAAGGCTTTACTCAGACCAATCTGGCAATTTGGAATCCCGCTCTGGGGCTCCGCATGCGACTCTGATATCAAAGTGATACAACGGGCAGAGGATTACATACTCAAACAAAAAGCCAACGCATTATGGTTTTTAAGAAATAGCGAGATCCATGAACGCAAATGTATTACTATACTGTGAAGCAGGAAATCCAACATTCTGTATAAACTACAAATTGCGGCTAAAACATCATCCAAATCCGTTAGCAGTTCATTTAACTGTACCAGACTGCCCAAAGTGAAAAAAGACAAGAGGAATCTTGGAGCTTGACCATTCTAACAAAAATATTAATATATATATTCAATGGGAAATATTTATAAACGAGATAACTTATAATGAAAAAGTCATGTGTAATTAGAGTGTATACAAGTATATTTAGACAAGTGGCATATGTGTGAAATTACTATTTTATAAAGAATTATGGCCGGATATCATCTGCAACTGATGGATAAAAAAAAAATGGAGAAGAGCATGCTGGGTATCAAACTATCTGACAAGGTGAGCAACATAAATATTCGGAAAAAAAACCAAGGTCAAAGATGTCATCAGCCAAATACGATTGCTTAAATTTAAATGGGCTGGTCACATCTGCAGGATGACTGATACAAAATGGACAAAAATTGCCACAGAATGGATTCCGCGTAGTAGCAAAAGGAAAAGAGGAAGACCAAGAAGACTTATTCATTCGCGTCAGTGGCCCGCTATGGACCAGAGAAGCTAAGGAAAGGAAGACTTGGAAAGAGCTGGGGGAGGCCTACGCCAGAGAGGCGACTTCTACCAAACACTTGTGATATTACAATATAAAATTTGACTGAAACTTGTAAGAAAAAAAAAACATTGACATAATTTATTATTTTTATTGACTTGGTAGTAGAATAAATGGCTTTTTTTATTTTATTTTATTTTATTATTGAAACAATCTCAAAAACTAACCACGGGAAACTCTAATGAACCCACAAAAATACTACTACGCATGCTGACTGATAGAAATAGACAGCAAACCTCTAAAGTAGTTGGCGTACCTCCAAAGAAGTCGGCGTATTTAAATCTAAAGTAGGCAGCATACGCCGAATTGATAGCGGCGGTATTTTTGATTATTACTCAGGTCAAGCAAATAATTATCCTCACTCTTGTAAAACAATGACGGTTGACGGTTCATCAGAATCAATCTTCAAAAAACTTTATCTGTTCAAAATTAATATATTACAATAAAAAAAATATTCAAAAATACAAAATACGAAAATAATAAAAAATATAAAAATATTTACGGAAAAAAAAGTTATTGAAACCTTTTAGGATCCGAACTCTCGCTTATCTAATGCACCACATGTGAGCGTGGTCCAACCGAGCCACAGTTCTTGTGAAAATAAGGGTGAAATTAAGGTACATTATTCATTACCTTAAGCAATTTGATTTTACTGTGATAATATGATTAGATTACCAGAACTATTTATAAACACACGTATTTACACCTTTTATTACAGACACTATGTTTAAATGAATTAATATAAACGAAATAAATTCCTGTTACAAATTTTTAATTAATGTAATCGAAAATAATGTTTGAATGACGGGCGATCGCAGCTGGTCACAGGTCCACCTAGCAACGCGCCTCAGCGATCACTGTCGGTTTGCGTACGAGTAACAAGGACGCCGATACTGGGATGCAAAGGACCTAAGTGCCAAATCGTAATAAAAATTATTAAAATTATAATATACGTTTTATGCAAAATGTAAATCGGCCAATTACTTTATTAATACATCACAAATAATTGTACTTAATTTCACCCTAATCAATTTAGGCATAACTGAGAAAAATTAGTATTTAAGTATTTTCAGAGGTGCGATTGCAATTTTTTTTTATCTAGTAAACTTTGTTAAATCGTGTTTCTAAATCGGCCATCACGTCAGAAATACGATCAAGTGTAACCATATTTTTTTTTATAATGTTATGAGCTATAGATTTTGCAGAAAACGATACTCATTCGACTCAATTTCACTGTACACAGCGCCTTAAAGCTTTTCTCTCCCTGAGTTTTTTGATTCCAAAGGGAAAAGTAACGTACCGGTAGGCGCAGCGGAAGACAGCCTCCAGCTGCCGCTGGTAGACATCCCCACCCTTTCCCTTTCCACAACTCTTTGCACCGAAATTTGTTAACATGGCTTGCGGTAAGATTTAACTGGTAGAAATGGGCACGTAACGGAAAAGCGTTATGCTCAGATAATATAATAGTCAAACTTCGGCTGGCATAGTTGTTTATATCCTTATTTAAATGTGTCTTATCATGAGATCAGGGTTGTGTTCTCCGACTTAATTCCTGAGGGAGATCACCCGGTCTCTCGCTTTTTTTTTCAATTTGACATGTATTGTAAAGGTCTAAGGTGGTGCACTCTTGCTTAGGGAAAACAAAAGCGGGTAAACAAAGATCTATAATAAAACTTCAAACTTTTTCACTGCCCAGAAACCTTAGAGATAGGACAACACACGAGCGAGGAAAAACAGATGATGTAAAGTTATTATAACTTTATATTCAAATAACTACTTACATAACCAAGATTACCCAGAACATAAAAATACTTATGTGTCATAAATATAGTAAAGTTATATCTAATATATACTCAATACCTTTTCATATTATAAAAGTAACCGAAATCGACAGCTCAGCGTGTGCTTAAAAGGTAGGTGTACACTTTACCAATTGCCTAATTCCTGGTAGTGAGTATTTTCGAATAGAAATATTTCAATCCAAGATGTGATTCGAAAAGTAAAGAAAGACTCTTTATTTTTCGTCTACCATTAGACTTAAATTAATTTGTAAGCGATACAAAAGCAAAATGAACTCTTCCATTTGAAATCAGATGGTTTGTAACTTCTTTGCTTTTGTATCCACAAAAATACAAATGGGATTATTGGACGAGGGATATCACGTCCTCAACTTTCGATATTCTGATTGTTGGCAATACTATTAGTCCTTACAAAAATATCCGATACAATAATATTACTATATGTAAGAGCTCTTAATTTATTAGGCTCTCGCACAGAATCTCTGCTTATAAAAGTTTTTATATGTTTCTGTCATACTATTGCCTACAGCAATGAAATTATTGACAAAGTTAACCACATGTGACATATCATGACTGGTTTATATAATAAATTTTGTCCTCGGCTTTTCTCATGATATTTTAGTCGTTCTCGTGTTGCTCGCTTGAAAACTGATAGACTCGTACAAAATGAAACAAAATAAACCTATAATTCACCCGCTTACATGATTAAACCATTGCCGGCTCACTACGGGTCTCCTCCCAATATGAGAAGGGTTTGGCCATAGTCCACCACGCTGGCCATATGCGGATTGGTAGACTTGTGAAGTCTTTGCGAACATTATGGAGAACTCTCAGGCAAACAGGTTTCCTCATGATGTATTCCTTCATTGAGGCATATTTTGATTGCTTAAAAACGCACATAACACTAAAAGTTAGAGGTGCCCGGGTTCGAACCCCCGATCTCTGATTAGAAGGCGGACGTCATATCCACTAGTTTATCACAGCTTCGTAATGCCTATATTAACCCGCTTGATTATCACCTGCTTAATTGCCCCCTTTATTTTTAAAAATCAGCTACGTGATTATAACTGTTAAATCCTACAGAACCGCATCAGAGCTCTATTACTCTTCTATAAAAAAGAAAGAAAGTAGCCAGCACAGCAAAGTCGGTAACTGGTGTGTGAACTGCTTTAGGATCTCATTGGGTTTCTTCTCTACAAGCGACAGAAAACATCATTAACTGTTGGTTCAAGTCATGTTCACTTTTCGTATTGAGTTTTTTTTGGCCAAAACAATTTTAAGACCCCAAGCTTTTAGTTATTATTCAAATGAAGTCAACGCAATTTTACGTGTATTATTTTCATTAAAACATGCGTAGGTATCTCTAAAAGAACCGCTTAATGTATGCTTTTACAACGTTTATCAAATATCACGTTTACTTCTAGTAATCTAAGGTAAATATATTTTTGAATTTACATAATCATAAATTAGTTTAAGGTAAATATCGATATTTACTTTACATAAATTTAACTGTATGTTTTATCCCATAATAGGATTGAAAATTTTATAACTTACCCTGAAGCTCAAATTTTTTTATCGACTTTAGGTTTTTAATCAATTTGACTGGTGAAATCAGATCTGAAGCATAATTTTAAGCGTTATGAAATTTTAAACTTTCATAGTTAAGGCAATAGAGTACAATTCAGTTTGCTATGAATCAAGTTTTCACACTCCAGGGCAAGTAGGTCAAGTTTATGAAGTGATTTCTTGGAACAGTCTACAAAAATGATTTTAATGACTGAGCACCAGGAATAATATTACGAACACACCATTAAAGGAAAATATACAACTGAGCGTAAAGTCATAGAATACTGTACTGACGTAACACTATTTAATTATCAAGGGTTTACTTGCATGAAATTGTCTCTCCTAAGATAATGAAATCTACTAAAAAATGAATAAAACCTGATCAAATCCGAGAGATGTTATGTTAGGGTTTCGTAATTTGAAAGGCTACGCACCGTGGGAGGTTCTTATCTATATATATAAAAGCGAAAGGTCACTTACATACTGATTTACTTACATACTGATTAAACACGAGATCTCAAAAACTATTGTACGTATAAAGCTATAATTTAGCAAATAGGTAGTTGATAGCTAAGAGATGTCAGCTAAGAAAGGATATTTGGAAATTCCACCCCTAAGGGGGTAAAATAGGGGTTGGAAGTTTGTATGAAAATTCTTTGTTTTTAGAGTTAGAGACACAAAAATTTGCATTAAGATTCATAATAATAAATAAAAAACACGTAAATCATTTTTTTTTAATATTTCCTGTTAAAGGTGGTAAAATAGGGGATGATAGTTTTTGCTTATTTTTTTATTATGAAGTCTACAAGCGTGAAATTTTAAAACTAGGTTTCTTTTAGGGCTTAAGTATAAGGTTAGAATTTTTTTTCATCCAAATCTACCCCGAAGGCGGTAAAATAGGGGTTTGAAGTTTGTATGAAAGTCCTATGTTTTTTTAATTTAGAAACATGAAAATCGGCAATTTGACATTTGCCTGTAGCTTATTTTCTGAAGCAGAGCAATCACGGGAAATCAGCAATTCTACGCAGACGATGTCGCGGGCAACAGCTAGTATTTAATATTTACCTTTTCACCGAGTTACTCCATTTATATATATTGATCAAATCATTTCATTGTTCTTTGGTTTTAAATTTAAGTTTTTACAGTGAGAATAAATTTATGTTCTCTGTTCAAATTGTTTATTTAAGAAGCACCTATGAGCTTTATCGTGTCATCGATTACTGTAAGTAGTAGGTATTACTTATAGTTTCACGTGAAATATGCAATAAGTTTTGACGACCTCCGGGGCGCAGTGCGCGCTTTGTTGCATTATAAAGTTGGAGATCCTGGGTTCGATTCCCGGCTCGAGTCTGGTCTGGTGGGAGGCTTCGGCCGTGGCTAGTTACCACCCTACCGACAAAGACGTGTCGCCAAGCGATTTAGCGTTCTGGCACGATGTCGTGTAGAAACCAATTAGGAGTATGGCTTTATCATACCCCTAACAGGTTAGCCCGCTACCATCTTAGACTGCATCATCACTTACTATCAGGTGAGATTGCCGTCAAGGGCTAACTTGTAGAGGATAAAAAAAAAAAAGTCGCGGAAAGCTGCTAATAGAACACAACGTGTTACAAAAATATTCGTTCAGGAAAATGTTTTGAAAGACATTTCCATTATGTTACATATTTGACGACATGGGAACGCGTCCAAGTCCGCTCTCCGTCGTTCCGTCGCGTCTCTCGCTCCGTCTCTCCGTCGCTCCACGGGACACACAAAAGAGTTTTAAACATTTCCGTGTCTTTGAATACCAAATGGAATATCATATCTGAAGTGCGGACTATGATGTTTCCGCAGACGAAGGAGAAATGTAGAGCGGGAGAAACTATTATCTTTTACTGCAGATATCTTCTCACGGATTGCGACTGCTGGGCCTGAGACTCGTGAAGATAAGGTGTAATGTCCTACGGTCTTAGGTAAAGCTTCTTCCTTACTTAAAACCAAAAGAAAATATTTGGACATCTTATGTAGACCAAAATTCGGGAGACTGTTGGTATGAACACCAAATCTGCGTGCTCCTGTCCGAAGTCATCTTTCAGAATGAGAGATCTTCAAAGTCGATTGGTGATGCGGACTAAAAGTGTAGTGTGTGTAAGTGTGTGTAGTGTAGTGTGTGTGTATTGTGTGTGTAAGTGTTTTCACAACTCGTAGAGTTACGAGTATATGATTTACTTTAGTTATGCTTCTTCTCTATTGCGTAAGTCGAGCTATGGCAAGTGGAATTTAGAAGATAAAACTAATGATATCTTACTTATCAAAATCTAAAGAGTATTGTTATTAGAAGTTGTGAATAATGTACAAGAACTACGTGTAGATACTTTTAAGAAACAGTAATTGAAAGTAGGTTAATTAGGTAACAACTGTAACTGCTTTAGTACGACGTATTAATAGGTCTTACTTTACAACTGTTAATTAAGACGATTCTGTACCTTAAGTGGTGATTGAAATGTTAATAGCTAACAATGTGACCTCACGTAACGTCCTGGAATTTACGAAATAGATGTACCCAATTAAAATAACCAAACAAAACACATAAAAGAGGGTTTAGAGTTAACTTTTAGGGTCTTCCATGGAGTAGCTCTGACGATTTTTTTCAAAAACGGACGGAAAGGTACATAACCGAACATTTTTGGCCTTACCCTCGAATTTAACCTAGCAACACCCACCCATCACTAGACTAGATAAACGATGCGATAAAAACCGGTGTTTTGAAATTGATAAGGTTGAAACAGAAAAAACTTATACATAGCCAAGAATAGTCTAGGCTAACTACTAAGTGTACGACCCTGCCGCAGAATAAACCATTATACATTATTATTCTTTATTACGGAAAATCAACCACTAATATCTTTTTTCATAACCATTTTAACTTTGTGAGCTAATGTGAATGTTTACCTTTTTACAGATATCACAACGTCCACGAATAGTATCAAAGTAAGATACGTCTTAAATCATTTGCTTGAGTCAATATATGATATATATTTACAATAATAAAACTGATATATAAAAGATAGGTTGAAAAATTAATCACAAACTAATCACATAATATAATATATTTGGAACATTGAAATCCATGATTGGTTACCTAAACTCAATTCATATTCAAATTTATATTATATACACCGTACCGTATTGCTAGAAGTATTATAGTGGATATAATAATATGGGTTAACATATTATAAGGAAAATGAAACCAATCTTGGTAGTTAATTCGAATGCTTCGTCTATATTTTTCCTCCCCGTGTATATTTTACGTCTCTTGGATTTACTCACACTTTACTGTAATCTATCTTTTATAAAAACGCTTGAGTAAACACCTTACAGGGCTAGCCTCTTTAAAGTTTTCCCCCGTTTTTACTCGGACTATTAATTTAAAACATTTATTTTCTGCTAGTGATCGTTCGCGACTTTGTTCACCCCGTTAACTGTCTTTATCTTGGAGTAAAAAGAATTTCACGCCATGTCTTGTGAAAATGTCTTTACTTCAAATTTCCTCAAGAATTTCAAAGATTTGTGAGGCACGCAAAACGAGTTTTCGGATTCGTTAGTGAAATATAAAGTACACTGCACGGTTCATACTATATATTTGTGATAAATTTCGATAACATTGGTTCAGTGGTTGCGAACTTTGGTGACAAACAAGTAGCGAAACGTTATTTTAATTGTATATTTACAACATTGTTTGTTGTTATAATGTATATTTACAACATTTTATATAAATACACAAGAGATGGTTGATATTTAAATACTTATTTATTTGTTTACATAAACTGATTATATTTTAATCGTTTATAAACAATAGCAAACTTGGACTCAAGCTTAAACCCAATGTAGGTGTACGCAACATAAAAGTGAAAAATAAAATAGTTCGTAAAGATCTTGAGTTTGCGTTAACAGCAAATAAAAATGGAATACAAAATTACTTATTAATAACTAAATTAAATCAAACAAGATATGAAATTTCAATTAAAAATATGTTCAAACCAAAGTCTTCAGGTTTGTACTAACCCAAAAAGGGAAGGATTGTGGTGCTAAGTAAGGATTGTGTCAATTCTTTTAAAGTACGAGGCTTTTTTTTTATACACTACAAATTAGCCCTTGACGGCTATCTCACGTGGTAGGTGATGATGCAGTCTAGGATGGTAGCGGGCTAACCTGTTAGGGGTATGGTAAACACACTCCTAATTGGTTTCTACGCGACATCGTGCCGGAACGCTAATCGCTTTGCTAGACGTCTTTGTCGGTAGGGTGGTAACTAGCCACGGCTGAAGCCTCCCACCAGACCAGACTCGAGCCGGGAATCGAACCCAGGACCTCCAACATTTTAATGCGACAGCACACGCACTGCGCCACGGAGGTCGTCAAAAAGACTCAAAGAAGGTCGTCGTCGGATGCTAGATGTACCTTTTAACGTAATAACGTTGATTTAGATTTTCTTTCAATTTTAGATAACGTACAACATACCTTACGGAGTTTCCCTAAATGTGGGATTACTAGTGCCTGTGCGAATTACATCGACAACAATTAAATGTTAATACAATAATGTTAGACATAATGATGGCGCGTATCGCCGCCTCGTTAGCAACTGTGCGCGTTAATTGTCCGTAATCTTCGCGACGTGTCGTCAGCGCGCTGCTTTAATCTCCCGCTGCTGCAGTTTAGCGACCGTACAGCACGGCAGGAAGAAACGCGAGATACGAACGATAGACCGATAAGTTCAAAGTTTATATAAAACGTAAGCTTGTAGAAAAGTCCTACTATAGTGTAAAGGACTACGTAAATGATAAACAAGCATGGGTGTGAAATATTGCTCTAATAAGATAGCTCTTAATATAATTTTAAGTGGCATGTGAGATGGTGATAACAAAAAGAAAATTTACCTGGCTAAGTTTGTTGTGGGCTTCTTCTTAGACCGGGGCGCGTTTGGAACCCTCATAGCTTTAGTTTTAAGTTTACGAATGTAGTTATCACCATCAAATCACTACTTTGTAAATTATTGACGCGTCAAAAGCGCATTTTAAAGGACTATTTGAATAAAGATTATTTGAATTTGAATTTTGAAAATTTGACCTTTTTTTTCTTTTTAATGTGGGTAATCCTCATGGGTACCCCGCGTTCGAGGAGACGCAGTGGTTATGTCAGACTCTTACTGACTAAACCCCTACGGTGCATATCCTTTCCCGCCGCCTGGGGGCCGGTCACGGGTTACGCTCGAGCACACAACCGCAACCAGGCCGGCAGAGACGAACGCTAGACCTAGACTTTACATGTTTTGTTTCTGTTGTTAACACGTTTTTATTAGCTTGGTGTGTACGTATGTATGTATGCAAAGAAATCTTCGAAATTCTTGTTGAAATTAAAAAAAAAAAATTAAAGAAAAAAATTGACAGATCAATTTTGAACTCGGCACACCTCTCAAATTATCAGGATCTTCAGGATTGGCATGGTTTATACTTTTTAGATCGGTCATCCACAAAAAGCGTGTCTTCAGTTTTGCAAACTACAATATGCTTTGCAATATCACGTAAGCAATAAATTATACAAATAATTCATTAACGTATAGAATCGTCGCGACGTTTCCAGATTTTTTGACGACCTCCGTGGCGCAGCGCGCACACTGTCGCATTATAAAGTTGGAGACCCAGGACGGGTTTGATTTCCGGCTCGAGTCTGGTCTGGTGGGAGGCTTCCGCCGTGGCTAGTTACCACCCTACCGATAAAGAAGTGTCGCCAAGCCATTTCGCGTTCCGGCACGAGGTCGTGTAGAAACCAATTAGGAGTATGAGTTTACCATATCCCTAACAGGTTCGCCCGCTACCATCTTAAACCGCATCATCACTTACCATCAGGTGAGATGCAGTCAAAGGCTAACTTGTGGTGAATAAAAAAAAAAAGAAAAATTTCCAGTGTTTCTGTACTAAAGTTTATCTCAAAGGTTGTAATTTGATCTCCATCTTGTTTCGAAACTCAGAGGACATTAATATTTGTTTGTATAGATTGACAAAGCAGACATATAGTCGTTGAAGTTAATGTTAGTACTGATGGAAATGGTTTTAGTAGACCGTATGTACCTATGTTCATAAAAATATTGATAAATTCAAGAAAAAAATGGACTGTAACGCACTGAACATTAGAAGTAAAAGTAAGCTTGTAGTACCGTTTAGTAGGCTGCACAAAATTAGTAACTCATTCAAAGGAAATTGTATTTTATTCTATAATAAATTACCTATTGATATCTTGGAGATGTCTATCAATAAGTTCAAAGTTTTTATAAAACGAAAGCTTGTAGTTAAATCATATTACGATATTAAGGATTATATAAACGATAAAAAAGCTTGGGTGTGAATTGCTCTATCTCCATAGGTACTATAGTTTATTATTAATTTTATTCATTATGTGAGATGGTGATAACGAAAAAAAAGAAAAACCCCGGCTAAGTTTGTTGTGGGCTTCTTCTTAGACCGGGGCGCGTTTGGAACCCTCATAGCTTTAGTTTTAAGTTTACGAATATAGTTATCACCATGAAATAACTACTGTGTAAATTATTGACGCGTCAAAAGTGCCTTTTTAAGGACTATTTGAATAAAGATTATTTTGAATTTGAATTTGAATTCGTTATTTTGCTACATGACCCTTTAAATAGAAACTAGCGCCTATTGTCGATTTTTTTTAGGATACAAATGACCGGAAAAATTAAACGAATCAATTTACCAACGAAGGGCAGTGCAAAATGATAATGATGTCGTACTATTTCTACATAGCTCTGCAAAATGTCTTTATAAAGAAATTCACACAAATGTCGCGCGGACGAAGTCTGGAGCACAAAGTATCTGAATAACAACTTCACGTAGCATGATTGGTAAACGGTGGCATTATCGTGATGCTAATCTGATGCCGTATTTCCTTGAATCCTTTGAAGTGCTATCCGCTTATTATTTTGGATTATCTCTCCCGGTAAATATTACTTGGAATAAACACTCCAAGGCCTGTTTGAGTAGCTTATGATTGCAATCAATGAGAACGTTGTTGTTCATGCTTTTGCACCTGGCATTCTCACGGTGACTTTATTCTTGCGCGGTTTAAACCTTTTAATGCTAAGCACAATTAACGGCATATTAATATCCCATTACTAATCTGGTTTATTTCAAAATCAGTATTTACTATGTGTATGCGCTAGTATTCATCACTGTTCAGGGAATAAATCTGTTTTAAATAAAATTATATTAGTATATTCAAAAACTTTATTTCAAAACAAATATTTTATGGCACTTATGTAAACTAGTGTTACAAACGTATCCCTACTATAGCAAATAATTGTCACAAAACTCTTTGTCGTACTACTTCGGTCTCGCAACATATTTCTTTTGGTCGCACGCTGTAGACAAAGTTAAAAGATGCTGAGGTGGCAGGTATGCACCCATGCCGAAGGCCCGAACTCCCTTAGCTCAGCTCCACGAGTACATTCAACATGAATGTTTAAGTTTGCCAACTGACTCAATTAAGACAGTTCAGAGTTGCTACTTGTTTGTGAGTCTGTGTACACAGAGACGTCGCAATTGAGAGAGCTTACAGTGTAGAATGACACGTAAAACTAGCAGAGTTGGTTGACCTGCACCGTATTTTAAAAAGTTGTGGTCGCTAAGTGTCTTCGTCTTTTTTTTTCTTGCTCTTATGCCACATTATGTTTTTATATTTTTATACACCACAAGTTGACGGACGGACGTTGACGGCATCTCACCTGGTGGTAAGTGCAGATGTGGTCTAAGATGGTAGGAAGCTAACCTAGAGTATTAGGGGTATGTTTAACCCATACTCCTAATTGGTTTCTACACGACATCGTGCCGGAACGCAAAATAGCTTGGCGACACGTCTTTGTCTGTAGGTAACTATCCGCGGCCGAAGCCTCCCACCAGACCAGACTCAAGCCGGGAATCCTCCAACTTTAAAATGCAACAGCGCACGCGCTAAGCCACGGAGGTCGTCAAAATGTGGGGTCGGCACTCTTTTTCTTCCACTCACTTCTATCAGCCGTCTTTCGGCGTTAATGCAGAGTCGCATCTTAAAATGTCTTCGGACACGTCTCCCGACGTGAGAATGACTCCATAGAGCGTCTTGTCGTGCAAGGCAAGGTGGAGGGCACCCACCCATGCCATGGACCGATCAGATAAAGTCTGCTATGGGCGGTCCTTTGCACGAGTGCACCAGGCTTTCGGCCAGCTGAGAAAAGTGGCGGATGTTTGTGAGGCGTATAATCATCATCATCATGATCAACCCATTACCGGCTCACTACAGAGCACGGGAGCTTCTCAATATGAGAAGGTTTTGGCCATAGTCCACCACGCTGGTCATGTGCGGATTGGCGGACTTCACACGCCTTTGAGAACATTATGGAGAACTCTCAGGCGTGCAGGTTTCCTCACGATGTTTTCCTTCAACGTTGAAGCAAGTGATATTTTAATTTTTTTAAAACTCACATAACTCCGAAAAGTTAGAGGTGCGTGTCAGGATTCGAACCGCCAACCTCTGATTAGGAGGCTGACGCCCTAACCACTAGGCTATCACCGCTTACGGAAACAAAAGCGTAGGAAGTTGGGGGATAGCGTTAGTAATAATGAATATTTTAATGAATGATCAGCATGTTTCGTCAAAAACTAATTTCCAGGGTGCGAAAACTCTGAGCCATCTCCTCACTAACATTAAACTGCCGACAGGCGCTAAGCAAAATACCATATTCCTAATTAGCTGAGCAGAATAACGATGAGAACACTAAGCCTTTTATCAGCCGCCGGCAGCGCACGGCTCCACGCTGCTATTCTTAACTTAGGTATACCATTTATAGAAGGTGTATTTGGAAACGTTTTGGGGTTCCGTACCTGAAGGGTGCCGGGGAAGTCGAACTATACGATACGATACGAAGAAGTAAAGAAGTGATATTGACGACCTCCGTGGCGCAGTGCGTACGTTGTCGTATTATAATGCCAACTTTACCTCCAAAGGTCTTGGGTTCGATTCCCGGCTCGAGTCTGGTCTGGTGGAGGTTTCGGCCGTGTCTTGTTACCACCCTACCGACAAAGACGTGTCGCCAAGCGAATTAGCGTTCCGGCACGATGTCGTGTAAAAACCAATTAGGAGTGTGGGCTATCATACCCCTAACAGGTTAACCCGCTACCACCCCAGACTGTATCATCACTTACTACCAGGTGAGATTGCCGTCAAGGGCTAACTTGTAGTGTATAAAAAAAAGTGATACGGAATAGTCTCGCAGTATGTTTTTTCATTTAAGTGAAGTGGAGCTACGCCATAATGAACAAGACGAGGTATTCTCGTACTTGTCCTATCTTCTCCACGCCAGTGCACAGGCGGCCTAAACAATAGGAAAATAGCTCTATGGCCAAAAGCAATTTTGAAGGAATTTCTGTGAAAGCTCTCCAAAATGAAAAATCACGAAAAGTTAAAGTCGTTGTAACAATTGTATAGTTTCGGCGGCGCGAGACCTCGCTCTTAATTTTCTTATAATCCAATTTGTTGTCGAGTCACCGGGTTGACCAAAATTCCTGCCTTCAACTTACAGCATTGTTATCATGCTGCATGGTAGTTACCCTGCAGCATGTAACTGCAGGGTAACTACCATGTTCATCATCATCCTTAACCCAATTCAATAGCCATATAAAGTGGTCCTTTTAATAGCATAAGAGGTTTAAAGATAATTAACGATTAGTATCACAAGAATCATTGACGACGTCGCGTAATCTCTTACAATTTTTCGTAATGACAGCAGAGCAGTGCAGTTTAACCTGCTTAAGAATAAAAATTGCGCCCTAGGAGCATCGTCGCCTGTACTGCCCATTACGGCATACATCGTCTAATCAGAAGTAAAAACTTCATTTAAGTTTTTTTTATGCACAACAAGCTAGCCCTTGACGGCTATCTCACCTGGTGGTAAGCGATGATACAGCCTAGGGTTGTAGCGGGCTTATCTGTTTGGTGTATGGTAAACCCACACTCCTTATTCTACGCGACATCGTGCCGGAACGCTAAATCGCTTGGCAACACGTCTTTGTCGGTAGGGTGGTAACTAGTCAAACCCATTGCCTCCCTCCAGACAAAATCGTGCTTTTTTTATCCACTACAAGTTAGCCCTTGACGGCAATCTCACCTGTTGGTAAGTGATGATGCAGTCTAAGATGGTAGTGGGCTAACCTGTAAGGGGTATGGTAAACCCATACTACTATCGGTTTCTACGCGACATCGTGCCGGAACGCTAAATCGCTTGGCGACACGTCTTTGTAGGTAGGGTGGTAACTAGTCAAACCCGAAGCCTCCCACCAGACCAGACTCGAGCCGAGAATCGAACCCAGGACCTCCAACTTTATAATCTGACAGCGCGCGCGCTGCGCCACGTAGGTCGTCGGCATGAACACTGACATGAGCGTGCCGTAGCTAAAAATAACTTTAAATAAGTCATACATTACTCTAAAGCACTGGATCTCGGTTAGATACGATTAAATACCGCGCACATGTCAGGAGGAAGGATACAACTGGAGCCAACGTACAAGTTACAGAGCCCGCTCATTGCGGAGAGCACAAACATGCCATGCATGCGACAGAGCGTGCGCTTCCGCCCGACCTCCGGCAAACATCGGTTACTTTGAGCCATGCGCCAGTTAATCGTGTGCCGCATAGTTCGCACCGCACGGGAGACAAGACGCGAGACAGAAGTATATGTTGCAATTGCCTATAGTCAACGATCATCATCATCATGATCAACCCATTACCGGCTCACTACAGAGCAAGGGTCTCCTCTCAATATGAGAAGGGTTTGGCCATAGTCCACCACGCTGGCCATGTACGGATTGGCAGACTTCCCACGCCTTCGAGAACATTATGGAGAACTCTCAGGCGTGCAGGTTTCCTCACGATGTTTTCCTTCACCGTTGAAGCTAGTGATATTTTAATTTTTGGACATAACTCCGAAAAGTTAGTCAACGATATGTGTAATTAATGGTTTCGAGATATTCTGTAAAATTAATCAATGCAACTGTAATTAACTTAAAAAGGAAAAGGGAAAATATACTTGTACCGCACTTAATTATTTTACAGATCATGTTAGTTACGTATAGGCTGCACACACAACAATAGCAATTGAATAAAAGAAAAAAAAATAAGAAAGAATCTTTTATTCGAGGAAAATAAATACAAAAATTCACATATTTGAATTACTTAACACCGTGTCTGAGATTTCGTGAGTGTATTTGCAAACGGACTTGTAATATAAAATTATATAATCATATTATATATGTAAAATTATATATGTAAAATTATATATTCAAAAAAACCCACGTATACTATACGAAAATGATGTATTAATATTTTTCAGAAATAAATTTTGTGATTTTAGATGCGTACCTGAAAATTTTGCCACCAATAGAAAGCTAGAGCAAGAGCCACGGGAACAGAAAGTACACAGGCGATGGGCCATAGATATTATTTAATAAGAAGGAAAAACACAAACGATCAATGCCAAACCAATTTTTTTTTTAATCAGTTGAAAAGTAATGTTTGTCAAAAGGAACAACTGTGCCACGACCTATTTAATACTTAATGTAACACAATAGAAAATGTTCCCAGTAAAATCTTTTGAAATAATTGATATCTTTTACCTCGCGCGCACAGCGACTGTCAAATTATTTTCCATTTTCAGAAGTTAGATAACAATTTGAAATGTTAAGAGAATTTCAACCAAAATTTTGACTTTTATCGAGTTAACTCTAATTAGAATTATTTTTGAGTAATAACGAGAGAATGTGAGAAAATTAATTTGATTTTGTGTACGGTAATTGTTTGTTCGCGCTAATTGAGGCTAGTGGTAAAAATCTCTAACAGCGCACCCTGCGTATTTGATTCGACTTCAGACCTTATTTCCACGCAGAAAAGCTCACAACAACCCGATCTTACGTGGTTAAAGGTTTTAAGGAAATTGATAATGAAACTCTGATTGTTAAAACGTGATTTCTATCAATACAATTAAAAAAACTATATAAATTTATAAAGTTGACAGTAAATAACTCTGTCGTTAATTACGCTCCCCAAACGTTGTCAGGGGAGAGATAGCAATACGACCGCCTTTGCATACCAATACCTGTAAAATTAATACATGTACTTGTAATGAATATTCTGTTCAGTCAAGTGTATCCATCTCTATATTAATCTATGTTGGTTTATCTGTTACATTTTCATAAGCCGCTTAGGAGACGTCGATAAAATTTGGCAAAGAGATTTATTTGTATTTTGGACACTTTTTACCATAAAAATTTAAGAGTTTATAAATCCGATCTAATAACGACGACGTCACGGACATCAACAAGTCACTAATGTGATGGTAATAGCTAACCCACCAACCAATTATTTTCCCGCGGTGGAAAAGATTTATGGCTACCTCCGTCCCTTGGGCAGGAAGAGATTATGTGGGAATCCCCCGTCCGTAGGGAGTCTACCTGAATTAAAAATCGACAGCGTGGTGGGTAAAACATTTTGGGAGGAAGACCAGCATTTGAACAATAATATACTGATGGTACTGAAGGAGTACTGTTACATATACAAATACATTGGAATGTTAATTCTGTTGGAGTCGTATTGCAAATTGTCATCAGTAATCGAATTGGATGGTCCATTACAAAGTTATCAGTTTCAACTCGTTTGGGTATTGCAATTGTAGCAAATAAATTGTCTCGCTGTCTGCTGGGACTTCAAAGTAAGGCATCTGTCCCACCGCTGGCGAGAGAACTAAAAGCTATAGACTACTTTCTGGCACAAGAACCCATTTTGTCTATTGTTCCTTCTTTGCCATGAACATATCAACCGATTAAACGAATATGACACCGAATACGGTGATAACGAAAAAAAAGAAAAACCCCGGCTAAGTTTATTGTGGGCTTCTTCTTAGACCGGGGTGCGTTTGGAACCCTCGTAGCTTTAGTTTTAAGTTTACGAATATAGTTATCACCATGATATAACTACTATATAAATTATTGACGCTTCAAAAGTGCCTTTTTAAGGACTATTTGAATAAAGATTATTTTGAATTTTTGTTTTTTTTTTTTGAATATATAAAGAAATATATACAGGTGTCGATTAAGATAGCATGTTAGTAAATATACTACTGCAAATTCTGGCTATCAAGAACTTTCTCCAACAACAAGTCGTTCACTCTTGCAGGCTGAACCTACAGATGTATGCGTCCATCTTTATTTTTAGTATCACTATTTCGTTTAGGCAAACATCAAGTCACAAATGTACCAAAGAAGTTTTAGTTAGTGACGCTCGCTTTGCGGTCAAACGACTCGCATGATGCATGCTCAGATTGTAAGGGAAGGTGGCAACACTTGTCTTTTTTTTATATACATAGCGAGCAAACGAGCAGGGTCACCTGATGGTAAGTGATTACCGCCGCTCAAGAACATTTGCAGCACCAGAGGAACCGCCAACGCGTTGCTGGCCCTTGAGCAATTTGTTAATCCGCCCTTTGAAGATCCCCATATTATAACCATTAGGGAACACAGAAGATGGAAGCTGGTTCCACAATTTGAAGGTGCGTTGCAGAAATGACCTGGAATAGCGGGTGGTGGAAGGGGACGAGGCAGGTCCAGGTGGTGAGGATGATATTTGTTTCTGCGATGAAAAGTAAGTAAGTCTGTAAGTATACATACCACCTATGCCAGTGACAGTAAAAGTAAGGGGCGACGTTAGCTGGCACAGCTGGGCGGTAGCGTCGAATAGACATAGGAATATAATCTGGAAATGGGGCGCTCGGCTTAACCACATGTATACCATGTGACCAAAAAACTATATGAACCCGGCTGTAAAATTAACTAGCGACTTATGTACGGCATTACCGACTGTTGATTGGCAAAGCTCGACTGGCATCGAATCTTGTGTTTCAATTATGCTAGAACCAGTATCAACTGAACGAAGCTAGTTTGTGGACGGCTCTTGCGATAAAACTAGCCGAATAGATATAATAGTTACATACGAAGTATCCCACAGATAGTGCCAAATCGAATAAGCCGACTTATATATATGTGTTGCAACCGTAATCGTCTACTGAGCGATTAAACTCTCCCAGCTAAACCGATGCTTCTCATCTTGTTTGTAGCTAATCTTCGGCGGTGGGGCAAGTGCTTTAATGGATTACTTGTATTAGTTTCGTAAACTCGACTTACTTCAAACCCTCAAGTGTAAATATGTGGATAATTAAACAAATCCATTTATATTGCGATTTGGTTTTGCGATAAGACCGCTTGGGGCGCTTTTGAACACAGATGACTACTAGAGACAGATAATTTCCGAAAATTAAAGAACAAGCGGCCTGCTATGATCCCACGTATAATATGATTCAAATTCAAATTCAAATAATCTTTATTCAAATAGTCCTTTAAAAGGCGCTTTTGACGCGTCAATAATTTACAAAGTAGTGATTTGATGGTGATAACTACATCCGTAAACTTAAAACTAAAGCTATGAGGGTTCCAAACGCGCGCCGGTCTAAGAAGAAGCCCACAACAAACTTAGCCAGGTAAATTTTCTTTTTGTTATCACCATCTCACATGCCACTTAAAATTATATTAAGAGCTATCTTATTAAACCAATATTTCACACCCATGCTTGTTTATCATTTACGTAATCCTTTACACTATAGTAGGATTTTTCTCTGATGCAGGAGAGAGCAATACCGTATATAATAGTATGATAATGTGGATAAAGTTATAAGACATAGTCATAAATGTATAATTTGGATTTTCGAAGCAAAAAAAATACGAACGTAATATACACGCAAGGATATAGAAAAATCAAAATATTTTTTTATAGGGAAAAAGTTTATACAGGAAATTTTAATTTTAAGCACAACTCCCTCATAATATAAGTATAGAATGTAGATAGTATAGCAGTAAACATTGGCTTCATAAGTTACATGTGGAAATTAAACGATAATGATGAGTATAACAGAAGCTTACACATTCCAGTCCGCTGCGCTGATTCCGTTGACGGGTTTATTAAATTGATTCAATCCGATCCCGCGCGAGCCGGATGATGTTTAATGGTTGCGACTAATCGTGTAATGTGTTCAATACACGTTCACATTAAATATAACATTCATCTGTCTGTGTATTAAAAGACTAATTTGAACATGAGTTAAATTTTTCGATAGCTATTTAAAGGGCGGTCCTTTGCACGAGTGGACCAGGCTTTCAGCCAACCGAGAAAAGTGGCGGATGCTCGAGAGGCGTATAACATCTGTCCTCAAAGACACTGCTTCATGATGACCACGACCACTCTGTCAAGAGTGTGACCACAAAGAAGAAGATTTAAAGGATGCAACTTTATAAATTAATATCTAAAAATTCAATGGACTAAATAGGCTTTATGCTTGACTTGCTTAAACCGCCATACATTTCCAATGTATAATTGTATATGTATATATATGATGACTACAAAATAGTATATGCAATGGAGAATACTTAGTCTCTCGATATCTATACCAGTGTTATAAATGCGAAAGCGCACCTGTTTGTCTGTTTGTAACATATGTTTGACACAACCGCAGCACAGGTTAAATTTAGCACCTATATAGTTCCTGGAATTGGACATAGTGTACTTTTTGCACCTGGTACCCAAACAAAATAAAGCACCAATTAACCATTAAAACACTTGCTAACAGTAAAAATAGCATTTGGTACATACGCTTAAAATACCTACCAGGTGAAAGTATAGCTTTTTATTAAATAATATATATCGTTCAAGTTTAATACGAAAAGATTCCGAGCCGTCACAACTGTTTTATGGGATTAATAATGCAACGTCATAAAGTAAGATGGCCGCTCTAACAACGGCGTAAGTAACGGCTGCAATGTGGCTCAACCTCTTTCTTTTTCATTGCCATACTAAAGGTTTTCATCCACCGACTGAACGTTTTTTTTGACAAATAAGATGAAATACGACCTTAACAGTATAAGGTAGTCTTTATCATCATGATCAACCCATTACCGGCTCACTACAGAGCGCGGGTCTCCTCTCAATATGAGAAGGGTTTGGCCATAGTCCACCACGCTGGCCATGTCCGGATTAGCAGACTTCACACGCCTTTGAGAACGTTATGGAGAACTCTCAGGCGTGCAGGTTTCCTCACGATGTTTCCTTTACCGTTGAAGCGAGTGATATTTTTTTTTAAACGCACATAACTCCGTAAAGTTAGAGGTGCGTGCCCGGATTCGAACCGCCGACCTCTGATTAGGAGGCTGACGCCCTAACCACTAGGCTATCACCGCTTTAGTCTTTATACCGTTCATCAATTATATAGTTCGTAGACAACACCTACATGCTCGTTTCTTTAATATATTATTAATATATTTATAAGTTAGCTTAATTTATTTAGAAAGCATAAAAATTATATCTCATCGAACAGAAATCGATTTATTGGTTTAAATACGGCTAAGCCAATAACTCCCTTGGAAACTAGCGAACAACAAGACATTAGCAGGATGCCAAGTATTTACTTACAAACAAAGGTATTCAAAGAATCCATAACTCCATTAAATAAAGAGAATTCTACTCTCCACTGCCAAAAATCCATTTCATTATCGTTGTTCACTATTTACTGGATTCCCAGTATTTTATTTCTCGCTGTAACCTATTCCACTGGGGTCCTATACCGCATAATCTATTTAATACAAAGAAAGAAATAAGAATTATTTGTTAATGAAAGCTCAATTTTGCTTGCTTGTTCTACAATAATTTCCTATAATGGATATACAGATTTTCCTCGTAAAAATCGGCGTGTGATAATGAGAAAAATATTTATATCAAACAACAAATAATTGGCTGACATCAAATAATTTGATAATAAAGGGACTCCTTTTAATAATATATTTTAGTTATAGTTTTAGTTTTAGGTTCAGTTTAAGGTTTATTTTAAGTTTTTAAGTGTTTATAATACAGTTATATTGTTTTAGTTGTTAATTATAATTGAATAAATATTTGATAATAAATCTAGACAAGACTTATATAATGACTTTCAAAATGTAATCTGCTCGTACCACCATTTGACATAAAATATTTAGGAACTGAAATAAAAGAAATAAGTAGCACTTAAGTCTTAGGTGTCTGCATTGTCTATTTTGGGATTAAAACTGAATCGTTTTTCTTTTGCGCTATACCTGCTTTCTAAAGTGGTTAGTCAAAATGTAGTTACGGTAGCATATAATTCCTAGGTAACTGCAACACACATGCTGGGGAAATTCTTCTAATTGGGATAGAGCATTAAAATCATGAAAAAAAATTTATTAGGTCTATTTGTCACCTTCAGCTTACTGATTCATGGAAGACGCATTTCCAAAAATTAAAAGTACTTCCTTGTCCATGCCTTTATATCTATGAGGTTGTTGTTTTCATTAGAATGAATGAAAATCTCTTTGTTTAATTTATCTGACAATGCAAGAAGGAACAACAAAATTTGTTTCACTCAGCACTCAAGCGAAAAATTTGGGAAGAGTATAATATATGGCATCAAGAATCTACAATGAGTTACCGAGAGAACTCGCAGACAGATGTCTTAGTATGTTGAAGCACAACTTCAAGGAATTTCTTGTAAAAAAATGCTGCTTTCATAAGCGGGTACTTTTAATTAAATAAACTTTCTATATCTTTTAAATGTTTCTAAATTTTCTTAATTTTTTATAACAAAAGAATTGATGACATAATAATAGAAATATATATTGATATTTAAATAATTATTTTTGAATATATCTTGTATTATTGTAGCCCAAAAATGGCTAGATGGCTACATGCATATGTATATCTAAGTGTATTCGCAAGAAATAAATAAACTATGGTCTTAGAATACGTTCATAAATTACTTGCCACTTACCATATTCAAGCAGTAGAATACACGGTCTGTGTATACTTATTTATACAACTCTCTACTCACTGCCAATCTTTTTTATCTGGTGTATTACAAAAGAAATACTGCATAGTCTGTGAGCGCAAACCTTTAAATTTAATCCCCCACATATACAAAACAGAGAATGCCATGTTCAAATTACTTTTCTCAGACATGCATTCTTCTTTTCATATAAACCGGGGCAACTAACCCGTTAGTAGATCTTATACAGCTACAGGCTGTTTCGTCTTAGTTCATGTTAAACTCAATGTGGCCCGCGGTTTGTACTACGTTAACCATAGTTGGTAATGTAATTTCATCTTCGGCTATCATCTAACGCCAAAATATTATTTTATTTATTATTATTTCTATCCGCTGTTAACCCTTTTTTGCGGGATATTAAATATCTAAAACATCTACCCAGAATATTACATACTACGGCGTTCAAACCATAAACCAGATTTCAATTTCCACACGGAACTAACGAAATATATAATACATATGAATGATACACTTGTGTTTGTAAATGTAAACATTGTATGAATAACTTATCGTATTAATATTGTGTAGGAACTTTATCTATATCTTTTAATACAGTAATTTGGACACAATAGTGTCATAACACAGCTGATCTCAGAACATTCATACACACACACATACACACACACACACACAAACAAACACAAACTCTTACGCCATTACAACCATATTTTACTGACAACATTCTGTACATACATGAAACATGAGAACATAGATTAGAGTTCACGTACCTTTGAAGGTGGCCATCATGTCGTGGCCCTGATGCTCGCATCGAACGCGGGAAGGCAGCTCTCTAATTACTCGCTTGCGGTGAACATCACGTCATGCAGGTACCTGCGACAAGTAACAACCTGTTCAGTCTCATTTAGAACATGTTCTGACACTACGTTCGTGCCGACAGACGATTTAACGTTCCACTAAAATACCGTGAAATAACCGGTTAAGGTTTGTATAGTAATGTATGATATAGCATTAATTAAATATAACTGTCATGCATTACCTGGTTAGCCAGTTACCATTTCTTACCACCAACACGATTGAAGTTTGTTATAGAGAAATCCATAAGAGTTCCTTTTTAAACATTAAGGTATTGGAATCCTTGAACACAAAGAGTTCATTATCTTAGTCATGTTTCCCCGATGGGAACCTTTCGTATGAAAAAGGGCAAGGGTTTGGCATCTTGCCCTGTAATATTAACATTTATTTCAAGTGCGCTAAAGTCTGTTACAGCGTGAAAAGCTGTGCCTTTGAGATGTAGACTATTTGAAGTATGCAGCTGCGTCGATTAGCGCTTAGATGGTATTAAAGCATTGTTTGAGTTGCTAAATGGGAGCTTAGATTGAAATTATTATCTATTTTACGTTGGGAAAGTTTAAGGAAATATTCTACCACTAAGTTGAAATTCGAGGGTGATGGTCACGACTCGATGTCATAGACAAGCTAATGAACAGTCATAGTTTTAAGGAATTGTTCTTAAGTTTTGAAAACTGTATCATTCTGTTGAAAAGGCTTACCTTTGCGATATTTTCTTGTAAGTACTAAAATGTCAATGACCGACCACTGTAACAGACCAGGTACGCAGACTTCAGTCAAACTTGGACAAGGAGAGAGATAAAGAATTGCCAAGGGATTATTTAAAAACTCTAATCCACGCGGATGATGAATGGCTATTGATAAATTCTAGATTTTCATTTTTCAATTTTCATTTTTTAATAATAACTTTTCGTTCAACGATATCAATTGTCAGCGTCCGAATATGTATTATAATAACAGTTGTTGCATATTAAATCTATAAAATGTGTCCCGATGATAAATCAGCCTATAAAGTATATTAAGCGAATAATTTTATCTCTAAAAGTTTTTTTTTGTTGACGAAAACATTCTTAACCAGTCTCAATTATCAAATACTTTATTATTTTGTGCTTCTAGAAACAGCGAACCAAAGAGTAAATTAAACCTTGACACGACCATATCATGTTTGATTTCTAATAAATCTTTGATGAAATGAAGGCATTTTTTTATGAAATAACTATAATTTTTATCATTTCATTTGTTTTAGATTTGTCTTTAGTCAATAAATGCTATTTAGTTTAAATATTTTGACCTGTTTTATTCTGAGGTAATTATAGTTTAAATTTTCTTAACTTATGCTTGCGAAAACTTTAAGCTTAAAAGCTAATAAGCTAATAAGGGTCTGATAAAAGTTAAAGCCAGAACTGTATTTTTATCAAAGTGTATACACATTTTATGGGTCCACACAAATTATTCCATAAAGCTTAATTTATAATTATCACCATCTCGGTGATAATTATATATTAAGCTGATAGTTTCTTTTGAACTGCCACCGTTTCACACTGTTACTCAATACTAAGAAGACCAAATTATAAAATAATAATGGAAAATGTGTTATATTATATGAACGGATTATAGATGCCTGTAATAGGTTCACATGAATAAAGCTATTTTGATTTAAGTTGATTTGAAATACCTACTATATAGATGCACGATGCAAAACCAATAGACACATCATCATCATCATCATGATCAACCCATTACCGGCTCACTACAGAGCACGGGTCTCCTCTCAATATGAGAAGGGTTTGGCCATAATCCACCACGCTGGCCATGCGCGGATTGGCAGACTTCACACTCCTTTGGGAACATTATGGAGAATTCTCAGGCGTGCAAGTTTCCTCACGATGTTTTCCTTCACCGTTGAAGCAAGTGATATTTTAAATGTTAAAAAACGCAGATAACTCCGAAAAGTTAGAGGTGCGTGCCGGGATTCGAACCGCCGACCTCTGATTAGGAGGCTGACGTCCTAACCACTAGGCTATCACCGCTTCAATAGACACATACACTATTGATATTCTCTAAGAGAAAAACAGAAATAGTAGATACTTCATCTCAACTATACTATGACTTTAATTTCATAATGTCGCGCTACGAGAGTAACAGTCGCTACATTCACGTAGCAACGCGCTACGACGCTACGAAATATTCACAGATTGTCATATTAACTAAGTTTTTACCTTAACGCTTCAGTGTGTTTTTTGGATTATACTATAAAAATGTTTTTGTTAATTAATTAACTAATTCATCGATTCATTGCATTTTTATTTAACGTGAACATTTTAGTTCGTACAATGTAGTAATAGATAAAATAATTCAAAGATAAAATAATAAGTTAAAAGATAAAGTAGGAAACTCGAAAGCTGCTTATCAAAGTAGGCTTTCACCCGTAAGCTTCTTTGAACGGCGGCGAGGGAAAGAATCTGCAACTTCGTCCTTTTATAGTGTCTCAAAACTGCTGCTTGCTGCCGTCGGCGGCTTAACCGACGCAAATTTTTATTCTCACCCTAAAAAGCCTCTTACTCAAAATGTTACTTCCAACTTGGTACAGGCATGATTACTGTAGAAGGGTGCTAAAAATATTATTTACTAGCAATCGTCACGTCATTTGCGTTTATTCGATTTTGTAAAAGTCTTTTGCCCAGAACGCGAAAGATGATGACTTTCACATTTATAACATTAAAACAGACTATGAATGACCAGTGTTCATAAAGTAATTTATCTACAAGTGAAACTCTATCATTTTTGGTTCAGTCATTAAAAAGATATTAGATAGTCACTTATATTTTATTTATTAGTAACATATTCAATATATTTATGTAAAATTGTTCAATGGAAAAGTTTCAAATTTTCCTCGCCCATACATCTGGAGCACTTCAGGGCAGGGCTCAAATCTGGGACCTCCCACCTCTTAATACGCACGCGTAACATGAAAGCCGTCGGCGTAAGAGTGGAAATTGTTGCCCTAATACCGGTCTCCTGGTAAGGCAGCAAATATTATACCTATAACTTCGGCACATTGTAATATGTAACAGACCACCAAAATGAAACCTAATTTAAAAAATTATGAGTTTTATACTGCTATAATAGAAAAAATATCGGGTAACTAATCGCATATTCAATTAATCAGTAATTTTATCTTGCTTGGCTACATTACCTTCAAGTGAAGGTAACCGTAAAAAAAACTCAATCCATTAAAATAAGCTGAGCGCACATTAATAATTGTCTTGGGGTAACAGCGCCGGTGAACTTGCCAGGTGGAAAAACCAATAAAACTTGTTCGCGCACAAATCACAATTTGCCACAACTTTCCCGCTGAGTGTCGCCTCATCTCTCATCTTTCGCGATATAATTGCTGAGAGAGGGGGAAAGCGGATCTACCACTTAAATAAGCTGAGGGTGGTAAAACCTGTTACAACTTCGCAAATCGGATACTTATGCAGGTCAAGCAACGCTGTGTAAAATTGTTAATGTGTGGCCTGACTTTGGCATATCGACAAAGCTTACAGGGAAAAATTCGGGTAAAACATTGTACAAAAAAATTCTTCCTCAGAAAATATTTTCACCTAAGTATGGAAGAAGAATTAGTAATCAAGGCGAAAAAATGTTATCTAGATATTATGGAAAAGGGATCAGGAAGGTCAAGTATGTATGCGTGAGTGAGGAGTATTTGACCACCCTTCCGGCGGTATATAGATATTCGTGCAGAGCTATTAAAACTTTACGCAAACCGAATTTAACCGGTTTCCTCAAACATTATTAATTGTTAAACACTTAGCGAAAGTAAAATCGGAGCCGTTAGGACTCAATTTATTGTCAAACTTAAGGAGATTAATTTAGTCTCCAGATGTCTCCTGAACTTGACCTATTTTAGGGGTCGAACTTCTGCTACACTGACTCATCCTCTCCCAAGTTCGTGTGAAAGAAAGGTTTGCGGGTCTATTGGTATTCGATGTGCTTGGTCAGGGTTTTGTGAAGTTCAACTTTTTAGGAACACTTACTTAGTTTGAAAATTGGCCGTCTTGTGCAACATTTACTTATTAAATTAATCAAAAAAATTAGTTTCCTGATATTGGAAAAATTCGTCTCAAAAAATAGAGGTCCAATTGTGGATAGCTCTTATTTTAATACTTTAAAGTATTACTCTTATTCCGTGGTTTAACTTTTGGTTGTAAAACCTTTTCTACATAATGAAAGGATCTAAAATATTTATAATACGTCGGCGTAACGCATTGATTGCCTACATTCGGGTTCTGTGTGATGCGTCTGCGGCGTTGTAGTTGATACTTCGCTCGAGCCCGGTACCGTGTCCCTGATTCGAGTCCCGGATCGAGTCTGGTCTGGTCTGGTGGGACACTTCGGCCGCGATTAACTAATCGCTATACTTTTTTGTTAATTTATGGTAACTATGGTTTATGGTACTAACGAAGACATAAGAAAATGATTAAGAAAATGGCCTCAGAAAGCAACGCTTCGGTGGCTTTACTAGGGCTGCAGAAGTTCATAGGTGGTGTTCACTTAACATCACGTGACCCGTCTGATCGTTTGAAAAATAAACAATCCATTTTTATTTTAGAAACGCTAAACTGGGTCTTTTTGTTAATTCATTTATTGTTTTTATTTTGAGCTTGCATCCTGGAGACAAATCAGTTACATTTTATTGCGAAGAAGCACCCGTGGACTGTAAAAGCGAAAGTTTAAAATACAAATTTTTTTACGTATGTGACTTTACTGCAAAACTGATTCTGTCAGGACTTGGCATAGATATAACTTACAATCGGGAATGAAGGATACTTTTCTATTTCCATTTTTACTATGATGCAATTTTAGTAACATACAATTCATCAGCACATAAGGGCGTGAAAATGTCACTCCTCTTATTTTATTCATGTGACTAAAGTATTCGTTTTAAGTTGAATAAAGTACTAGTTATATTTGCATCGTTTTACATACGATTAACGTGTTTAACAAATTAACAAAAAAAACGATTTGAGGCACTCAATTTTATCAATGTAATAATGCATGTAAACTATTTACATGCATTACTCAATTTATTTACTCTTCATCCATCCATTGACCATAATATCTCCTCTAACTATGTCTATTGTATTTCTTCCACATTAGACAGTTAAATAACTGAATAAATTTCTTTGAACATAAAAAAAAAACAACCTAATGATAATAAAAACGATCATAAATCTACTGAGTAACAATTCTTTTTAACGTCAGTATAAATGATCCCAACTCCACTTTAAATATAAAGACACGTCTTTGCCTAAAAGGATTTCTGGGATCCCTTTGAGGCTTTCGCATAAAGCAAGGATAATTCATGAACCCACTGAGATATCATCGAAAGAAGTTTGAAACCTTAATTTTTTCCATTTTGTTTTTTCCATAGTGTAAAATATCTTGAGCGCGGTTATGTAGAAGGGATAAGTTATAGTTAAAGTGTCCATTGAACTACGTGGTCACGGAAACTTTCACTCCTGATCTATAAAATATTGTACCAACTACAAAGAAAAAATTTAAACCCTCAGGTTCCTTTCGCTGACTATGCCGTAGGCACGGACATAGAACTGTGTCAAAATCAACACACCCCTAAGAATTACTTGAATACAAATGTTTCTGGAATGCATAAACATTTTTTCTCACGTTTGATAAGCTGACAAAACTGGCAGGCATTCATATACATTTGATTTTTTAGGCATTTTTTTTCTGATACTGTAATAGATATCTCGATGCTATTCAGCCCGTCAATCAACCAACAACCTTTTTTTTGTATACATACAACTTATATATGTGGATAAAAACAAAACAGTTCTTTAAAAAAACATAAAAATTCATAAAAAGCCCACTGTCTACTTCAAAACGCTTATCTGAAGAAGTATTTAGGCACTGATAATCCCTGATGATAATGGTTTTAATAGGAGATTAGCTTTTGCTCACTGTATCGCTCGCGTTAATTAAAAGGTTGTAAGGTATTTTTTTTAAGCGGTGATAGCTTAGTGGTTAGGGCGTCAGCCTCCTAAACAGAGGTCGGCGGTTTGAATCCGGGCACGCACCGCTCCCTTTTCGGACTTATGTGCGTTTTTAAAAAACAATTAAAATATCACTTGCTTCAACGGTGAAGGAAAACATCGTGAGGTAACTTGCACGCCTGAGAGTTCTCCACAATGTTCACAAAGGCGTGTGAAGTCTGCCAATCCGCACATGGCCAGCGTGGTGGACTATGGCCGAACCCTTCTCATATTGAGAGGAGACCCGTGCTCTGTAGTGAGCCGATGGTTTGATCACGATGATGAAGGTATTTTTATTAATCATAACAACTCCGACGCGCACTACATATATTCTCCTTCCTTCCTTTTTATTTTAATAATCATCAGATCTACTCATCCGCTCACCGGTGGTCACATACCGCTGAGCTAGCATTGCTTCCTAGGACTAGAGTTAATCTAAACGGGCGAAGTGTAATCATAACTAGATACGTCACGTGAGCGTAGCCGCGAGCAATGCTTGTATTACGAGCAAAATAAATTTAACGATATCATTTAACTCCTAAACAATGCGCCTCTGTTCGCATGAATATCGAGCCCGCACTACGTCGCATCTCGTCGTAGACTGATGAAGGCGACAACGCCGTTCAAATTTACGCACAACGAATACTTTACGAGTATATACCGCGTTTGATGTTCGTCTAGGACATCGGGTTGTTTCAAGTAATAAGAGCCGCGCCTCGTACCTGGACGCATTACAAAACATTAAAATAAAACGCAATACTGGACTTGCTGGGATACGGTATTACGTAATTAGTTCTAGAGTATATAATGATACAAATAAAGTTATACCTATGAATGCTTTAAATAAAGTTGACATCAAAATTTTTTTTTTTTATACACTAAAAATTAGCCCTTGACGACTATCTCACCTGGTGGTAAGTGATGATGCAGTCTAGGATGGTAGCGGGCTAACCTGTAAGGAGTATGGTAATCCCACGCTCGTATTTGGTTTCTACCCGACATCGTGCCGGAACACTGAATCGCTTTGCGACACGTCTTTGTCGGTAGGGTGGTAACTAGCCACGGCCGAAGCCTCCCACCAGGCCAGACTCGAGCCGGGAATTGAACCGAAGACCTCCAAGATTTTAATGCGACAGTGCACGCACTGCGCCACGGAGGTCGTCAAATCGTGTAAAGGCGTGGCTACTAACTAAATCGTATGCTAATACTGAATTGAAGTTACTGGAAGATGTAGCTTACAACATTCGATCGCATGAACACACACCCAGGCACATCATCATGATCAACCCATTGCCGGCTCACTACAGAACACGGGTGTCCTTTCAATATCAGAAGGTTTGGTAGTCCACCACGCTGGCCATGTGCGGATTGGCAGACTTCACACGCATTTGAGAACATTATGGAGAGCTCTCAGGCGTGCAGGTTTCTTCACGATATTTTTCTTCACCGTTACAGACAGTGATATTTTAATTGCTTAAACGCACACAACTCTGAAAAGTTAGAGTTGCGTGCCCGGGTTCGAACCCCCGACCTCTGATTAGGAGGCTGACGTCCTAACCACTAGGCTATCACAGCTATATTACAGGCACATATATGTGTATATTACATATTGATTGTAAATTACGGTAACTATTTGACATGCCTCTTTTCTTGCCAGTCTATAGGTTCTATGTTTATATTGGGCATTTTCTATAAAAAGGGCGCTGTCGCCAATCTTAGGCACAGATGTGTTCATCTTTTGATGCTTTCTTTTGGGGTAAGACTTTAATCAATCACATCAACTTGTCGAATCTATCTTACCAGAGGTATTAAAAATACTGTACCCTCCTTTTTAGATCATTAAATTAATTAATTTTTATCCTCTAAACTGTCTTAATGGCATGCTATAAAGAGCAACATTTATTTAATTTGAATTGTCTGCAGTTTTCTTAATTAAGATTTTATAAATTATAATTCAAAGTAAATGAATAATTTTGGATTATTTAAAAAGGCTAGCAAGCGTTTCCACGTTTTTCCACTTATTTGGAACTGCTATAGTATTTTTTTGGTGATTCGTTATTGTGGCTGGGTTCGGTCAGTAGCAAATATAATACGACGTAACGTTCCCAACAGAAGTAGGTATTACGCGCAGTACGCACAAATTGGTCGGCAATAAATCAGTTTTACGAGCCGACGGCCGCGGCGCCGCCAGGTGGACCCGCGCCGTGGACGACTGACTGCCCGACCAAGTGTTTGTGTTTCGGACGCACGATATTTATTGTGTACATCGAATTTATTGGTCACCCAATTTGTCTAGTTTATCGGCGTTGTATTTTGTTTGTTTCTCGTTTGCTGCAATATTTAAATTTAGAGCAATTTCCTTTTGTGGCTGTACACTACAGCGACGTCACCGATTGCACCTCCGGTTGTGTCCTGGTTAGAACTATCAAACTAGAAACTCACAGTAGATAGTAGAGTAGACGCCAGGAATGTTCAGTTCAAAAGAAAACGTGCGAACGCTACAGTCACGCACGAAGAGTATGCGGAAGGGGCGAAGCGCCACCCGTGGTTCAAACAGTGACACGGCAAATAGCACTATACATAACATTAACGGTTGCGCTATAATCTGGCCACGGGCAAGCTGAGATTTGAATTCAAGACCTCCCTCATTATAACTCGACCTCGTACGCGTTTTGTTTTAAATATCGTCAAGTCAAGAAAATAATTTTGAAATGAGATTTCTTATTTAGCTCATAATATGATGATCATCTGGGTCCCGCGTGGTAATTGTAATGTTTGACTCATACACTAAAATGACAACCGTAAGTTTTATGCAGGGGATGGATCGTTGTTAAGTTTTCTGTCAGGAACTTTTCTGGACCAGGCTAGAGTTCGAAAATCCCAACGAGTTAATATGCGCCCCGCTTTGGAACATCGTTTTGAGTCGTGAACAAGTTGGGAACTCCTCTCGGAGGGGAAAGTTCTGTTCTGATTATAGTATGCTCAAAATCGTCACAAAATATAAAATATAAGCCATTGCTTAAATTTTGTCTATGTCCATTTACGTCTGTATGTATCAATGAAGTGAGTTCGAAGGAATAATCTACGTTAACTTTAAGAAAGCTGATTGTAACAGCTTATTTTTCAGGAGGACGTGGCTACTTGATACGGCGGGAAACGGGAAAATAGAAATTCCGCGCAGATCGGTCTTTGATGAATAAAAATGAAAATAAGAATAAATATATTTTTCTTCGGTTACCAGTAATAAATCGGTCCAGAAGACCAAATCCTTCATATTAGCTGACATCGGAAAGGTATAGAAGCCTACAAGAGACAGGTATAATGTCCAACAGTTTAGGACGTCCATCAGTTAAGCCGCAAAAGCCCGACCAAACAATGCTCTTTGACTAATTATTTCGAAATGTTTATTGTGCCCATATAGAGACTATAATACAGTGTTTCAAAATAAGAATAAGAGAAAAAAAGTTATATACCCTTTTTAGAATCGTTCATGAATCTACTATTATAAATGCAAAAGTTTAGATGGATGTATATTATTCAATCACGACAGAAAAGCTAAACGGATAAAATTAAGCACAGGGATACTCGATAGCATAGATTTTTTATGTCAGAAGAATGTTTGTTTCCCGAATAATATGTTTTCTGATCAGGCCGACAGTTCAGGTACGCAACCAATTGGTTTAAAGCAGCCGCTATATGCACTGGTTGTCTTAGAATAAATCCACAATTACAATATTCATTTATAAAATCAACGATAGTATGTTATTAAATCTGGCATATATTCGCTGGTATACAAAAACACCAAAGACCGTGTAGTGTATAATAGAATACCTATATTAAAAATACCTATATTAAATATAATATATGATTCCCCGAGAAATATTAAGCCTTGAAATCAAAATTGTAATTCGTTCGTGCTTCGTAGTAGTTCAGACAATAAGCCGTACGAAACTATTAAAACTTTGAATAATAACAGCCTTGATTTCAACATGTACATATAACTTACTTTACCGCAACGTCTACGACACTTTATCTACTCTACCGAGATACTAGATTTTTATTTGGTCGCACGTGCACCCCTCGTAAATAAAGTTAGGAATCAAGTAATCACAAGCCTGTTTCTCAGACAGTGTCAACAACGAAACGTCAAATACAAATACAGTGCATGTATAGCGAACAAATTTTCTGTTTCATCACTTGTTCAGGATATTTAAAACTACTCAACACGCGTGTTTCACTTTTTAGACACATCTTAAAATTGTACACTTCATTCTATCAAAACAAATGCAATATTTTTCACCTTATTTGCATTTGTCTAACTAAACTAGCGCTTTCCAGACACTGTTTCACAGGAACCGCCAGGTAAATCCACCTGAATGAACAGAGTCTCTGAGAGTGAAAACTGTATCGCAGGCATTATTTTTAATCGGTTTTTTAATAGAAAAATTCGAAGCTTTTCTTATGTTAAGAACACGGAGGCGTTTTTTTCCGGATTTATAAGCATTATTAGCCGATACTTTTAAGATAGGTTTTTTAAGGAATAAACGAGGCTTCATCTAAAATCTAGTCGTACTAGGTCGACGTGAACTTACCCGTAAGCAGCAATGTATGGTCTCAGTCGCGAGCCGCGGCGAGCGGCGGGCGCCGGGCCCGGCCGCTGTGGCAGACGTCCGCAGGGTCGCGCGTAGGCGGCCGTCTGACGCGCCCCCCGGCCTCGCGCCGCGGCGGACGCGCGCGCCACGCCGCCGTCGCCTCGCCGCCGCACCGCTCGCCGCCGACGGAGCAAAATCGTGAAAAATAACTCAACAAGGACCTTTATTAGAAAGGGTAGCAACGGAACCCTATTACTAAGCCGATATACGTTTCGTATCGTCGATACATGAAAACAATGAACACATGTGTACAAATACATGCGTTCATTGTTTTTACCAACGGTAACTGTACGTTTGCGTTTGGACCTACCAATGTTACCTCCGGAATCATATTATAAGAGTTCTCATCTCCACAGATAACTTCTTCAACCAACAAACAAAATTAAATTAAAAAAACTAAACCATATAAACTTTAAGCTATAATATAATGAGAGCTGGATGAGAAGCTTTGCAGAGCTCGCGGGTTTGATCGGGCACCTAGAGAGCGACCGGGGCCTTTCCACTCCAACGGAGATGAGAAAAATTCATTCTACATTGATCGTTTAATACGGCAGCACTCAGCGCAGATGTAAACTAGTAATCGATGTATTATAAAATTAACTTTACTACGTCCCGTTTTTGGTTGATATCACACGAAATGTTTTCTTTTCTTAATTATGTTGCGATGGTTGTAAATGAGCGAAATCTTTTCTACTTTAACGTTTTTTTCTTTCCTATTCGTAGATGGTATCTTCCACTATAAATTGCCACTTAAAATTTTAAGTAAATTTAAGCTGCAACATAGTACGATGGTGGGTTGAATTAATATTTAATCTACTTTCAAATGTTCCAATAATTAAATTGACAGAATTATCAAATTTTGTCTTGACGCGTTGAACAGATATGTCAGTCCAATTTGTTATCGTACTCGCAATATATTCTTTACTTTTTCATTTCAGTCCCTTCAATTGAAACTAATTGTAAGAAGTAACTGGGAAGTAAAATTATTACACACTGCAGCTATCTAACCGCATTGATGGTGATAACAAAAAAAACAAAGTGTTGTCTAAGTTTGTGTGGGCTTCTTCTTAGGCCTGGAGCCATTTTAAGGGTTTTAAATAACGAATGTTGTTATAGTTTATTAGCAACTTCCCGCCAAATGATTCAATGCACCTTTAGGTACTTCTTTCCCAACTCTTTTGTTTACTCTTACAAAACCCTTAAGTAACATATTACGAAATACTTTAGCTGCCTTTTATATTATGTTGACTTACGTCTCACCATACAATTATGCTACAATTTAGCCACTATCAAATCTGAAGCAATCCCTTACCAAACCGTTTAGATATTATTTTCTGGCATCTAGCTCTAACTAAACTGTTTAGCTGTATCTTACCAACAGTTTAGCAACATCTGACTAAAAGTTAAGTATGATAGAGCTACTTCGTTCTGTTCTTATTATATAATTTAGTTAATTATTATAGTTTAAATTAGTTTTTTACTACCCAGCACAACTCACGTGCAATCACTTAACAAAGTTCAATTCGTAGCGTATGTAGCTAGTCCTATCTATTCACTTCTCACTTTCAGTGTTTTGTCTGTTACAAGCAATTAAATATCAGTTGCCTTAACGGTGAAGGACAACTTTGTGAGGAAACCTGTACGCCTGAGTGTTATACATAATGATCTCATGGGTACGAGAATGAGCAGAACATCAACCCGTATTTGGCAAGCGTTACGGGCTATGGCTTCATTTCCTTCTCAGTTTGATAGTTAAATGAATGGTGACCGTTCCAGCGCTTAGCGTCTTAGTTGTAAAATCCTCTATTCCTTTATTCCTTCTTTCCTAGAAGAGGTCTTAACTTCACATTGGGTTATTATAGACTGAGATTGGTAATGAAATTTAGAGTTGTATATAAAAGTCTTTTTATAACATCTCCAAAAATAGAGAGATTAGTTATTCTGTAAATACTTGTTGGCAGCCTTTTATATAAAGCAACAGACGCGACACGGAGCAGCGGAAGTGGCGGGATGGCCTCACCTCGATCGATTCCTTTCCGATTCCAAGCTCTCACGGCTCCACACTTTTGTATTCCTGCTTAACTAGCCGAAACCGATGAAGTTATCTATTGTTTTTTAGGGTGTGGAGCGGATAACCCGTTCAGATAAACGTGTGAGTCTGCTTCAATCGCACTATATCTTACTAATCTATTTCCTAACAATAATATAGAGTTACTACTTACTAAACAAATAAGCTACGCTAGTTCCAGGCTCCTTAAGTTTCAAAGCGAGCTTTCACAACCAGGTCATGATTAATGAGGTATGTATTAAGTTTGAAGATTTGTTTATTCAGAACTCGCACGTCATGAGATGCTTTGTTTGCTCCATTTGAAGTCTTAGTACGGTTGGTACCACCTCCGTGCACTTGTGACGGCATACCAGGTGACCAGATGTTTATTTCAAAAGCCAACATACATAGGCGTTTCCTTCAGCGATCCGCAAAGTGCAATTGATGGGTTAAATTGTAAGTTCTAATTAGTTGGATTAGTTTTCATATTGATGTTTAGAATTCGTATGTTGCTATTTTAATTATATATTGTATTTTATTGCAGAAATAACGGTAACTGTTGTGTGGTAAGTCAAAAGAAAAAGTGCTATCCAGATGCGTCGTCCGCTTTGCAACCAATTCGTGTATTAGAATATAGGGAGTTACGTCACATTATCGAGCTATAAATCTTAAGTTGGACTTATGTGTTTTGATTACGATCCATGCAGACGGCAAGGGGCTGCATGGCTTTATCCTCACGTAAGGAACTCTAGCGCATACAGTCGGATGCCTTAGCGTTTATAGCATGCCGTCACACATTTCATACCGTTGTATCTTTTGTCATTTTGTGTCATACTGTCCCATTTCACCAACCTCTAGCACTGCTAAAGGAAAATCCTATTGATGACTTAAGGGTCATAATCTTAACATTGGAATTTGTATTTTGGCACTAATTGCGAATGAGTTGATAAATGCTCAACCCTGCCGTGCCGGCGTGTGCTGGCCTGCAATGATTATCTTTTGCAATGCTTATAACATAAAACCTTGGACGGCTCACGTGGATTATCTCTTCCACTCCACTCCACTCGAACGACGCCCGCTTCAACAGTACTATACTGTAAACCTGTATACAAAACTATTTATCTAAACCTTTTCAAATAAAAAACAATAGTTTTTAAAACTCATGTTTTTTCACGAAAGCATACTAAAAACATCTGTTTATCCAGACTAACAAAAAGTTAAACAAGTTGCAAGGAGAATGTAGGGCTACTACAGGAATGACAAATATTTTTCGTGTAAAAGGAAAAAAGTATTGAGCTTTCTAAGAAACTTTAAAAGACGGAAAAGTTGAAACAAAATTTCTGAACAAAGTCACGGAGTAGCTTTGGCTAGTGAACAATTTCTTTTTCTTTTTTTACTTCAAAGTAACCCGTAATGTCATCTCACCTGGTGGTAAGTGATGATGCAGTCTAAGATGGCAGTGGGCTCACCGTAATTGCTATCAACGCGGCATCGTACTTGAATGTTATATTTATTGGTGGCTCATTTTGGTGCCATCAGTGCAAAAGAATTTTGTTTTTTCTTTAAGTTTTTTTTTTTTATACACTACAAGTTAGCCCTTGACGGCTATCTCACCTGGTGGTAAGTGATAATGCAGTCTGGGATAGTAGCGGGCTAACCTGTTAGGAGCATGGTAATCCCACGCTCCTAATTGGTTTCTACGCGATATCGTGCCGGAACGCTCAAATCGCTTGGCGACACGTCTTTGTCGGTCGGGTGTTTAACTAGCCACGACCGAAGCCTCCCACGAGACCAGACTCGAGCCAGGAATCGAACCCAGGACCTCCAACTTTATAACGCGACAGCGCACGCACTGCGCCAGGGAGGTCGTCAAAAAGTAGTAAGTAATTTTATTTACCTTTTGTTTCAACTATCTTGTAATTTAATTCTGGTCTCCACGATACAGGTCACCTAGTGTGGAGGCCACTGGAATTTGTTATAATTTTAAACTGTTTGAAAAATAAAGTTATTTATTATTTATTATTATTGTTTTAGATTAATGTTGTGCGGTTATTTTGTACCCTTCCTTTATATATGCCATGTCCACATCTAGAAGACTCGATCGTACATCAATTAATCAGTTTTGTGGATACGTAAAAAAAAATAGTTTAGTGTACGTTAGAATCAAATCAGTCTTTCTGTTTGAAATACTTTCTATTTACGGAATATAATACCTATTCAAAAAAATCACTCGTTTTCCCCATATAGCTCAGCTGTTTTAAGAATATGTTTCTGACAGTTTGCCAGAACCATAATAATACATATTCGTGAACCAAAACTCAAGTACGAGTGGTTCCAAACGTGACTTGATTTTCTGAGGCATTCTCATCCAAGCATCAGATCCAATTTTTATTCAAATCAAATAAAAAAATATATAATTGTGATATAATATATGATTCTCTAAACTTATATCAGTTTTATTTTCTCATGTGAGACGCTCACCCATCAATCAATCAATCATAAACTTTATCCAAATAATCATTTAAAATTTTGACGCGTCAATAATTTACATACTTTTTGTACTAATTTGTACTGAGTTGATGGCGACAGCTACATTCGTAAACTTACAGCTAAAGCTATGAGGGTTCCAAACGCGGCCTGTTCTACGAAGAAGCCCACGACAAACATAGACGGGTTTTCTTTTTGTTATCACCATCTCAGTCACGTGCCACTTAAATCACATCACAAAGTATTTTACTATTGGATTCCCTTACAAATATTTTGACAATAAAATCTATGGTCTGACGCTGTCTTGTACAGAGGTCACCTTGAGTGCTATCGACTCGTTATTTGGAATGCAGTGGTTACTGTGTGCGCACATCACACAGTTAAACCATTTATATCTGGTACAATGGCCCGTAGCGAGAAGCGTGGGCGTTACTACGGCGTAGCTCGTAGCCGGCTCGTAGCGGACGGGAGGTGTGGCCTTGTTGTTGTTTTGACGCGTCTGTGCTTCGTAGGCATAGCCTGTTATTATAATAATTCTACTAGCTGTTACCCGCGGTTGTACTCGTTGATATCCCGTTCCCGTGCGAAAATGGGTATAAAATATAGCCATTGTAAATGTTTGCAGATAATGCAGCTATCCGTTGGTGGAAAGTGGTTTAAGCGTAGAAGATTAAAAAACGTATAAATTCTTATACGCTTATACAAGTTAGGTTTATTTAGCTAGTATCCACTCACAATTTTTACTATTTTCTCGTTTTACGCGAATGCAAAAACGTTCCTTCGAAATCAATTTTGTTATTCTGCAATAAAGAGATATTTTAAGTTGCTGTAAAAGTCTTTTAGGTTGGATTTTCAAAACCAAGTTTTTTTTTATGTATTAGCAACATTATCATGATTCCCAAAATTGGTAATCCTGAAGCCTACTTCTCTAGATATCCACTGACGCCATCGTGTAGTAGGAGTACTGAAGTAATTTGATAATAATTACCTAAACCTCCGTTTTGACGACCTCCGTGGCGCAGTGCGTGCGCTGTTGCATTGTAAAAATTGAAGGTCCTGGGTTCAATTCCCGGCTCGAGTCTGGTCTGGTGGGAGGCTTCGGCCGTGGCTAGTTACCACCCTACCAGCAAAGACGTGTCACCAAGCGATATAGCGTTCCGGCACGATGTCGCGTAGAAACCAACCAGGAGCGTGGGTTTACCATACTTCTAACAGGATAGCCCGCTACCATCCTAGACAGCATCATCACTTACCACCAGGTGAGATAGCTGTCAAGGGCTGACTTGTAGTGTATAAAAAAAAACATCTCTAATCGCTTATATACTTAACAAAACGACAACAATCTTAACGTTTAGTTTATCTGCGTCCAAAAATCTACAAAATTACAATCAAATATACGAATATGTTCACCACAAACGTAACGAGCATTAAAAAACATCCATTTCATTCGAAATAAATGCGAATGAAATGTAATAACTGACTAAAAATGCGAACATAAAAATAAAATTCCAATTTTTCCAATACGTTTCTAAGAAGGCGTCCGAGACGTCAAATGCAATTTCTGCAAAGTAACCTGAGCTTTGCGAATATAATACTTATGTTTTTACTCAATATTCGTAGGTATAAGAGTTTTCTTATCGGTTTTCATCGTATTTTCAAAAATTAGCCACAAGGTCATTAATAAAATGATCTTATGACATTTGACATAAAACGTCATAAAACATTAAATCCAACACTAAAGATATTTTTTCTTTGAGTAAATAAACATATTTATCACTAAAACAAAAGTTAATTTTGAGACCTCTTTTTAAGGAATATATAAGTTTTTAGATTTTTATAGGTGTATTATAATAAAAAAAGACATTTAAACTTTTAGTTAAATACGTAATGATTTTCAAAACAAATATGTATTCTATAGTGCTTTAGTTTTAAAGTAATCGAGTAAAGAGATTTGTAGATCAGGCTGTTAGGTCAGCGAAAAAAACTAAGTACTTTGATGATATTAAACGTATTCCCAGATGCGTTCAGACGGTATACGGTGATGTCATCACGAAGTTTTCATATACTTCCATACTTGTACTCTGTAAGGTGCATCTGTTTGTTTATTTCCTATATTCTCCTGAACTAATGCGTGGGTCTTTAATCAGTCACGGGATGATTTTAATCCCGACGAAAACAGCTACCCCAGGTTAAAGAAAAAACTGATAGAAATGGGGATATAAAATAGCTAGTTATGAATAAATCATTTATTTGCACATTCTTTTATAGGTTCCATTCAAGTGAAAACTGTAATTCACACTTCCTGTAATAGAATGATTTCTCTAGATAATAGTGTGATTATAATAGGTGGAGTAACCCGACCGTGTTTCGAATGGGCCTTTATAAGGATTCCACGTTTCATTGTCTTACAATATGTACTAGCTATTACATGGTAATATAAGTTTGTTGTATTGAAATCCGTTTTAATTGAGGTTCCAACGGGATCCTCTTACTAAGACTCTGTCCTCTCAGGCTGTATCTTTTGATGCAAAATTTTTCAGAACATGTACTTCTACATTAAATACTACAACAAGTAATAACAGTTGAAGAAGGAGAAAAATAAATGAGCACAATCGGATGGTTAGAAAATTATATTAAGTTGTAAAATTAAAACCTAGATGGCACTGAGAAGTTTTGATATTGAGGTCTTAATAATGCTTAATTTTCGGAGATTTTCAAGAGGCACCGTGGAGCGGAACTCTTGGGGATCTCGCACCGAGCTGGCTTCATTGTAATGATCCCCAATGTGTGGGTCCATCGGTCGCTGGGCACGCCTCTAATGGATTGGGTCTTAAGACTCGCGACCATTGCGACGGCTTCTTTTGCCCTTTAAGCAATTTTTCAATAACGTCTGCTTGTAAGCTCTGACATTTAAAAACCCGGCTCTAAGAGTACGGATATAATTAATTTCACCTCTGAGATGGATGTAACAATTGGACATTATACTTCAATTCATCTTCACTTCAATTTGCATAAATATATGTAGTCTAGAAATTTATAGACAGCTAATAAAGTGTACTATTTGAAGTTACTTGCATAAAACTATGTCCTGGTCATGCCATTCTAGTTTTTTTTTAATAAAAACACAATTAAACAAGTTTCGGCATCAAGATCTCCACCGTTTAAACATAGCTTTCATACATTCAGTGGGCAGTATACTTTATCAAAGACTGTAAAGCCTATCTCAATACATCAATACATTAGTGTACAATACGAGGAACATACGAGAAAAAAGAATACACTTCAAGTTCCGAGAAAACATTTTGTACTTTGAAGTGTCCAACCGTAAAAGGGTAGACCTTTGACCGGACACTCCTTGGACACGACTCCGTTGCATGGATTATAATTGGCTACTCGGGTCAGAATATCTTTTTAAACTTGAGTTTTTAAAGACTCAATAAAAATAGCATAACCTCTTACTAACTATCTGAATTCGTTTCAAAGGGATACGTCCGATTAAATTAAATAAAACGTCTGATTTATATTAAACAAAGATCATAAGAAATTTATTGCTACAATATAAGAGTGATAAACGTGCTAATTACCAGTGGTTAAAACCGCACTAAGATCTCCCTTTTACCGTAAAATCTATTTCGTTGTATATATATATATATATATATATATATATATATATGTGTATACAAAGAAAAGGCGACAAGCGGAAATTACTACTATGACTAATAATAAGGAACGAACGAAATATAGTCATGGGATAAACTTTGTCCAGAAACAGATACGGAAATACTTAAGAATCAGTTGTTTTTAGGGATTTACTGATCTGTATGAATTTAATAAATGATAAATCGCTACGTTTGAATTTCGTTTTGTGGTTGGTTCGTGTTTGAAAACATAATCGGATATTCTTCAACAAAAGGGACTCCACTTAAGCCGCTTTGAGAATAAGGTGCCACACAGGTACGTAGGTAAATAAATCTTCCGTTCTTCAGTATCCTATCTTCTGTTGTCCAGGATATAGAAACCCTTGCTACTTTAGTTTTGAGGATACAGTTCTTATCCTATTCATCTCACCTCAATGTAAATAATGTAAGGCATCCATCAAAAGTACCTTATTCGAATTAAGAAAGTCACCATGAATTAAGAAACTCAGCTTTGCCTCTTGTATCGTGCTTATTATTATAGTGTAACAGTAAGGGTTTATCAATAAGGTTTCTCGGAATTGATAATAGATGGCGCCACTTGTATTTTGTCTCGCGCTATCGTTTGTCCTTACTAGAATGTATAAAGGTTTGGAACAAACCATTGTTAAACAAGATCTCTCATCTCTCAGGGCATTATAGCAACGGAGCTGACGACTAACACAGACGGCACTCCCGAGCTTGTAACTACCAAGAGTATCTAGCGTTGCGGACGACTCCTACAGACGGCCCATCGCTATCTAGACCGCTGGTAGTCTCCTTCTCTCCCACTTGTATTGTAGGGTTCAGTATCAGTGATAATATAACTGTTACCCCGTCACTCGGCGTTTCATTAGTCCGCTGTCCCCCCCCCCCCCCTCCCGCGCTCCGCTACGTTACAATAGTATATATTATAGTATTTTCCAGGCAACATATACATTTTTATGCAAAACCTCTATTGGTTCGTATGCATATATCTAAATAAACTCATCAACATAGCTAAATCACTAACGTCGATCTCAGTGAGTGAACAATACATTATTTTATCGTTAAAAGTTAAATGGAAACCATTCATGGTTTCCATTTAACTTTTAACGATAAACTACTTGACAACAGATCCAAACAGTAGGTGTTTTGCTGACTATTTAACTTAATCATTTTAATAACACAATGCCTCAATACATCTGCCATGTATGCTTACCCCCACGGAATATTATTTGGTAAGTATCTTTATAAATGGTTCCCCAATACCAGTGTACCTTTAAATCCAATTTTTAAGGCATAAAATAATCATTTATTCTTTAAACTGTTCAATAAATTAAACAAGAATTATAATCCTATTTGTAAAACCCCCACCCTCACCGCCACCCTTCTGCGAGTGCAAAGCCCGAAACGCTCAATCAGTCATCACACCTTAATCTCACCAACGAACTCAAATATTTACAACAAACCGTCATAGAAACTTTCGTAGTAAACACGCTTTAACAAACATATTTTTACACCACTTTTACTAAAATAACCTCTATTTATAAGGATATAAAGTTCACACTCACAATTTTACATGTATAAAGAAAACATCATCTCCAAATGGGTTCTAACAAATTGGACTGGAATACACTCGATTTGTTAAATAAATGTAATTATTGGTTTTCTTGTACCAACAATAAGTAATTGTTCAGTGGAATTATCGAAAATGTTTCGCGAGTTTCTGGAGTAATATTAATATATTTTTAATTATTACTCTTGATTACTTACATTGATGAATACTGAATTACACTTTAGTGTCTTAAATTTATTTTCCTCACATCCACCCTAAATCGTTTCTAAACTTTAATAATGTTTATTCTTTTCCATAAGTCACAGCAAAATCAACTAGCTTAGTCTTCGAAAAGTTGATTAAAATTAAAGGTATTGCATGAATCTTACCCACCACTAGACGGAGCAGTTTTTATGTAATCAGAGAAAAGTATTTAAAAACAAAATGATTTCAGTCTTTAAAAATACTAAGTGCGACTGTTAATGCTTCTGTACAAACAACTTCTGCCGCTTCATAACGCTAAATTCATTACAGCAGTTAGTTCGCATTTTCTCAAAGTCTCCGTCTGTTCGTATTTTTTGAAACTTTACGGAAGTTGGCGCCCGGGACGCGCCGCCGTCCGCTACTTTGTGCAGTGGAGTGTGCTGCGGAACCTAATTAAACTAGATTTTACTTTTTATGCCTTCTGCTGAATTCCAGTATTCGCAGATTAAGTAGAAGCTTTCAGTGTACATTGTCACTGTCGAAGAGGTAAAATAAACGCTTAAGCTAAAGAAAACGCAATTCTCACCGACGGAATGAGTCTTCCAAGTTCCCAGTTCCAAAAATAGACTCAATGATGATGTGCCATCTCTTTGCCACTAGAGTGGTATGGGTGGTTTTTTTTTATACACTACAAGCCCTTGACGACTATCTCACCTGGTGGTAAGTGATGATGCAGTCTAGGATGGCAGCGGGCTAACCTGTTAGGAGTATGGTAATCCCACGCTCCTATTTGGTTTCTACGCGACATCGTGCCGAAACGCTAAAATCGCTTGGCGACACGTCTTTGTCGGTAGGGTGGTAACTAGCCACGGCCGAAGCCTCCCACCAGACCAGACTCAAGCCGGGAATCGAACCCAGGACCTCCAACTTTATAATGCAACAGCGCGGAGGTCGTCAAAGGTAAAGGTAGCCGTGGTTGAAACCTCCCACCAGGCCAGACACGAACCAGAATCGAAAATGTGTCGTTGTTTATACAGGACAACTTTTACATTTAACTGAGTGTGTTCATATAGTCTTTCTTGTGACAGTCACCATAGAACGACGTTTTTCTTTATCATTAAGTATGGAACGTGCATCTAATTTGTGTATTTCCTGCTATAAATAACTGAAGAACAATTACCTGTATGTTCATACCGGCACGCCTACGAAACCGGTACTAGGATATCGAACGGCTTCAGAACTAATTGGGATAAAACAGTCTAAAACTGAAGCGGTGAAAGCCTAGTGGTTAGGGCGTCAGCCTCCTAATCAGAAGTTGGGGGTTTGAATCCGGGCACGCACCTCTAACTTTTCAGAGTTATGTGCGTTTTTTAAAACATCGTGAGGAAACCTGCACGCATGAGAGTTCTCCATAACGTTCTCAAAAGCGTGTGAAGTCTGCCAATCCGCACATGGCCAGCGTGGTGGACTATGGCCAAACCCTTCTCATATTGAGAGGAGACCCGCGCTCTGTAGTGAGCCGGTAATGGGTTGATCATGATGATGGGTCTAAAATTACGTGAGTTCTGACAAATAATTTGAACACAATAGTTTTTATTTTAAAATTCCACCTTTACTAAAGGTAAGGGTCTGAGGAAGCCAAGGAGCGTTAGCTAGTAGTGGTTGTGGAAGCCTCCGTTGTCCGTGTATCAGTATAATCGCACAATTAGTGGGTCGGGCGGCTTCTCGGGCGGAGGCTAAGCCGCCCTAATGGACCGATCCACTCCGACCCTACAACAACTACGTTAATATTGGAATATAATTTTGAAATTAAGGCATACTTTTAAAATTGTCTCTCAAATAACTTAACAAACATTTTTGTAGGCGAGGGAAATAATTAAAGAGCTTAGCGAGGAAATATTTAAAAATTAAACCGTTATGTTGAACATGAAACATCAAAATCATCAGGGCGGCAAAGGTGTTCAGGAACACTGCCCAATATGAGTTCAGAATTATTGGAAAATGACATGTAAAATGTGGCTGCCAAAACTCGCTTAAGACGTCATTCATTCGTCAGAACAGTATATTCTTTATATAATTTCACGATATTACTAACCACTAGCTGACCTTGCCATCTTCGCTCCGCATTAGAATCATTTAATTTAAATATGAGGTACATCATACACAAGTGAACTACATAAAAATAGGCAAACTTTATATGAAATCTATGCGGAACGAGAATATAATACGAGTGATGAGTTTAAAAATTATGTACAATTATTTTCCAAGAATTTTAAACGCGATTGCATTTTGGCGAAATCGCAATATATACAGAATATTGTTCTTAAACAATGGATACTCGTAAATAACAGATTAAAATGCAACAACCATCATCATTTACGCAAAGCAAGTCATTCGTGTTATTATTTCAGCTTTACTATTTTTTTCGTTAAGATTAATCTCTGTTTTTTTAAATATTAAATTTGATATAATCAATAACACTTATTGCTTGATTTTAATGATCAGAGATGGCGTTGCATACCAAAAATGTACGATAAAACATTTTCTTATTTGGACACTTCTTCATCTATCTGTTAAAGTATAAATTATTATCAAAAACTTCTTCCACGCGTCAACGATGAGGTAGTTGCAGCAATGGCTGCATCGAAGTTACTACCTACAGCGTCTACTATTTCAAAAATGAAATTCTTTACGATGTCTTCAGTCAAAATTTAAGCAAATGATATTAACTCGTAACTCTGGTTTAGGCGAGGCAAGGTTAGAGACATCGAACTTGGCTCCCACGAAACGACTTTTGACGACCTCCGTGGCGCAGTGCGTGCGCTGTCGCATTAGAATGTTGGAGGTCCTGGGTTCGATTCCCGGTTCGAGTCAGGTCTGGTGGGAGGCTTCGGCCGTGGCTAGTTACCACCCTACCGACAAAGACGTGTCGCAAAGCGATTTAGCGTTCCGGCACGATGTCGCGTAGAAACCAATTAGGAGTGTGTGTTACCATACCCCTAACAGGTTAGCCCGCTACCATCCTAGACTGCATCATCACCTACCACCAGGTGAGATAGCCTTCAAGGGCTAATTTTTAGTGTATAAAAAAAAACGAAAGGGAGCCAAACTCGTACCCTCTAGGCTCTCATGGTTTTTGTACTTGTATTTTAAAATAACATTACAGTAGAATTGCATAAAAGCACGGATAATCCTCTTTTATGAGTCTCGCTGCGCCGCAGTGAGTTAATGGCTCCGTTTGGATCGCTCGCTGTATCTGCTTCGGATCGGGGTAACCTAACCACTTGTTGTATCGATTTATAAAGATACTAGTTTTTCCGCCATCATCGTCCATGCAATGTCTCGGGAGCCGTTTATTTTCCTTCCTCCATTATTTTAGAATGGTATTCCAACTGTTCCCAGAGCGTGAGCTATGTTTATGCAAAATAATGTCAATTAAGGTTTTCCGTTAAGACTTCACTGGTGAAAAAATCATAAATTTGCAAAAAAAACACGACCGTTCCCTGGCAATGTTTTGGGATAAATAGTATTACTACATAGTCCATTGATTCTAGCTATATTTGTGCGAAATTTAATTGATATCAATTTAATTGCTGAGTAAAACATGTAGGTAAGAAACAACAAACAAATCAATAATTTAAATGTTTTTTTTTTTTGTATGTGTAGAGGATAGTAGATTATGGACTATAGACAACATGAAACTAGATTATCAACAGAATGTCATAATAATCTAAACGCTTATATTGCCCCCTCGAAGAAGGAATCTCCTTAAATCCTTCAGCTTTAAAGTAACAAGGTACCTTTGTGTTGTATTTATTATAAATTTAAGTCCATTTAGTTATTTAATGGGACGCAAACCACCTGAAAGACGTAAACCAAAATTGGCTATAAAACACTGCTTATTTCTCAGTAAATTTTACTTAAGTGTTACTCGTTAATTTTACGAAAGAAAAACATGTTCCTGGCATATTATAATAAGGTTCTGGGTAAATAAGAAAGGTTTCGAAGAAAGATTTAAAAAGAAAAATATTTCAATATTTTTCTTTGTTTATTAGCTATTCAAAAAGAAATTAACGGTAACAAAAAATACGCTATCGAATTTTTATCAAATTTGAAACTTTTAGTAGTTTAGTAATTTAATAATTTGTTCAACGAATTACAACTTACATACTTCTATTGTTTCCTTGTGAAAATGAAAAACCCGTTAGAATTTTGATGTTTTTTTTTTTTAAAACCATGTAACCAATTTATGTTTCATTCATTAAATTTATGAAAATGATTATAAATATTTAATTTTATAATTGTTGCTGATATTGTGCGCCAGATAATTTATTAAATATAAGTACTAAGAGGACTTATTTTTAAGAGTGAGATATTGTAAAATTGGAAATAAAACTGTGTTTCTTTTCTTTTCTCAACAACCTTCGTAAGGATAAGGGTGGCAGTACCTAGAAAAGTACACGCGGGCAAATCCACGGGCAGATGCAGCAAAGTAGGGTTTCTTTGAGCAGTTAAGCCGCTCTAATGGACCCGACCCCTTGCTCCTCGCCCCTCCCCTCCTCACCTCGTGCACTTGTAGCTACCATTGTCATAAAACGCTGAATTTATTCCTCTCAGGGTTCCGTTCTTTGAAAATGACACACATGCGCTGGTAAAGAAGGCTACTTTTGAAATCTCGCAGAAAATATTTCCTTGGTGTTTGCCAGCATAAAGGATATTCTATGTCCATGTCCAAGATTTATTCCATATTGAACGTGTCAATATTCCCTAAGACCAGTGCAATTTTTAGGCTGAATAAAGGTATAATTTTTTTTTTTTATCCACTACAAGTTAGCCCTTGACGGCAATCTCACCTGATGGTAAGTGATGATACAGTCTAAGATGGTAGCTGGCTAACCTGTAAGGGGTATGGTAAACCCATACTCCTTTCGGTTTCTACGCGACATCGTGCCGGAACGCTAAATCGCTTGGCGACACGTCTTTGTCGGTAGGGTGGTAACTAGCCACGGCCGAAGCCTCCCGCCAGACCAGACTCAAACCGGGAATCAAACACAGGACCTCCAACTTTTTTTTATCATCTGACAGCGCGCGCGCTGCGCCACGGAGGGCGTCAAAATCATCAGGTATCAGATAAATAAAAACAAACAGAGATAATATGAGTGCGGATGAGAAACCTGTCATAAATAGATGAGAATAGCAGATTTTAAATCATTTAGTTTCTGAACTTTTATTGAATAAATGAAACATACAGATAATTGAATAGACAAATTATGAGTACAATAAACTAGAAGGCCCATACTAAATTCTCATATAGGAGGAACCAAGACAGTGCTAGAGCATTGCTCTAAAACTTTGCCCCATGGCAAGTCAAATAGAATGTTTCAACTTCGGTTTTCTCATCATTTACCTACTAATATTGAAACTAATAAAAAAAAACTGACTACGCATGCTAATTTGAGAGAGTTGCTTTTTAATCTAACTTCTTCTTCTTCTTCTTACCCTTATCCCACATTATGTGGGGTCGGCACAACACGTCTTCTTCTTCCACTCACTTCTAGCAGCCGTCACCTCACTACCCACACCTTTTACCCGCATATTCTCTTTACACAATCCATCCATCTCTTCTTTGGTCTTCCTTTACTCTTTTGCCCTTCCACGTTCATATATAACATTCTTTTGGTGACATCACTTTCTTTCCTCCGCATTATATGACCATACCATGCTAGCCTGTTACTCCTCATCTTTTCTGTCACTGGCGCTACTTTTAGACTTACCTTTGCTTTTTAATCTAACACTGTAACAAATGTCTGTCAGTTTGTAGGTTAAGTGTTAAGTTATCAGCCGCAACCTTCGCGCGCTTCAAGTTCCGCATTCATTACGTTCCGCTTATTAAAACTTCAACCGCACTTGCATCGTTAACTTGAGTTAGTATGTTCATATCAGCAAGTTGAGAACCTGCACACTAATGAGTAAACTTTATGATAACTGCGTGCGGGGATATGCGAACGTTTGTAAGTTACAGATGGCAACAAAACTTACAACACGTTACTGCTCAAGGTCACAGTAGAAATGTAAGCAAAATATCTCATTTTGTAATGGAAAGAAAGAAATATCTTATGAGATTTTCCTTCTTTTAACATGCTGCAGATCACACCACCTGGAAGACACTTCCAGGTGGTGTGATCTGCATTATATGACCCCACCCACGATTAAGCAAAATTCAAAATTGAAATAATCTTTACTCAAATAGTCCTTTAAAAGGCACTTTTGAAGCGTCAATAATTTACATAGTAGTGATTTAATGGTGATAACTACATTCGTAAACTTAAAACTAAAGCTATGAGGGTTCCAAACGCGCCCTGGTCTAGGAAGAAGCCCACAACAAACTTAGCCGGAGCTACTGGTACAAACGCATAGTCAAACGACATTGTATCAAGCATGGCCTGTTACTTATACAGTTAAACGTCACGGATATCTGCAATATTTATTAGCATGTACTGTATGTAATTAAAAGCACAATGCACGCAGAAATGGAGCAATGGTTTAATTCAACTTTTACGGCTTTTATTTCCGACGCACTTATTTTCGCATTGGACGCGCTGGTTTTCAATATGACCCAATTATGTACTCGTATAGATACATATTTCGTATAGGTACATAACTCATATAGATGCGTAAGTTTTAAAAGCGTCAAGCGTCGTTTTGTTCTCAGAAGATGTTTTTCGTGGATTGACAATAGGTCTCGTAACAGATCGAATTTATCTCTCATGATGCGTCTTCGCTCCGGACACACTCCATTGAACAAATTTGCTTACATGATGAAAAAAGTTAAGCTGCCCAATTGTAGTGTTTGCAATGTACAAGAGGATGTCACGCATGTTTTAATGGAATGTGCCCGAAATGAAGATTATAGGCGCCATAATTTTAACTACAATAAGGATCTTATTTCTGTTGGATATTTCAATAGTGTGTTACCATATCCAGAGTCGGCTTCTGCAACTCAGATGTTGAAATTGGTTAGGATTGCCTTCGAGAACAGACAATAATATGTTCCTCGAGGACAGTCTTAACTTTTTTTATGGTATTTTTTTGTGAACTTACAGAGAGGCATACTCGCTCAGCGACTAATCTCTTTAAATAAAGATTAAAAAAAAAAAGATGTTTTTAATTTTTGAGTTTTGAAAAGTAAAATTCTGAAATAATTGTTGATATCGGTTTATATTCTAGTGCATTTAAACCGAATACGGAACTCTTGATGCGCGAGTTAGACTCGCAGTTGCCGCTGTTATTTCCCTAGAGCGGGTATATTTGTTTTGTTACCCGTGCCGCCGTGAGGAGAGGAATCAGCACCACAGCTCGTGCTGAAGGAAATGTGTGAGGAAAGTTTTAAACCGCCTCGTGTAGTGCGGCGACTGCTTCTCAATCCAATCAAAGGTTACTTTTATAGAGTGGAATGATAGTAATTTCATAAAAATAATAATTACAATATCACCAGCGTCATATCTTATCGTTACTAGTTTGTAAGTTGAATGAATTGATGTACTTCTTTGTTTGTTTTTTATGTTAACGATTGTCTCTGAAATGTTTGACGCAATTTAAAGTTTTATTCTACGCTCAGCTTCCTTACTACAAAGTAGCATTGGCTATACATTGTTTCAGGAATATAAAGATTTTCGTGGAATAACAGTATTTGTAAAATTAAGGTGGTATAAAATGTACCAGCCTTTATTTTTAAAGGTTGGTAAAGAACTACAAAGCATTCACCATTATTATTAGCGAAAAGTTATTTACCCTTACAAATAATAACTATATAATATTTGCCAACCTCCATGTGAGCTGCAATAATAAAAGTGGGCGGTTCTGGGTTCGATTTCTGGCTCGAGACTGGTCTAGTTATCACCCTACTGGTAAAGACATATTGCCGAATAGACACCAACTAGGAGGATGAGTTCAGCCAGCATCTCATCGGTGGCTTCCATGTTGCTGCAGATTGTATATGGGTGACGGTAATCACTTACTCTGCTCGTTTGCACGCGATGTAAAACAAAACAAAAATATGAGCATACTAGCTGTTGCCCGCTACTTCGTCTGCGTAGAATTGCTGATTTCCCTTGAGATTCAGGTTACCCGTGCGGCCAATACCCTGCTTCAGAAAGTAAGCTAAAGGCAAATGTCAAATAGCCGATTTTCGTGTTTCTAAATTTAAAAAAAATTACTTTCATACAAACTTCAATCCCCTATTTTACCCCCCTAGGGGTGAAATTTCCAAATACCTTTCTTAGCTGACATCTTTTAACTATCAACTACCTACTTGCTAAATTAGAGCTACAACGTACAATAGTTTTTGAGATTTCGTGTTTAATCGGTAAGTATGTAAGTGACCTTTCGCTTTTATATATATAGATACTCGGCACAAGGCGCTTAAAACATGTTATTTGAACATTTAGTTCAGGAGAAAATCCAAAATTAAAAGTAATATCACTAAATACTCATTAATAAACGGGAGGTGAGTTGAGAGCTAGATATCCGTGCTCCGCGAAGCTGTGCTTCACTTCTCTTTGCAAAAGCAGGTGAAACCCCGGGAAAAAGCTAGCGTTTATAAATTATAAATAAATCGTATAATGTGTTGCTAAGCGCAAAATATCGAGAAAGGCTTCACAAATTCCCCTAATTTCTTTTTTCCAATTGTTCTTTGATGTCCCAGGAAGGTTGTTACGAGGAGGAAAATGAGAAATATTGTATGAAAAAACATGAAACCATATTTTACTTTATCACGTTCAAACTGCCCTGGCTGTCGATTGTATCTATTAAAAGTAAGAAGAAACTCTGAACCCTTTTAACGTGTAAACTGCTACATATTTTGATATAATGAACCAAGAAAATAGATTGCATAAGATGTCATAAGTACCTTTCATCCTGGTGAAACGACGCGGGTATCGTCTCGTTAATAATTATTAAAATGATGCTAATTGGATCTTCTTTCCCTATAGTCTATCATATAGAATTGAGAATGGTCCCACCTTACATTTTAATGAATAGAAGCAGGCGTTACTTTGCGGAAATCCATGATAAACAATAAACAGCAAGTATAATTTGCTATATTCCGCCGACAACCGGGAAAAGCAAAGACTTCGCTTTTCGCGCTTGTGAAGTCAACATCTCCTGAGGATGATCCGGTGTCGGGTCGAAACGTGCGTAGAGGTTCTAGTGGAGTATTTTGTGTGGTGTTATACTATACTAATCTCCCGGTTGTCGGCGGAATATAGCAAATTATACTTGCTGTTTATTGTTTACCTTACATTTTACTAATATTCATCATCACCAAATCCAACGAAAGTGCCAAATTTCAACCCAATGGATTTAGGATAACTGAATAAAATTCAGTTGAATTAAATGTTATACAATTATCGAGGAAGCGAGAAGAGAGGAGGTATTGGTAGGTGCATGGAACGTAATAGCACTTTTTTGTTACCAAAGCGACGGTAACTGGTAACCCATTGGAAATCGATGGCAGTTGGTCGAACAACATGCGCTGCAGGCGGCGGAGTCGACATGTTTATTGGTTTTATTCGGCCCCGACAGAGTTCGGAGCGTATCCATTTATTGTAATTTTTCACAGGAATCTTTCGTTTTGCATTGACTATAGTCTCCTTACAAAACCGAAAGGCTATACAATATGGAGTAAAAAACGTTCTTAGTGTGTGTTTACGTTATTAAAGAAACCGACTGTCAAGAGTTTTATATTATATGCATAGCTTAGATGTATATATGTGTATGTATGTATGTATGTATGTATGTATGTGTGTATCAAAAGTGTCTTTTAAAGGATGGTTTGAATAAACTTTATGATTAATAAATTGATTATAGCAAGACCTATTCTTAAACAAGAACACCTTTGCAACCCACATAATTTTAAGTTTACGAATGTATTTATCAACATCACAAAAAACGCCATCAAAATAATTTTATTTATGTATATATTCTTTATATTCACCACTACAGTTTGAGGAATTTACAGAAGGATAGGACGTAGATAACCGTAAAAACCAAAGGTGCTTACCTACTTAGTATTTTATTGCTTAATAGCGATCTCTGCCAGGTAACCTTAGGATTAGGACAAAACAAACAAACAGCAACAACAAACAATGATACACAAATTAAATTAAATGAAAAAAACATTAAATAAACTAATATATACTGTATATACTTATCGATAATACATGAACAGATTTAATTATAACAGAGAAGAAGGTAGTAAGTTTTTACATTATTATTAAATATATCTAGCGATTTGAACGGGAGTACATTCCATAGTAAAAAGAAAACATATTAGTATGATAGCTTCATGCACCACCAGGTTTATATTAAAAAACTTGAGAGGTGTCAAGGGACACCCGGATGGAACGAAGTTCCTTTCGATTAATTAGTGAAGGAATTGTAATAAAATTTTATTTTATTTAAGTTATAATAATATTTTTTTTATTATTAACAAATATAATGTTATATAAACTTAATCAGTAGGCTCAATTTTGTACTCCATCAACAATATCCGGAACTTGTGCAGAAACACTGTCAGGATTCATTATTATTATTATTTTTTATAATTTATTATTTACAAAAAACCTGTATACACTCAACAGAAATAATCGTCGCGACACCACACTGTTCAATGCGAAATAGAAATGAAAATATCTGGCTTGCTTTCTATAAGAGAGAGAGAGAGACAGATAGAGAAACATGCGACGCCGCACAGCTTACAATAACAAAAAGTGTCGTGACAACTTTTCGTAAGAATTTTTTCCGTCTAGCCCCCTTTCACAACGCGCGATAAGGAACTTCGTTCCAATAAAACACTTTTGAATCTGAATCAGAATTTAACCGTTTCCCGCCAATGCCGATGTTTGTTGGAAAACGTACCCAAGACTCCTGATCCTTTCTTATTTGTTCGTGATCCGAGCAGCTTCCACGCAGACACGGCTCTCAGCTCACTGTCCTGATAACTATGTACCAATGATTGTTTCAGTTATCTCTTCTTACTACGATTCGAAACAACGTCTCGAATAGCTTGCGTTAAATTATTATTATCATATTACTATCACAGCGCATCGGCAAATGTGTCAAAAACACATATTATGTAAAAACTTAGATGAATACACCAATTACATTGAAACATTTCTCCCAAAATTTCTCTTTCTTTCATTTCTTCCAAAATAATGTCTTAATTAATAAATACATATATAATAGAAATACAAATAATCTTTATTCAAATAGTCCTTTAAATGGCACATTTGTCGTGTCTATAATTTACATAGTAGTGATTTGATGGTGATAACTACATTTGTAAACTTAAAACTAAAGCTATGAGAGGTCCAAACGCGCCCCGTCCTAAGAAGAAGCCCACAACAAACTTAGCCAGGTAAATTCTCTTTTCGTGATCACCATCTCACATGCCACTTAAATTATGTTAAGAGCTATCTTATTAGAGCAATATTTTATACTCATGCTTGTTTATCATTTACATAATCCTTTACACTATAGTAGGATTTTTCTACAAGCTTACGTGTATATAGCTTGTATATATAGCTTCTTAGCATCGCAGCGATAACACATAACTTGGGTAACTCGAGAATAATTAAACAAACCGACCGAACATACCGTTTTACACCAGAAGAAATTACAGGCCAATTACACATCCTACTAATAACACGTTGGCGGAGTGTACGCGACGTGTAGAAACATGTCTGAGCGTGCAATTGAAAGGCACTTAATTAATAGTATAGATTTTTGTTTATAAGCACGTTTAACATTGTTCTAATTCTTTAGATTAGGTAGGTCGCTCAGTACGGCTTTTTGCAGCAATTGCATGTCGCAAATTCAGTATCAATATTGTCGCAAATTGTAAGCTTTGAGTGCGCCCCATTGATTTACCACTAGCCGTAGATCGATCATTAACACTCAAAAAATGGGACGGGAAAGTAGTGCACAAAAAGCGACGCGTGCACTCCTTTCCCCCAGTGTGTGACAGGACTAGACGAAAGTCACCGATTCTAACTCTCGAGCCGTAGAATCCGAATGAATTACAAAGCACTACGAGTCGCTATAGATAATATAACGGTCAGATATCTAGTATATTAGACGGGTTGTAATGATTTACAAGTCTTTACAATATTATTTTTGCCCGCCTACACGGCAGATTGTAAGAAACTCTAATTAAATGTTACACCAATCAACTACACAATCTATGCAAATAAATAAATGATTTGATTTGATTTGAGCGCAGATATCACCAGTTTAGTAAGTTTCGTATATTACGTAGAATATATGAAACGAAATACTATATAACGGGAACATATGGTAAACTGAACATTGAATCAAGTTTCATTTGACGGCGGTTGATTTAAATTCAAGGGACATGATTTTCGATGCCTTTCCCAGGCCGGCAACAGGAAGCCGCTACAAATTACTAAAGTGGACTAAATCTTAAGAAACTGCGTTATATATTGCAGGTTAGTAAGTACGTACTTTATCTATTGCCTTGCTTAACGTCTGACGTGTTATATATTTTTCTAGATATACGGTGAACCGGTTGCAGATTTTTTTCTCTCGCAAGGGTGATTTTTATTACTTTCATACAGACAGACAAACCAGATGCGAGCAAGATGATGTATGATAACCTCAAGCTTATATAAGTATACATGTATTAACCACAACAACGAGTATAGGGCATACTTGGTATCATACTTTTAATACGTAGTCAAAAGACATTGCTCAGAACAGGTTCTCAAGATCAGTTTTAAGCGTACATCGTCCGGTACTTATTTATTAACATGAACTTTAGATGTTATTACAGCGAACAATAAAGTAAAGAAATCAAAAAGCAATCTTTAGGTATTGCTGGATCGATGAACCCTTGGAGATGCCAATTGATTGGAAGTGGCTCAAGGCAGGTGAGAGTAGCAGTGGGGTATTATAACAGTATCTACAAATCCAGAATACGCGTTATTGAGACGCTATGTTTTCCGCGGAAAGAAATCAATAAGACCATTCGTCGATATCGCAAATTAGTGTAATTAAGTTAATTAAATTAAACTTACTGATTAGATGAGATTTTGTTGTACAGTGTCGGACGATGAAACTGGTAGGTTTTACCGTAGTTCTGAGTTCCTTAAACACAATTATGCAACATCCAAAATTATACACAACATTTCATAACAACTGCCTTGTTCATCTAGTGAGTATATCTCACAATGTTTGGCGAGTTTTTCCATCAAGAATCGTCGATCAATTTGGTGTTAGAAATGCAACATCAAAGTATACGGTAAACTTTTAAGGATAAACAATTTTCTAAAACATTATTTCAAAGCTCTCAAATGAAATATTTTTTCTCAATTTTCCAAAGTTTTTCATTACTGCTACGATTTGTCATAGCGTGATGTTACACGTATATAACTTAGTCTTCCTCCAAAATGGATTACTTAATACCGAAAGAAAATATAGTTAATATGATAAAGTAGATACTTCTTTGGTTTATCGCCTTGAACCAAATAAACAAACGAACACAGGCTTTAGTTTTATTATATTAATATAGAATTATACTTCATGTACCAAGTATTGTACATTATATAAATTGGCCATTAATTTAGAAGGGCGTTTTAATAAACGTTACATAAGTAATATTAAGTATTACCGCTGCCGCTCATGAGATGGGCGGTATCAGTGGAAAAACTCCATGTCCATGACCTCGGTGTGTACCACGAGACTTACATACTAATATTCCTTGGCCGAGAGTACTAGGAATTTTCTCGTAGTAAGAAATATGAAATTGTAGTAAGAATATACATATTTTCCATTACAATATACTTCTTTAAGAACCTCTTTAGCTAGATACGCTTTCTAAGATTGAGCAATAGTAAGAAGCAAGTTATGGTTTTACCATAACTTTCCGTTTGCTACTGCGCTTTAGTATGCGGGTTGGTTTGTATATCTGTCTGTCTTCATATTATATCATATGTATATAATATATAACCAATTTGTAAAAGAAAAAAATACGTAGCCACTCACCCACACTTATGGATTAGATTTAGTTAATAAAGTTAAATCTGTCATATATAATATAAGATAGTATAAGATACGGGCTATCCTAGTTCAGAGGTCCAGGGTAATTTAGGTAACAGTTTTTTTTTTATCCACTACAAGTAAGCCCTTGACGGCAATCTCACCTGATGGTAAGTGATGATGCAATCTTAGATGGTAGCGGGCTAACCTGTTAGGGGCATGGTAAACCCACACTCTTAATTAGTTTCTACGTGACATCGTGCCGGAACGCTAAATTGCTTGACGACACGTCTTTGTCGGTAGGGTGGTAACTAGCCACGGCCGAAGCCTCCCACCAGACCAGACTCGAGCCGGGAATCGAACCCAGGACCTCCAACTTTAAAATGCAACAGCGCACGCGCTGCGCCACGGAGGTCGTCAAACTTTTACTTAGAACTAAGTTTACTTTTTGAATAAAATAAACAATTCTTATTATTATATTCAGGGTTGAGCGTGGTTGGGAAGAGAAGACATAGACTCGCTAAGCTACACATAATATTATAATATTAAGGTACCAAGCCATTGAAAAGGACGAGTTTAATATGAATTACCAGGTGAGATTACAGTTAGAAAGGCAAGACTAAAGAAAAATTTCAATTCTACACCTGTAGACTAGCGGTGATAGCCTAGTGGTTAGGGCGTCAGCCTCCTAATCAGAGGTCGGCGGTTCGAATCCGGGCACGCACCTCAAACTTGTCAGAGCTATGTGCGTTTTTAAACAATTAAAATATCACTTGCTTCAACGGTGAAGGAAAACATCGTGAGGAAACCTGCACGCCTGAGAGTTCTCCATAATGTACTCAAAGGCGTGTGAAGTCTGCCAATCCGCACATGGCCAGCGTGGTGGACTATGGCCAAACCCTTCTCACATTGAGAGGAGACCCGTGCTCTGTAGTGAGTCGGTAATGGGTTGATCATAATGAAGATGATGAGACTAGTTTCATTATTTTTACAAATTAGTAATTTTAAAACAAAAAACCTTTCTTTTTTGTTTGGCACTACGTTTATCAAACAAGCTGGACTGGCTGGATAAAATGTACCAGCATTTTAGTTGTGCACGAGAGTAAAAATCGTGGAGCATGTACACTCATGCGGGTTGCCAACCGCTCAGCCCGGGGGACGTAATTAGGAGTCTGAAATCGATACCTGCCCCGGGCGGGTAAACTCCGGCGGACTTTCATTTGCTGCCGGTGTCCTCTTACTCACTAAGTTACGTACGTGCCTTCTCAGAGATTGCGATTACTGGAAGAGTTTCAATGCTTCAGGGTAAATAACTCATTTCAGGGTTCTGTTGTCAAACAAGGAATGTAATACCCGCCTGTTTGCATGTCTGTCCGCTTTTCAGCTATATTATGCACAATCTTTAAAAGCTGCAAACGTTGTATTAGGCACAGGCTCTGCTCTTTTTTTTTTTCACCACAAGTTAGCCCTTGACTGCATCTCACCTGATGGTAAGTGATGATGCGGTCTAAGATGGTAGCGGGCTAACCTGTTAGGGGTATGGTAAACTCATACTCCTAATTGGTTTCTACACGACATCGTGCCGGAACGCTAAATCGCTTGGCGACACGTCTTTGTCGGTTGCTCTCATATCGAGAAAGTGTTTTAGAGCATAGAACTCCAATAACTGCTGGAGGGTTCTCAAATAGGTTCCTTTAAAATTAAATTCAGCTTGGTTGAGCAGTTTTTGTTAAAGGCAATAATAATAGGTATAATTACTGTGACTTTCTTTTTCGGACTGACTATTAACTGTGCTAACCCTATTGGCTCGAAGAAACTATGAAAACGTCTGCGAAGACGGTGTGTAGCGTATGATTGTGTGGCAGGTGGGACGAGCATGTTGTCAGTAGTCATCTGATCGTCAGTGTCGTGAAGGATGTGTTTAAGTCTCCTCTTTCGGAAAGGAGCGCTTAGGTCGGGGGAGCTATTGTGACTACCTTAATAATTATGTAAGAAAACCTTGCTTATGTAAGTTTTGTACACCTATATGAACATGATTTCTCATCTCGGCTATATGTTTAGAAGTGCCTTTGTAAGTCATATTAAAACTTTTTTTTTACAGTACACCGAAGGCAAACGAACTTACGGATCACCTGATGTTAAGCAACAACCGTCGCCCGCAGATCCTATCCTATCCTAGTCAACTTCTATTTGGCATCATACCTGAACGCCAAAACGCTCAGCGGTATGTCTTTGCCAGTAAGTCACGTCCAAAGCACCTCCCACCAGGATAGACTTCAGCCGAGAATCAAACCCAAGACCTCCCAATCTATCACACGACAACGCACACACTGCGCCACAGAGGTCCGCAAAATTTTACGGCATAAAATAACTTGTTCTTATTGTAAGTTATTTACAGATAATTGTAATTACATGGTAAGCGTTCGTGCGATTTTTATTGACAGAAGTACTCATAAAATAAAACAATAAAATAATTAAATAGCTAGTACAAGTATTTTGATGTGTATCACGTTAAATAAAGGACTAAACGAACGATCTCATGACTTTTGAATGCTAATAAAAAAAAGAAATATTGCTATAGACTTTCGCAAATTCTGTTTCAATTTAGCCCCATAAATGTGTGGTACATCGCGGAGTTGTCTACAAGTGTTACTTGCGAGATGTGATGTAAATACGGAGGAGTGGAGTGGAGCGAGCTCGAGCCGACGCCGCCTCTAATGCCCGCATCCATCAGAGGGAATAAGCCGCCGCAGAAATGACATCGTAATGGGCCACTCTGCTCTTGAATACATTATTATTATTCAGGTATTGGTGGGACTTTGTGTTAGACAAATCTTTGTAATATAAAACTGAATGCTGTATGAACCACCGCTATCATCATTTTGAAACTATTGCCGGCCCACCGCAGTTCTCAGGTCTTCTCTCAGCGCGATAAGGCTTTTGGTAACTTACATGAACGACGATTTTGACGACCTCCGTGGCGCAACGTGTACGCTGTTGCATTTTGGCCGTGGCTAGTTACCACCTTACCGAAAAAGACGTGTCGCCAAGCGATTCATCGTACCGGCACGATGTCGTGTAAAACCAATTAGGAGTATGAGTTTAACATACCCTTAACAGGTTAGCCCGTTACCATCTTAGACCGCAGCATCACTTACCATCAGGTGAGTTGCCGTCAAGGGCTAAACTTGTTGTGTATAAAAAAAAATTAACACATATTTTATACTGGGCGTAGAATTGTACCCCGGCAGGGTAGACTAGATGGCCGGTTCAAGGCGATAGGTACATCCTAGCCGGGTCCAGCAACACCGCTTTGTGGATCCGGGCTGCGAGTGAAGGGCTACGGAACCACAATTGTCTTCGTTATTGTACGAAGCTAAACAATTAGGACATATTAAGATAGAGATTCCTCGGACTGCACGTGCCACACGGCGGTCATCTTCTGTCTGTCATTATATAATATTTAATATATACAAATCTTAAAAATAATATTGATTTGACATGTTGTGGCGTAATACCCGAGCGACCAATGGTTAGGGCTAAAGATTGTGGAACCTTTAGATAAGCGCAATCCTAAGTAATACAGCCTTCTGTACCTATTCTATAGATGTTATAACTATTATTTATATTTATATTTATTATAAATTAATGTTCGTTATTTCTGAATGTGAAATCCGCTTAAATTAAGAATTTCGAAAATTCCCGCGGGAATTCTTCAACTTTCTGGAAAAAAACCTCTATTAGACATCCTCTAGGGTTAGTATGGATTACATTGTTTAATGATTTACAACCTGGTCCGGAAACCCGATGGTTTGACTAAGTATCTCAAAGGTTTAAATTCCATTGCAGGGTTGGCCGAGAAATATTAGTAATTTTCATTATCAACTCGGGAGTGAGCCAATCAGCGATGCGATGCCTCGGAGAACTCATAATGACTGTATTATTGTAACAAAATGTGTGTGCACAATAGTGAATATCGTCTTGATGTGATGGAGTTTAAAAGAAACCTCTAAATTACCTTAAGAAAATCTCATGAAAATATTAATGATCTCCTTTAACAAGTCGGCATAACATTTCTGCTGAATATTAAAAGGAAGCTTTCGCTCGAGCAGGCACTCCCAGGTTCTGGAGTTAGCGTAATTCACAATCTCGCACAAACGCCTCGCAGTGAAACCTTAAGCCGAAATAATGCTCAGCGCGGAATAACGCGGAAAAACAACTTCCACGGACCCGTGGCCCCAACTAAGATTTCGTTCCTCGTGTCACCAATGTTTTTGCATTTTTCATCTTTAATATGTAGGTAAATAGGTAGGCAATCAGTTGAAGGCAATTAAATCGATTTCTAGCATAAAAAAACAGGACTGCCCGGGGGACTTGAGTTTATCAGTCCGCTGAATCTACAGTATATAAGAGAATATACTAACAGAAAAATTTTCCGGACTGCCATACTTAATCTACGTAACATCACAGGTTAAACATATAGGAAGCATTTTTTAACTCACTTGAAAAAAATTAAGAGGTTCTCATTGGGGTTTTGTTATTTTTTATGCTTGTAACCTCAGAATTCCGTCAATTGACGTGCTTTAAATTTACTTCTGTTCAGTTCTATTGGTGCAACATGTCAAGTTTTCAACACAACTTCAACACTTTAAAACTGCAGCAAGATACCAACAATTTTACCATTCAACATAGTTAAATTAAGCTTCATTCATATAATTTTTTTAGAGGTACTGTTCTTATTGGAATTACACATAAAATACTTAAACAAAAGCCATTCACTTTTTTCACTTGCTCATTCTTTTGTTTCGTCCAATATCGACGACAGTTACTTATCGCATGTACGGTTTAGTGGCAATGGTAGGGGTGCTAAGCAAAGACTTTCCACTCCTGAAGACAAATAGAGGCCATTTTTATTTTCTTATGCAAATGGGGTCGCGGTTAATACTGTCGCAGCCGCGCGCCCGACGCGCCGCCCTTATTGGACAGCGGGCGAGGTGGCGGCGCTCCTCGCATAGCGGGCATGACAATACACGTGCTGAATCTATACGCTGCTATCTATGTATATTTTTGCCCTAGTTTTTTTTATCCACTACAAGTTAGCCTTTTACGGCTATCTCACCTGGTGGTAAGTCTCCCCCGACCTAAGCGCTCCTCTCCGAAAGAGGAGACCTAAACATATCCTTCATGACCTCGACGATCAGATGACTACTGACAACACACTCGTACCATCTACCACACAATCATACGCTACACACCGTCTTCGCCGGCGAAGACGAGGTCCCCGCTATCTTATGTCATCCGGACGTGGGCTCCATCCACGGCCTCGGAGACGTACGGACCACTCACCGTCCGACCCCCACGTTATCCCTAACGTCGCCTAAGCCGAGGTTCGGCCTCAAAGGAGGCGCCCTTAGGCAGTCGTTCCCTTAGTTTCTTCGAGCCCTACGGCTCAAAATTTCTTCTGGCAGAGCTTCTTTCCAAAGCTCGCCAAACAGCCCGGTTACGCTGTGGCAACCAATAGGGTTTGTACAGCTAATAGACAGTCCGAAAAAAAAAACAAAAAAAAAAATGGTGGTAAGTGATGATGACTATCTTGGATGGTAGCGTAACCTGTTAGGAATATGGTAAAACCAAGCTCCTAGTTGGTTTCTACGCGACATCGTGAACGGAACGCTAAATCGCTTGGATACACGTCTTTGTCGGTAGGGTGGTAAGCCACTGCTGTAGCCTCCCACCAGACCAGACTCGAGCCAGGAATCGAACCCAGGACCTCCACTCCACTTTATAATGCGACAGCGCCGCTCTGCGCCACGGAGGTCGTCAAAACTTTCTGCCAGCACTATGAGACGTCAAGACAGATCCATATAGATGTTGGCTTATCACAGGCGCCTATGAAGCGCCACATATTAATTACTATATTATTGTACAGTGATTGTGATAACTGAACATCTCTTAAAAGTAAAGCTACGAGGGTACCAAACGCGCCCTGGACGAAGAAATCCTCAATAAAGTCAGCTATATTCACACGTCTATCACAAGCAATCTCTTCTTCTTTATGTTTTCCTAATCCTTCGGTTGCCTGGCAGAGATCGCTACTAAGCGACAAGGCCGCCTTTTGTATCCTGGTTCTTCTTGTTTCTGTTTTTCTTATTATTTCTATTTTTATTTGTTGTGTTGTACAAATAAATACAAATAAATGATTGTGAGATTATATATATATATATATGAGAGCATTGACCCACTACTCACGCTGCTCTTATCTTATCTTATCATAACATTACAGTGACAATTGGAAAGGAAGACTAAACGTGCTAAACAAAGAGCATAAATAATAAATAATTAAATGAAGATGTGACAATAAGTTGTGATTGCCTAGTGTTTAGTATGTCCGTCTCCTAATCAGGTCGGGAGTTTGATCTTGGCCACGCACCTCTAACTTATCGGATTGCGTTTTTCAGCAATTAAAATATCACTTGCTTCAACGTGAGGAAACCTGCATCCCTGAGAGTTTTCCGTAATGTTCTTAAAGGCATGTTGAGTTTGCCAATTCGTACATGGATAGATATAGAGAGGAGACCCGTGCTCTGCAGTGAGTCGGTAATGGGTTGATCATGATGATGATGATTGCCTAAAAATAAAACAATTCATACGATATAATATATCAATTCTAATTAGATGTTACGTGGCATTACGACCACTCGTATGTGAGTATAGGAGTGGTGTATTACAGGCCATTGCGGATTAGCAACATGAACTCGTGTATTATGATAGCTTAATTTCCTGCCTTATCTGCTATCTATTCAGTTCAGTAGACGCCATTGGATTGTAACATCTTCCTGAATTATTAGGTATAGCACATTCCTAGTTCTGACGAACTCCTAGTCTCACGGGTATAAGTTGGCAGTCTCTGGTTCGATCCTGTGTAGATTTCTGAATTGATTCTAGTCTGGTTCAGTGGGAGGCTTGGGTCTTGGTTAGTCATCACGCAGCACACAAAGACGTGCCACCAAGCGATTTAACATTCCATTACGATGCGGCATACAAACGTTTCAGGGGTGTGGGCTAAAAGATTTATACCTCTTTCAAATAACCAACTAATTAACTAACTAAACTATTTTGGCTTTATCATCATGCTGTATAGCATGTACTACAACTATAGATATAGCAAATTGCCCCGAACAGTCAACATTGTAAAAAGGAGCAGAAACTAAAACGGGAATATGAATGAGACTTAGGACAACCTTCAATTACAAACGTTGCTTATTTTTTAGGAAATTTTAATTAGCCTTAACACAGTCGCAGACGTCAGTTAGTAACAGTATGATTCCAAACGAAAAATATAAATAGTTAATTATTTATTTAACAATAGTATTCTCCCGACATTTCACATGCCTTTGAAGCAAAAAACAGCTAGTAATAAAATAGGTCTAACAATGACAAATGTGTTTTCTATACCGAACAATTGCGTCTATAATATAACGACGTCATTAAAGAAGCCCTTGGCGACATCTTATACACCTCAAATTTCTGACAAGCTTATAATTACGTTGCCATATTAGAAAATATGTGGATAAAATCAATTGATGTTCAAAAATGTTATCACCAACTGGTTAAGCTGTAATTTTGCATAGACTTTTTGATTTGAGTAATATCATTCTAGATCCAATATCGCTTACTATAAATGACTGAAAATGACTATATATGGAAATGATATGAAAAGCAAGCTTCAAATAAATAGTCCTCGTGCATTGTAGCAAATCATTCACGTAGACGTTCTCAGCCTGGTAATAAGTACTGTACAAACAAATGTATTTAGAAATTTATAATTTCTGAATTGTCTCTGGTCCGGTGTAGAGGCACTTAGGTAGTAACGACAAAGAAGCTTTTAGATTAGGCTTTACGGTAACATATGGGATACAAGTTTATCACAACTGCCATACCCCTAACAATCTAGTTCCGCTACTATCTCAGACCACATCATCACTTAACCAGTGGATTCAATGGATAACTTGTGGAGTTGTAAGAATAAAAATGATCACGCTCTCTCATTCATATCATATGTATGGATTTCTCAGCTTATGATTATTGAATACAAAGCCCCTGCGAAATAGAATAGAAATAGAAATTTTGGTCTGGTTACTTACCGACACTTACCGTTACTTACCACCCTACCGACAAAGACGTGTCGCCAAGCGATTTAGCGTTCCGGCACGATGTCGTGTAGAAACCAATTAGGAGTATGAGTTTACCATACCCCTAACAGGTTAACCCGCTACCATCTTAGACCGCATCATCACTTGCCATCAGGTGAGGTGCAGTCAAGGGCTAACTTGTGGTGAATAAAAAAAAAAAAAGAAGCAACGTGAACTTACAGCAGATGAATAATAATTGAAACCTCACGTCCGAGCTGGAGTGTTTAATCCTGTTATCTTAAAAGTCAAATTTTATATTTCAAATTAATATCTTCGGGCACGTTAAAGCTTCGGCTTATACTTGGTCCGGCGAAATGAAATTTCCAACATGGCCGACCGAATATTCCAGTGCGCCGCATAGCTAACAGATTAAAATTTCATTCTTAGCATATTTTATTAAACTTTACTTACTTACAAAAGCATATTAATTAAAACCTTCACTAAAAATTCTTTATTCAAATAGCTCAATTAAAATTACTAATTAATAACATTACATATTATATAATATTCTTTACATTATTGCGTGTTTATCTAATAATAAAACTTGTGCCCACAAAAATATAATAACAGTTTCAGAATGTTTTTGGGCTTGCCGCGTTTATGCAGTTCAACCGAAATTTGCACAACAGCGCACACTGACGATTCTTCGCTATACGAAGAAAGCGCATAGCATCTTTGATAACAAGAGCGTTGGCAAGTTACCACAGCATTCATAAAACCATAATGGACCGATACGACCGGGAACTGTTAGAGTTTAATTAACTGTTGTAATTTAATTTTTCATTTATTTTTAATGTTATGTTTCGTATTTTATATTGTATTGTATCGTACTGCAAATGTATAATTGGGCCTAGTTGCTATAATAAATAAATTATATTAGTATTATTATTAAAAATAAGTGTTAAAATATGGATAAGAAGAACCCTAGACCTAGAATGCATTTTAAAATGCAACAGCGCACGCACTGCGCCATGGAAACCGTCAAAATTTGTAAAACTATATTACTCTAAAACGTGATATCGAACTTTGATCCATTGTGTCGAAATTATTTTTAAATAGAGATATATTTATGTAGAACACATAACTTTTTCCAGTTTTAACATGAAGTGATGGTGTTTTTACCAATTTTTTAAGATTGTAATAGGATCATTTTTCAATTCAAATTCAAAATAATCTTTATTCAAATAGTCCTTAAAAAGTCACTTTTGACGCGTCAATAATTTACATAGTAGTTATTTCATGGTACGGGGGTACCTACGAAAGTGGCATTGGCTTCAATTGCGAAGGCCTTTTTGCAAAACAGAATTAGCCATGGCACAGAAACGTACGAGTATAAACATAACAAATAAACACGTAGAAATAAAAAACACGAAAGTTTCTTCTTCACAATAAGTGTTACACTTGAAGCGTTGAGAGCAGAGTTTGTACCGTTAGTAACGAAACTAGGAAATACCCAAACTATTATGATTTATACTTTTATCAGTTACTTAAAGCTTATATATACCTATTGTAACTAAAGAAACACCCATTTATAACTAAAGGACCACACAATAATAGAATGCATGTGCCGTAGCGTCATGCAATATGAATAGTACATCATACAATGTGAAGGGGATAAGCTAGTATACTCGTATAATAATAATTTAGAGAAAAAGTGTCTTAGCATTTTATATGAAAACAAGATTTTTTTCAAATTATATTTACAGAAATTTATTGTAATAATGCCTTAAACACTAAACTAATTCCTTAAATTAAAGATTTTTTTAAATGCTTTCACTTATGGCGAACTACATTTTGACGACCTCCATGACGCAGTGCGTGCGATGTCACATTATAAACTTGTAGGTCCTGGGTTCGATTCCCAGCTCGAGTCTGGTCTAATGGGAAGCTGCGGCCATGGCTCATTACCGACAAAGACGGTTGCCAAGCGATTTAGCGTTCCAGCACGATGTCGCGTAGAAACCAATTAGGAGCGTGGGTTTACCATACTCCTAACAGGTCAGCCTGCTACTATCCTAGACAGCATCATCACTTACCACCAAATGAGATAGCCGTCAAGAACTAACTTGTAGTATATAAAAAAAAAATTAAAATAGGTTATATTTCAGTCCCCCTATTCCTTTTGTGATTCTGCAGACCGTATCTGACAAAGTATTCAGAACTGCAATCGATTCCTATATAACATGGCATCATTACTCGAGATCCCGAACTATTGATGTATTTTCCAACATACCTACCCAAAATAGGGATTTATAAGAGTGTCAGGCGACCTCCTCGGGTGATTTTAACTGAAACATGTGCTGAAATAGAAACAGAAGCGATTTTGATGTTGAAATTTAACTTGAAAATACGTTCTTAATTAGATTCAAAATTAACAATTTCAGCATTTCAGCATCTTTTTTCCAACTCAAATAAAACTGAATCGAGTGGGAACCGTTGAAAAAGTCAATAGTAATTGACCGAACTGTCACTTAAAACTGATTATAAATAAGCCTACTCAGAATAAAAAAAAAATTGAATATATAATACTCTTATCTACATCTTATACGTGGAAGCAACAGCGCAGATTCATCGGTTAAGCAATGCTACCCAAGTTAGTTGTAAAGTACATTTTCACCAGCTTGCTTATTGATATATTTTCCTGCTTAATAAGGTTTTATAGGCAGATGAGAAGATCTTAAGTCTGTTTAAAATAGCCTAAGATTATACCTACTTTACTTTTTTGACCCGGTTAGTTAGTTTAGTTCTGTTCAAGGAAAAATTGACACATAAGCGATAGATAGGGCTTCAAATGTTTTGGATTAGTTCCTTCATTTCGTGCAGCCACTCAAGAAACAAATATGAACCAATAAATTTCATTTTAATAATCATTCACTTATACGAACTCGCAAGTTTGGAAACTCGCAAGTTTGGAAAATGAAGATTATAGGCGCCATAATTTTAACTACAATAAGGATCTTATATCTATTGGATATTTCAATAGTGTGTTACCATATCCAGAGTCGGCTTCTGCAACTCAGATGTTGAAATTGGTTAGGATTGCCTTCGAGAACAGACAATAATATGTTCCTCGAGGACAGTCTTAACTTTTTTTGTTATTTTTTGTGAACTTACAGAGAGGCATACTCGCTCAGCGACTAATCTCTTTAAATAAAGATTAAAAAAAAAAAAAGTTTGGAAACTCAAATTGGAAATCTTCTTTCTTTTATTGACCCCTTTTTAATTGACAATTTTATTTTATTTTTATGATTTGTCGTTACATCGGCAATAGGAAAACACATTCCGAGAAAATCGGGCATTTGACAGACAGAGGTTTATAATGGCATTCCGTTAGCACCCTTATAAACTATGAACTGATTGAAACTAGTTCAAGTCACGATCCAACGTGCAAGTCGGCTGCGCCAGGCCCAGATGCCGCGACCGCACTCGTGCCATTATATCCTCCGCTCCACGAAGCGGGGACAAAATATCAGACCGCAAAACAATATTGTACAATACGGTACAATATGCCCCGCGTCATACGTACACGAGTTGTAGTTGTACCGTTAGCAAGAGAGACAATGCGTTTGGATTTCTGAGTACCGATATAATATGTTAGTTCAGTGATGTGTATGTTTATTGTATTCATGAATAACAATTAAAGGCTTCGTACTGACTGTCTGACTGAAAACCTACAGCCCAAACTTTTTGGGATATTCTTAAAATTAAGAAGCTCAAACTTGAAAATTTAAATTTGAGAGCTTTAAGTCTATTGTTGTTTAAAACTTTACACTTTAGCTAAAGTTACAATATAGCTTCTATCTTGTTATTTTTTAAACAAGTAATCTTTATTTTGAATATACGAGTACATAGAAAAAAGGTATTCCAACGTAAGTGTATATTCACAGTAAATCGCGAAATATTTTCTTAAAACGCCTAATTGTTTTATGCGTCGCTGAAACAAAAATATCAAAACCGGCTTCTTGCGGTATTAAACTATGATTTTGAAGATGAAGGCTTATAAAAGATCCCGGTGAGAAATCTTAAATTTTCCACAGCATGTTTCTTGTTCCCTGCATGCCAAATGTTATAGTAAAAGTACTACACAAACAATTACATACGAATTTTTAATACTGGTATAGATATAAGAAAAAATCACAGTAATAATAATAGTTTTAATGAGATATAAAAAAAGGCATTATTTATATTTCTCATTGCTATTTATAAATTAATCTTCCAAGAACAAAAAAAATAACCGAATTGTTCCAGCCGTTCTTGAACTTTCCGTTTAACAACACATTTTACGATTCCTTTGTTTCTGTCCCGAGGTTCACCCGCTTAGTTCCTGTTCCTGTGGGAATACGATGATAAAGTAGAGAATATATTACTTGCGGATAATGTTTCGTTAATGTTTTCCATTCACAAAAGCATTTAAAGAATCGGTTTTAAACAAACATATTCGCATTTATAATATTAACGAACGTTTCAGCATACTCAGTACATATTAAAGCATCCAAGTTACGCGATATCATGGCAATACTAGGAGCGCAGAGCCAGCAGGGAATGTTCGTGGCCTACGACGCGGTACGCTGTTTGCATGGCGCAGAGCTACGAATTACACACACTAGATACGTTCAGACTCTTATCCCGATTTAACTTTTTTTTTTATTTTTTAATCACCACAAGTTAGCCCTTGACTGCATCTCACCTGATGATGCAGTCTAAGATGGTAGCGGGCTAACCTGTTAGGCGTATGGTTAACTCATACTCCTAATTGGTTTCTACACGACATCGTGCCGGAACGCTAAATCGCTTGGCGACACGTCTTTGTCTGTAGGGTGGTAACTAGCCACGGCCGAAGCCTCCCACCAGACCAGACTCGAGCCGGGAATCGAACCCAGGACCTCCAACTTTTTAAAATGCAACAGCGCACGCGCTGCGCCTCGGAGGTCGTCAAAACTTGGAACAAACCATCTATACATGGCTTCTCGAACTACATTTTACATAACACCTATTTTCAATCCTCGAGTTGGCACGTCGTCCCAAGGGAATAGCCACGATACGCAGAGAGAAAATAACAAAAGTGATTTGGACAACCAATGGGAAAGGTATATATTTATTGTGCCGTATTTGTGAATATTTGTCTCAATATTAATAAGTTTATGTGTGATTGATGATGTAATTTAATTCATTACCATCTTTGAGGCAAATCTCTGACCAGAATATTAAGAACTTCATTGAGGAATACATTGATTTAGATTCAACACATCTATATACTGAGAAAGTTGATAACAGTTTTGAGCAATTATTATCACTATTTACGGCTAAAATTGGATTAAGAGTGTATATTAGATATACTAATAATAGAATATGTAAGCATTATTTTTTAAAAAATACTTAATCGATCAAGAAACTCATCAAACTAGGTATCCGTTATTGTAATCCGATGAATAGTTTTATATAATGTTAATAAATAATATTATTATATTAATTAATATATGATATTTTAATAAATAATAAACTACGTGGTAAAGTTGGGGAGAACCAAACGTAAGGAAATGCCGTCCGTTTTTCTACATAAATCCATCGTATAAATTTACCGTGAGATCGTAATCAGCATACAAAACATTGATTTGAAAGACACATCTGAAATGTTCATACCTCCACGTCACGAAACCGGAATCGATGCTATGCATAGAATGTTGGAAATGAAAGCTTCCAAGTTATATTGGCTAAATTAACGAGAAACGCTTGGAATGCATTCGATTCGACCCCACGCCCGCGTCTTTGTCAAACTACCCGAGTACCTATTATTATTAAAGACGGTTACCATATTAATGACTTAGATTCATTCAAAACTTGGTAGTACATCATATATATACAAGGTAAACGATATTCGACTAATAAATTAGTTAATTTAATTATATATTATATTGATCGGTAATAAAACTCCTATGCTTAAACATAGATCCAGTAAAAATTAATAGAACGCTAGGCAGATACTTTGCCATAGTAATTTTCATCAGACGCATAATATTTAGTATAGCAACGATTTGTTCTAGGTTTGTTATGATAACACGTGAGCATGTAACTTGATTCTTTATTATGCATATTGAGTTTCGTAAGGTGACACCTACACATTCTCTCTCAGTCTCTGTCACTTTCACCCCTTAGAGGGAGAAATATTCGTACACAATTTCTTATCAGTTAGTAAAACTATCGCGGTATTTACGGCAAACGACATACAACAACCGTCAAATATAAAATTCTAGAAGATGCCAATAGATATACTTTGTTTAAATTTATTACATGCTTCATAGTTTTGAGAAAAATTCGGCAGATCCATATCTCACGCGCACATGCGAAAACTATTATTTCCTTCCCCAACATCGAAATGTCATATCAGTTTTGCTTTTTCAACATGAGGTTTGCTAGTCCACCAGCGTCACCTTTAGATTTACTATTTACGAGTACCTATGTTAAGTAATCGCAGACTTGATTTGATACCATTTAATGCACATTATTTATTTTTATTTATTTATTTATTTATTTATTTATTTAAGAAAAACATTGACATAATGTGATAATAGTTAGGTGTAATCACAAACTCGTAGATTGAGTTTTTCCGTACACCTAAGCCATCGACAATTACTTACACGTACACGCATCTACAAACATAACACTTGCTTAAAAGTTAATAATTGCTACTTAAACTAACATCATTATATATTAAGAGCAATGACATACTTAATACAAAACTAAATGTACTAGGTAATAACTAATTCATAAATATATTTTTTTTAAATAAATGTAGGTAGGCTAGTAAAAATTATGTTTTTAGTTCGGTGCGACGCAAAGAATTCAACCACTAGGCTCCGCGGCGAAATGCGTTAGCCGTGGTTAGACGCTCACTCACACTAATTCATGTTTGAAATTTTTAAATCTAGTACAGGATGATTATTTTATTTACCTAAGTTCAATTATTTAGGTGTAGTAGTGTATCCATAAATAAGGTTGCTGATGTGTAATTGATTTTAGTGTTATGAGTAAAATAGTATGTTAGTATTATTAATAAGTTGAGTTTAGATATTAAGTTAAGATATTTATTTGATCAGTAAGTTAAGTAGTAAGCTATAGTTGTGCATGGTATTCTAAAAATTTATTATATTATTATATATTATATATGGTTTTGATATTAATGACACGTTATTTTACAGTTTAATTCTTGTATTTCGATATTATAATTTTCTGATAGTATTCTTTTAGTTTATATTTTATATTTCTACGATTTATGACGTCAGTTAGTGCCTTCGGAAGCTGGTTAATAAGGTTAGGTATAACATAGTTTAATCTCCTTTTTCCATATGAGTTGTTATATTTAGGTAATAGAAGTTTAGGGTAGTCATTTCTTCGGGCTGAATATGAAAACTGCACTTTTTTAAAATTTTCATTGAAATATTGTTCAATTAATAATGATAGTTCTGTTTTCTCATGTACGGGTATTATTTTGCAGAAAGCAAATAGTTTACGGTAATCATCTTTATAGGCCAGTTTTATTTTATTTGGAACTATTTGCTTAAGGATCCGCATTTGAAGTGCAAATATTTTATCAAGGTGACTTTTGGACGTTCTTCCGTAGCTTGACAGCCCGTAGGACACAACGGATTCAACCAGAGATGTGTATAGTAATAACAGTATTTTGTATGGCACTTTATATCTTATTAAAGAAAATTTAGCTAGGATCCCCCTTAGCCTGTCGCACACATGGCTAACGTGATCTGTCCAGTTGAGTCGATTGTCAATGACAAGCCCAAGGTAGGTGTGCCTATCGACTACGTCGATTACATCACAGGTACAAGGTGTATTGTTTTTATCGATGTTCACATGAAGGCAATGGTGATTATGTGCAACTAGTCTAGGTTTATACGAGCTTCTATTTTGGGTAGTGCTAATGTATATTAATTTAGTTTTACTAGCATTGAGTACCAATCCAGCGTCGTGTGACCATTTTGTCAGCATGTCAAAATCCGCTTGAAGTTGTGTGAGCGTGTCTTCTATATTGTCAGCTGCAGCAACTAGGCAAGTATCGTCTGCAAATTGATAGATTTCACACTGCTTGATGGTATTGGAGAGACTATTTACGTAGGCAAGGTAGTGCAGAGGTCCGAGCACGGAACCTTGAGCCGTTCCATCCGTGACCTGAACTGAAAAACTATCAGCCTCACCAACCCTTACTTTGTATGATCTTTCCTGCAGATAGCTTTCACACCATGACAGAAGCTTACCTCTGATGCCGCTGTCTTCCAAGCTTTGCAATAATTTATTATGGCTGAGAGTATCGAAGGCCTTACTGTAATCTATAAAAACTACCAAAATGTGCTTTTTACGATCAATATGTTGATATACACTATCTGTGAATGCAGAGAGTAATTGAGTAGTATTCTTATGTGGTTGAAACCCATATTGGTTGCTTGTTAATATGTTATTGCTATGATAAAACTTGTGTATTTGATCGCTTATATATTTTTCGATTATTTTGTCGACCGTAGGTAATATTACTATTGGTCTATAGTTATCAAAATCCACCCTACTACCTTTTTTGTGTATCGGTCTAACAATACCGGTTTTAAGTTCAGTAGGATATTTACCCGTTATTACGCTTGCGTTTATTAAGTTGGATATGACGATTTTAATTTTTCCACATAGTATTTTTATGTCGATAGCTCTTATTCGATCTACTCCTGGTGCTTTGTTACTGCTTAGAGAATTTATTATTTTTTCTACTGATTTGGGATCTGCAGGTTTAAAGCGCATGGTTACGTTTGTTGGGGAGCTATAAGTTGATTTATCGAGCAATGGATCGTAGCATTTAGAAATTATACGTCTAACACTATTTTTAAAAGTGTCAGCAAATTTGTTTGCAATATCTTTGCAATTATATCCATGACTACCAAAAGTACTTTGCAGTACTTCATCTATTGAAGACTTCATTTTGCCAGTCAGCCTGTTCAATATATTCCAAAGATTTTTAGGGTTATGCTTGTTAGAGATAATGTCCGATTTAGTGGTTATATTTTTAGTTTTTTGAATTAACTTATTCGCATAATTTCGCGCTTTGTTGTATTTTAGCTTAGCGATGAAATCATTAGTGTTTTTTATCCACTGTAAGAACAAATTATCCCTGTACTCACATGCTCTAATGATTTTTTTGTTGATCCATTCGCTTTGACTTCTTAGCTTGTTAGGTTTTATTTTTAGTTTATATTCCGATTGTTTGTAACAGTCAGAAAGTATATTCTTTAGGTAATTGTATATAGTTATTGGGCACGTCATGTTAATTGCAGGCCCCCATTCTATTCGTTCTAGTGCTGAGTATAATTTTTGTTTATTAAAACAGGTTTTATATATCGGAACATCCTGTGTTCGTGCACCGATGCAAGCGAGTATCACCGCCCGATGGTCAGCCAGTGTCGTCCCGATAGCCGCGGTATATAGGTCTTGTGTGCGAGATCGAGCGAAAATGTGATCAATACACGATCTGTTTATTTTGCCATTACAAAATTCTAGCCTAGTATATGCAGTGATCCCACACATAAGGCCTAGACTGTGCAGCATGTTATTGTATTTATGTTTTATAGGGTTGTCTAATCTAATGTTTATGTTAACATCACCTAGTAAGTAAAGATCTGTGTTTTTTGTGCAATTATCAATAGTTGTTAAGAGTTCGTCGATAAATAGATTCTTACTTGTATGAGGAGGACGGTATATAGCACAAATATTCGCAGTGTAATTAGAAGGGGTAGTTATTTTTAATAGAATATTTTCAAAGTAGTTAGTCCTTACATTTTTTATGCTACATTTGTGTTTATTACCTATATAAACGATAATGCCTCCGCCCCGTCTCGACTTCCTCAGAGCTGTGAACATTTGATAACCGTTTATATGATATAGGCTACTAATTTGATCAGAAATATTAGCTTCGGTGAGGATAACTACGTCAATACATTTATTAGCAGTAAGTATACACTGTTCAAGCGTGGCAAAGTTTTTTATAAGTGATCTAATGTTGATATGAACACACAAAAGGTTTACATGCATATTAGAGATATTGTTTAAAAAGTCATTAATGTTTATACAGTCTGTTATTTCATAAATTTCTTCTAGTGAACTGTCCATATTGAAACGTACGTATTTTTCAAACTAAATAATCTAGCAGGGAGACAAATCCTTAAACTTTAACTTTTGAAAGAGCATTTACGTCCGCCATGGTTCTTAACGTATAAATTTTTGAACCGTCATCTTTGCGCGCCTTTACGAATCCTTTTTTAAACCATACATACTTGAATTTTTGATTAATCTTCAGCTCCTGCTTAGCCTTCCAAAGTAAAGTCTTGTTGATTTTCGTCATTGCTTCACTGATGTATACTTTATTATGATTATTATTCTCGGAGGGGCAAATGTCCGCTACCGTAAATTTGGTGCTTTTAGCAGCAGCAACCCATTTCTCTTGAATACTTTCGTTTTGTAATTCCACTCTAATGTTCGGCGGTTGATCTTTCTTCCCTTGTAGCCTTCGTGAGCTTTTTAAATCTTCGACGGGTAGTTGAAGCTTCAAGGCCACCTTTTTCAATACTTTACTGTCTTCTTCTATGCTCTGGTATGGTACATTTGCAATTTCCACTGATTTTATGAGTTTCTCTTGCTCGATTTCTTGCAGTCGTTGCTCGAGGGCTCCGACACGGGTTTCTAGATTATTATTTTTATTCGTTAGTTCCAAATTTTTCCTTTCGAGTACTTTAATAGTTTGTTTAAATGCATCCATACACTCCACGACTTCATCTAACTTTCCACTATGAAATTGCAATGCCTCGTTAAGTTCACGCATTTCACTTTTTATCGCCTTTTCTACTTCCCTGGAAATGTTGTTCAGCAACTTCTTTGCGTTGATTTGAACAGGTGTGTCTTCGTCCTCGTCGCCTTCTTCCGGTATAATGATGGAAGAATTGCGTCTCGGTGATTCACGCTGACATTGGAGGCAAGTCCACTCTAAACTGGTGGCCGCTTTCAGTGCGGCGATTTGTTTGCCAGTTAGACCACTGCATTTGGTGTTGAGATGCACAATTCTCTCACACTTACTGCATTCCAACCCCGGTAATGACTTTGTAACCGTTTTATTACACACATCACACTTAGACATTGCAGGTAAGTTTTAAAAATATTATGATCACTAAAGGAGCATGCGTTCCGTGCGACCGTTAGTCGATGACTGAATAAATTTAATAGCATAATTGTAAGTTATAACTAAATAAAAAAAATCCAGGTAATTTTTTACGCAGCAATTTCGAGAAAGTCGATTTCATCATGATAAAAAGTAATTTTGTGATAAAAAATAAAATAATTTTGATAATCTACTTTAATTATAATTTAATTAAATCCAACAAATTATGTCTTTCACAATAAGAAAATTAGCAATTAGAAGATTTTAATAACTGGATATTTTAATAAGATAGATAGATTTCATTTATTACGTATTCTATAAAGTTCAAGCTGGAAAATGATAGTATTAAAGTTGCCTTATCGCTCGATCTATGTTTCAGTTCACGGCCCGGCGGTGAACGCTAACGTTCAATTAACAGAACGGTAAACATTTAATGAAAGCTATAATTTCAAAACGATTTAACTCGAATCTGATTTATCTGATTTCGCGTAATGCGAGCGAGTTACTGCGGAGTAAAAGTGAATATTTTTTAATTCAACTTGGAAACTGCCCCCGCGGGGAGTCGACAGTCAATTAAGATGTCCCTCGATAAGATGCCCTTCTCTAAGAGATGGTCAACGATACTGAAAATATTTCATGCTGACCAACATTTTTAATTCAAAACACGAGTGTTAATAAAAACTTGAACTTACGAATTCTTAAAGGTGTTTTTATTGATAATAGGTAAATCTGTCGAGGTTTTATAATAATTAGCATATTTTATATTTGTAACAAATGTGGTAGTCCAAAATATTAATTTATTACATACTCGATGACGCCAACGTCTTAGTCCGCGTTATTGCAACTTTTTTAAATACCGCGGAACCCGTTTATTACACCGAGCAAAGAAGTAGGTTTTAGACTAGTCTGACTCCATGATGCGAGATATGTCTATTTAAAAAGTGTCATGATTAATTTTAGTCAGCCATTTATACGTAAATACGTTTTAGTACTTTTTCGGTGTGTTTACAAAAAAAAAATTACAGACAGACTTTCGCAATTATAATATTAGTATGGATAAGTAAGTTGTAACAGAACAAATGCCGTAATGAAAGAAGTTCCGTAGTTCCTCTATTTATTTATCTTTCTTGATAAAGATTTGTTCGCCAATGAATATGTGCTAATTTACCACCTCATACTCATTCGTTACTAGGTATATTTTTGCTTTATAACAGCACTAGGTGTTGCCCGTGACTTTGACGCGTTATAACGATTTTTTACGGGATAAAAAGTATCCCTTATCCCTAGAAATTTAGTTTACATTAGTATAGCTGTAAATTTTGCATTTGCAAAGTATTGGCGACAAATGTTATTTTTTTTAATTTCTCAGGATTCAATGCTCTATAGATGCAATATAGATAAACTTATTAGTTTTGTAACGTTATAAATTCTCGTGATGGTAAAGAAAGCTGTAGTAGGTAGTAGTAGCTTCTACAAACCATTAATGAGACCTTAAGTTGCAAACGCTAAACATAAAATTGCATAGCTAATTCCATAAACAAAAATTATATTATCATAGTTCGACGTTTTTAGCAAATTTTACAGCTAGTATAAAATACTTTGGAAAACTCATTACCCATCTCTCGGTGTAGTCACTGCGACAACCGAAATACTTAGTGGAAAACTTTCACAATTTATTTTGAATTAAAAACGTTACCTTTTTCTGATGGACAAATGAGTTTTTCGACCTTCCCGTACGGCCGCTACAATTGTGAGCCTTATTCTATTTTCCAGGTTGATTCTTAATTCCATTATGAATATAAAAGGAGAAGACTGATGGATCTAACAACGCACAGCTCAAACTATTTTAGGAATCTTAAGGGGGAAAAGCGAAGCGGTGATAGTCTAGTGGTTAGGGCGTCAGCCTTCTTATCAGAGGTCGGCAGTTCTAATCCAGGCACGCACCTCTAACTTTTCGAAGTTATGTGCGTTTTTAAACATTTAAAATATCACTTGCTTCAACGGTGAAGGAAAACATCGTGAGGAAACCTGCATGCCTAAGAGTTCTCCATAATGTTCTCAACGGCGTGTGAAGTCTGCCAATTCGCACATGGCCAGCGTGGTGGACTATGGCCAAACCCTTCTCATATTGAGAGGAGACCCGTGCTCTGTAGTGAGCCGGTACTGGTTTGATCATGATGATGATGAAGGGGGAAAAATATAGGATTTGAATTAGTACAACAGTTTGTCAATGATTAAGTAGGAAACACGAGAACAACGTGTGCAAATCCCCGGATTCTTTTTTAGTGTATATAACCCATAAGTATATTTCCATATATATATTGCATGTAATTTTTCACCCAGATAACACAGACCAACAATCATCATCATCATCATCATCATGATCAACCCATTACCGACTCACTACAGAGCACGGGTCTGCTCTCAATATGAGAAGGTTTTGGCCATAGTCCACCGCGCTGGCCATGTGCGGATTGGCAGACTTCACACGCCTTTGTGAATATTATAAACTCTCAGGCATGCAGGTTTCCTCACGATGTTTTCCTTCACTGTTGAAGCAAATGATATTTTAATTGCTTAAAAACGCACATAACTCCGAAAAGATATGCGTGCCCGGATTCGAACCCCCAACCTCTGAGCAGGAGGCGGACGCCCTAAACACCAGGCTATAACAGCTTCCACCAACAATGTTTCATCCTAAATAGAATGTTTATTACTTGTCAACCAAAGTTCAACGCGTAATGAAGCTGCTAATGGGCGGTTACGTTTTGGCGGTGATACATTATTGTAACTACCCTGTACTTATGCCAATACGTAAACATTTAAAGGGAAAAAATTAATTGGTGTCATATCTGAACAGACTTTCTGAAGGATACAAAGAACTCCCATGTACTTTCGCGCCATTGTGTGGAAACCTTTTTAAATCACGCACCCAACAACTATTTGATACCAAAGTGAGTTTGTACCTTATTATTTGCTAAATAATTTGCGAGTATTACGTATAACTATGAGTCAGTAAAGGTTAAAAGTTTCAAGTATTTTTTTGTGCTTAAAAGGTCTTCTTTGCTTCTTTACTTTATTTTTGGTATATACGGAGCTTGACGCGCTTTGATCATACGAAGCTCGCAGTAGACGACTTGGACTAAATCCCTCACTGCGCTTGGTACAATAGAATATTTGGCTTCGCTATGAAGTAAAATTAACCTCTCGAAGAACATTATTTCAATATAAACCCCAATTATAAAAATAATTATTCTTCACAACGGCTATGACAATAAGAATGAATGTTAGAACCCAACGTGTAGGCTTATCTGCTAAAAGCGTGTATAAAGTAATATGTATTACACTATATCACTTTATGAATGTTTTGAAATAGGAAATCCTAAATTAACCAAAATATACGGCAGGACAGGTTTGTAACCGCTAAATAAAACAGAAATGTAAAAGTCATCGTCGGCTTTGTACAATCCTTTTTCAATTTCCATTTCCCACACATAATCACCTGAATCAATTTGCAAAAAATGTTAACTGCTCACGGAATCTTAGTTTATCCGAAGCTCAAGCGAGCGACAGCTCACTCGACATGAAGTCGCTTCATCTTTTGCATTTGTTATGCAGATGTGACAAGATATGAGTCAAAAAAAAGATTGACTGAACTTTTTCGCATGATTTTTAGTTTATTTTTGAGTCAACATAACATGTAATAAATGTGAATGATTCACATTTATTACATGTTATGTTGACTCAAAAATAAACTAAAAATCATGCGAAAAAGTTCAGTCAATCTTTTTTTTTTATACACTACAAGTCAGCCCTTGACGGCTATCTCACCTGGTGGTAAGTGATGATGCTGTCTAGGATGGTAGCGGGCTAACCTGTTAGAAGTATGGTAAACCCACGCTCCTAGTTGGTTTCTACGCGACATCGTGCCGGAACGCTAAATCGCTTGGCGACACGTCTTTTCCGGTAAACCAGTAGACCAGACTCAAGCCGGGAATCGAACCCAGGACCTCCAACTTTTTTTTAAATGCGACAGCGCACGCTCTGCGCCACGTAGGTTGTCAATCTAAATCAATAGACTTACTCTAATACAAATATGAATTCAAGTTAGCTTTTTGAATCATCGCTAAGCTGCCGCTTAGCTGCGATATCACGTATTGGTACTCGTAAGTGCATTAGAGAGTGCTAATTTAAAATTTAAACTCTCATTACGGCTTGCTAAGATATAAAAATTTAATTTTATTGTCATTTATATCAGTTTACACAAATAATGACGTTTGTACGGCTGATATTGAACATTATTTACTTCAATTCTTATTTATGAACACTATTTGTTTGCATAGATCATCAATGTACTAAATCTATTAAAATCTCTGAAAATGTAGAAGAAAACACTTTTAAAATGTTTAAATATAATAATTAATATATATTTTATCTCACACCTCGCACTAAAATTCGTTATAGTAATCGAATTTTTTTACAATGATTTTACTACTGTGGTGTAATATTTTTTTTTATTCTGTTTGTGTCTCTAACCACGGCGGAAGCCTATATGTAAAAGACGTAATTTAACAGCTTATCGGAATATTACTTTTATTTATTTCCTGAAATTCCCCGGTATTAACATATGTACCAAATAAAGTCCTCGAACAAAAAGTCAATCGTGTGTAGCAATGCTTTATATTATCTCAATTTTATTATAGCAACACGTGGCTGAATGCGGGTCGACGCGGCGCGTGATGGATCACCATGGCTGCCGATAATTACGATATAGACGCCATTGGCGCAAAATGTACCTTATTCTTTAGAAAATTTCGTTGTAATATACCATTACTCACATCGTTCCATAACCTATTTAGTATAGCGGGAGAGTTTGTTTTCAATCCGACACCCCAACCCTCTCGTAGTTGCGGCTTCTTTTTACTCCCCCGACCTAAACGCTCCTCTCCGAAAGAGGAGACCTAAATATATCCTTCATACGCTACACACCGTCTTCGCCGGCGAAGACGAGGTCCCCGCTATCTAACGTCATCCGGACGTGGGCTCCATCCACGGCCTCAGAGACGTACGGACCACTCACTGTCCGACCCCTTCGTTATCCCAAACTTCGCCTAAGCCGAGGTTCGACGTCACAGGAGGCATGCGTTCCCTTAGTTTCTTCGAGCCCTAGGGCTCAAAATTTCTTTTGGCAGAAGAAATTTTCCGAAGTTCGCCTAACAGCCCGGTTACGCTGTGGCAACCAATAGGGTTAGCAAAGCGAATAGACAGTATGAAAAAAAAAAGACGTGTGGCACTCGGTGACTGCCGCGGTAAAGCTATTGCATAGCATTTTTTATCAACTAAATTATTAATATTTCAAAAACAACAATGAAAATAAAAATATTAAAAATATTGAGGTTATTTTTGATAAAATTAATTTAAATAAAAGCAAAAGGGAAATGAGTAGAATTTAACTCTAGATTTGATTACAGACAGACAACGGGACAGGTGAAACTAAATAAAAATGCTCGTCATAATAATAAAAATTAAAAATCCGTGATAAAAAAAAATAAAGACGTACCCCAGGCTCGAGCCTACGACTTTCTACACAAAAAGCATACGTGATAACCGCTGTTCCACGGCAACTGTAATGGCTGTGGCGAAATATCTATATCGTAAAAAGTATCACCGCTGTGCCCGTCGGAGTGGGGAGCGTGAGGTTTTTTTTCGTTACGGAATTTCTGGATTCGGTCCCCGCGCTCAAGGCCCTCGATAGAAGCTATAGCTTAAAAATTGTTCATACCTAAGTCGGAACCAAGATCATTTTAAACCGGTAAAAGATGACTTACTTTAAGATTTAATAGTATAGTTTTGGGTAGGTGATTAAAGTAAAATAAAATTATATATAGCTATGTTTGTAATATTTTCCATTAAGAATCGATGGCGGAACCATACAGTTTCTAAAGAGTTACAAACATTGATGAATATTATTATAAATGCAAATGTATCATCGTTTAAGATCGACTACCCATTCCATTTTACAAGTAATTCTATTAAAATATTTAACGCTAAATTGTGGTCGAATGTAGTAATTTGATGGTGTGGGAGAAGGTGATTCATCATACGGCGTGTCAGGGCGCCGACGTTAATAATTACAAAAGCATATCTCGCTTATAAAAGAGAACGTTAAATAGAAAACACTAGCTTCGGGACACCCCTTTTGTATTTAATGGCAAAACTATAAATTTCAACCTGAACACGTAGATATACGAAATTAAAAGAATAACGATACGCTTTGGTAACGCCAACTATTGGCTGTGTTTGGATTTAATAATTCGGTCAATGTCTACATTTATTAACCGACTACCCTCCCTTTCTTATCGTATACTGTCACGGTGACTCGCGGTGCGACGGAAGCGCCGCCTCAAGTCGGCTCACGACCTCTCTGCGATTGGACGTACCTGCATCGTGTCGTTCTTCGCTTATTCGCGAATGCTGCTGAATGCCTTCGGATCCCGCGAGGTGTCTGCGGGCCGCCAAGGTGTGTGCTGGCTTTGCGTGTGATTTGTGCTCGTTACCAAGGTATGCCGGTCGCGGACCTGCTAATGTAAGTACGCGATTCCCGTATCCTTCACACCCCCTCTGCCCGATACGTGGACGCTTAAATTCAAAATTAAATACCTTACTGTCCTACCACTCATCTCTAGCATTTTTTTGTGCCTGATGTTGCTGGGAAGTGATCACAATTTAGCGATACGGTCGCCAAATTGTACTTCCTATGTTACTTCTGTATTGGATTTACATTTTCGTATTATTCTTTGTTGTTCACAATAAAAGCGTATTCATTCATGCAATCATATTATTTGAGAAAATGCTGATTATTAGAAGCATTAGCTTAATAAACCTCTGCATATTTGGCACCAATATACTCTTAATTAAACAATTAATGTTATTGTCCCTCATCAGTATGCCTCAAAGCCTATTGGTAAATGAATTTTGAATTTGTAATGATTTTAATGGTGAAATACGATACCACGTATGTATTTACCGGTGGTGTACCTACACAGACAAACACTCGTGCATGGTCATTTTGGTCAAATTTTTTTTGGTGTAATGCGGTGTTTCAGCTTTTGGCATGAAATGGTCCACTGATGGGAACAGGCTAACCTATAAGGAATATAGTAAACCATACTCCTAATTAGTTTCTACGCGACATCATACTGAAACGTTTGGTGACACGTCTTTGTGCGTACGGTGGTAACTAGCCACGGCTGAATCCCAGGCACGAGCCGGGAATTGAACCCAGGACCTTCAACTTTAACAAGCGCTGTGCTATCGATCCTTCAAAAAGGAATAGCTTGCAAGTTTAAGATACTTTGATTTTTTCCACGTAAACTATGTTGTCTTTTAGTTCTGTGTCTTTTAGTTTATCCATATCAGCAACGGTTTCTCAACGAAGGTATGCCACGTCATGACCTCTGTGGGGAATTTAGCGAAAGTTAGCGCAACAAATAGCTTGTTCAGGTATTGGTTTTGTGCTTTGTGCTGAACATAAGTCAATGTAATCGGTTAAAGTCCACTTCACCCTTTGCCCCAAATTCCTTTACATTATTTAATACTCAGCGAAAATATCCAATACAGTTTATTGATAAGACTCATCCATTACGCTATGTCTGAATCATAGGTAACAGGAAAAGTTTATTAAATGATTCTGTTGTCCTGTAAATATTCATCATCATCATCATGATCATCCCATTACCGGCTCACTACAGAGCACGGGCCTCCCCTCAATATGAGAAGGGTTTGGCCATAGTCCACCACGCTGGCCATGTGCGGATTGGCAGACTTCACACGCCTTTGAGAACATTATGGAGAACTCTCAGGCGTGCAGGTTTCCTAACAATGTTTTCCTTCACCGTTGAAGCAAATGATATTTTAATTTTTAAAAACGCACATAACTCCGAAAAGTTAGAGGTGCGTGCCCGGATTCGAACCGCCGACCTCTGATTGGGAGGCTGACGCCCTTACCACTAGGCTATCACCGCTTCAAATAAAATCCTTAAATATTACTCAGATTAAACTATAAATATATTTTTGTAATTTTTTTTACTGCACAACAGTGGAGAATCTGTCTCCCAAAATATCACAGTATGGCGTAGCATTGTGATACGGAGAAATTATGTTCTTTGTTATATAACAAACACTTTATTCTTATTGTGATTTTGGACGACGACTTCTGTGGCGCAAAGTGTGCGCTGTTGCATTATAAAGGAGGTCCTGGGTTCGATTCCCGGCTCGAGTCCAGTCTGCTGGAAGGCTTTGGCCGTGTCTAGTTACCACCCTACCGATAAAGATGTGTCGCCAAGCGATTTAGCTTTCCGACACGATGTCGCGTAGAAACCAGTTAAGAGCGTGGTTTTTTAGGAGTACCCTAACAGGTTAACCCGCTACCAATCTTGACAGTATCATCACTTACCACCAGTTGACATAACCGTCAAGGGCTAACTTACAGTGTATAAGTAAGTGATAGATAAACGTACCTTCTGCGATTCATGTCTTCACTGGAACTGCCTGTAGTATTTCAGACTCCATACGGATATATATATATATATATATATATATATATATATATATATATATATATATATATATATATATATATATATATATATATATACATCAGAAGGAGCTATCCTGTTATATATATAAATTAACACATCGCTCTATACTTAATAAAAAATCATTCACCTATCTATCTTAGTAAACAATGAATATAATACTTTGTATCCCAATCCCAGAGTAGATCATAAACCGTAAAGGCATTAAACGCCATGGACTATCAATATAGCGGAGCCTTCCAAATGCCATAAATTACTTTAAACTATCTCGGCGCAGATGCGCTATACGACATTATTTACCTTAAATCGTCGTACATGATTCCATAAATCACAATGTTAAATCAATTTCTGGGAACTAAACCCATATTTCAACGGTGATAAAGGTTAAAATTCAGCGACGGAATAAATATATGTTGAGCGGTATACTGGTCTGTGTAAAAACCGTTCAGTGGATAGCCCTTAGCTTCTTTGTAGTGGCCGACGACTTCTTGTGGCTATACAGATCGTAAAAGGGACTGTAATTTAGTGAGACATCACACTTTCCGTGCATTATAAAAGGCAAATCGCTCCAAGGTTTTGTATCGTTTTTTATAATATATAACTAAATATACAATATAAAGTTTTTTATTTTTTTATCCACTACAAGTTAGCCCTTGACAGCAATCTCACCTTGACGGCAAAGATGAGTAAGCAGCGTTATTTAGTACCTTATTAGCAGTAAGTGTATCTCACGAAAAGCTCTATACAAAGTTAGAAACTAAAAATGATATTTTGATGATTATTACATTTATCACTCACGATTGATGGAACAAATTTAACACAAAATGTTGTAGGAAATGTGTAAAAGAAGACCTAAGAAGGAATGTTAGTACAAATATGAACTGGTGCAAAAAATCAAAAAGTCGCTAATAAGACTGTCAGGACAGGCACCCATGTATGTTTGATAAACCAAAAAACGTGGTATAAACGTAAATACACAGGCAGTGTGCAGGCGCCGCTCGGAGGCTGAATATGCAATTTTACACCGACCGCCCAGCTCAATAGCCATGTTATTGCCTGAATTTTTTATCAGAAACGTTATGACGACGCCATTTCACGCTTTATATGTTTTGCGCCGATTAAAAAGGCATAATTTCCAAATATTTGATTTGAAGTATGTAAAAGTGAATATGTATACAATGAAGAAAACTTATTAAAAAAAATTTAGAAACTACTGAAAAAGACGTGTCGTAAAGCGTATGGTGTATGGGTTAGAAGTATGGTAAACCCATTACGTGTATGGGTTTACCATATTTCTAACAGGTTAGCCCGTTACCATCTTAGACGCATCATCACTAACCAGGTGAGAGTGTCTTCGTCGTCCGAGTGGCTAACTTGTAGTGGATAAAAAAAACTTTATATTGTGTATTTAGTTACAAACTACAAACCAAAACATTGTTTGACTAGCAATACTGTACATAATATGCTATTTACGCACGTTGCGCTCCGGTTAGAGAAAGTCTGTAGATGTTGAATTTAAAACAAGCCGTTCAAAACGCGTTTATTACTGGACTTCTAATAAACAACATAGAACCAGTAATTGCACCAAAACGTCTACATCAATATTCAAAAGAATCGACTTTAAGTTCGAACTTGAATTAATAACGGACTAGAACCTGAGATACCGCTTGACCTACATTTTTCCATAAACCAAGCGAAGCCATGAGAAAACACTCATTATTTCCACCAGCTTGCTGTTTTATTAAATAAATAATTTACTATTATAAAGCCTTTGTAACGAGGTAAGTACCTACTGGTTTTAAGCACAATGTTGTGGCGTGTAACAACGAATAGCAATTATTTGTGTTTACTTTTTATATTGGAATCATATTACTTGCAATAAACAATGTAGACCGAGAGGCTACTTTAAAGCTTTGGTAACAGCTTCATCATATTTTGTATGATTGTAAAATGCTGTTTTAATCTTAGATTAAATAATAAAACATTTTGTATAAATAATAATTTAATTACAAATACCTAGTTAGTCAAGTCAATCATAAATAAGTACTGGTGATAGTAACAGAATTCTTTATTAATCTCCACTAGCACTACTTCTGATTGATCCTTCTTCTTCGTAGAACACTCTTCACAGAGTGGTCGTGGTCATCAAATTCAATTCAAATTCAAAATAATCTTTATTCAAATAGTCCTTTAAAAGGCGCTTTTGACGCGTCAATAATTTACATAGTAGTTATTTCATGGTGATAACTATATTCGTAAACTTAAAACTAAAGCTATGAGGGTTCCAAACGCGCCCCGGTCTGAGAAGAAGCCCCCCGGTCTGAGAAGAAGCCCACAACAAACTTTTTTTTTTTTTACACACTACAAGTTAGCCCTTGACTGCTATCTCACCTGGTGGTAAGTGATGATGCTGTCTAGGATGGTAGCCGGCTGACCTGTTAGGACTATGGTAAACCCACGCCCCTAATTGGTTTCTACGCGACATCGTGCCGGAACGCTAAATCGCTTGGCGACACGTGTTTGTCGGTAGGGTGGTAACTAGCCATGGCCGTAACCTCCCACCAGACCAGACTCGAGCCGGGAATCGAACCCAGGACCTCCAACTTTAAAATGCGACAGCGCGAGCGCTGCGCCACGGAGGTCGTCAAAGCCGGGGCAAAGCTCATCTTCATCATCATGTGTCGTCTTTGAGGACAGATGCTATACGCCTCATGAGCGTCCGCCACTTTTCTCAGCTGGCCGAAAGCCTGGTTCACTCGTGCAAAGGATCGCCCACAGCAGACTTAATCTGATCGGTCCATCACATCGGTGACCTTCCTCGACCTCTAGTGCCCTCTGATTGATTATGATTACTCAATTTTCAACTCGTTGCTTCTGTCATGTGATGTTTCCAATTTAAAGGATGTAAGTAAATATGCTACGATCAACCTTCATTTAAGTTTTTTTTTTTAATGTATTCAATCCGTTTTCCATTTGCTGTCCCATAACTGGAACATTGTGTTTTATTTTAATTACAGGTGACCAAAAAGCTAATCTAAATCTATTAGATTGACGAGATCTATTAGATTTTAGATAAGGTTTTATTAATCTTAACTTAACTTAAACTGATTACTATTACAGTTATGCTTTCGTGAAATGGTGCCAATGGTGGTTTTCGCGCTAAACAGCCGAGCCGCTCCGGAAACGAGCCAGCCTTCTGTCACAACATGCGACAATCATCTCGGCTCTGCGAGTACTTTTTAAATGGTATCTTTAATATACCTAAAAAAACAAATACCAAACATTGCTTTTATTGTATAACGGATAAGGTTTTATTAAAACCGGGGACGTTATGGTGACTTTTTTTTTTTTTTACACATTACAAGTTAGCCCTTGACTGCTATCTCACCTGGTGGTAAGTGATGATGCTGTCTAGGATGGTAGCGGTCTGACCTGTTAGGACTATGGTAAACCCACGCCCCTAATTGGTTTCTACGCGACATCGTGCCGGAACGCTAAATCGCTTGGCGACACGTCTTTGTCGGTAGGGTGGTAACTAGCCACGGCCGTAGCCTCCCACCAGACCAGACTCGAGCCGGGAATCGAACCCGGGACCTCTAACTTTAAAATGCGACAGTGCGCGCGCTGCGCCACGGAGGTCGTCAAAACTGTTATATCAACTAACAAATATCTATAAAATATTACTATTGTAATGATAACCCAGACATTTCACATCTAGCAAACTATCTGAAACCGACTTATATACGTAACAGTAACAGAAACCGCTTTAATAATATTCTTATATCGGTATCACGATCGGTATAACTATAACGTGATCAAATCCTACAGCCTTCATTCAGCGGATTGTCTTGCAATTGTAAACTGATGGCGACACGTTATCTGCATACAATGTCTGCGATGATTACTCAACTGGCACTTGTCAATTTAAGCGTTTTATATGAAGAGGAACAGTGGACAACTTATTGGAAAATCGGAGATAGAATCGCTCCACAAGCTGTTTTTTTTTTCGAATTAAATTTTGCTAAATTTACTCCTAACTTGATTTATAAAAATCATATTAAAACGTTTTTGTGTTCGAGACGCTTGCTCCTACCAATATTAATGGTCGATCTCCATTTCAGTTTACACAAACGGAAAATAAGAAAAGTAAAAAGCTTTCCGTGACCTTGATTGTGATACCGCCTGAGGGTGTTTGCGAAGTGTAATTGAGTTAGGTATATGGCACAGTAAAGTGTACACAGAGGGGGTACGTGTCAGGTTTCCTGACTAAGATTAGTTTAGGTAAGTTAGTTTACAGGCATGTATATGAGTACTAAAGCCTTAGGGAGGCCAACTCCCTTCACTCCCTCCCCTGACACCTCCCTCCGATGATCTCCAGTACAGTGGAGGGATTCGGACCAGATAAGTGGATTGCTCACCCAGGTATGACAAACAGGCAGGGAAAAATTGCTCGCTATCCTTATTAGAAGTCAAAATATACTTTTTCAGCATCTATATAACAAACTGGCATAAAAACCCAAAGGTTTCACACCTTTGCTCACGTAGAGCCCTCCTCATGGCGGTTGGATAGAGCAGTAAAAAGAAACGTTACAGGATCTGTTGTTGATAAAATGAAGTATTATGTCACGCAAAATCCGACGCCTAATGGATGGCGGGACTCCCTGTGGACATTGAAACAGCGATTTATAAAATTTATATTATATTTTCCAATAGCGAAGAAACAAATAAATACCATTCATATTTTAATGATAAGTATATTTTACGGTGTGACGTGCCCATAATTACTAATAATAAAATTTGCTAAGTGGTGAAGTTGTTAAGTGTTGGTGGAAATACCAGATCATTCTTTAAAAATTAATATTATTTTAATGTATCCTACCAAAAAAAACATGTCTGTTCATATTTACCCAACGTTGGACTTCTAAATTAGCCTCAATCTTACTTAGCGTAGATATTGAGCTACCGCTCATATAATCATACGCAGGAGCGTTTTTATGTTCGCGGAATGAGAGGGTTGGAGGGGGGTGATTAGGCTCATTAGGATCGTGTTTAGTGACTCATAATTAGTATAAATACGAGATTTCATTGTTATTAAACTATTGGTTTTTGAGCTATCGCCAACCAAGCAACATAATCAGGAGTGAAAAGTGAAATATGGAAAAAATCTAATATCGTGCCGTTATAAAGTTCCTTACCAAGCAAGGAAAATCTGTTGCGATCATAATGGATGAGATGTCATTGGTTTACGGTGACTCTTGTCCAGGTAAAACCATAGTGTACAAGTGGCACAGTTTGTTTAAAAAGGAAGGGAATCCCTTGAAGACGACCCGAGTTCGGGCAGGAGCATCAAGGTGACCACGCCAGAACTTATCCAAAAAGTCGAAAAACTTGTACTCGACGATGCTCGACTAAAGAAGAAACAACTCGCAGTAATGGTTGGAGTATCCGATACAACCATTTTTAAAATCCTGCACAATCATCTTGGCATGACTAAGGTCAGCGCAAGATGGGTACCGAGAATGCTCACGCCGCCGCAAAATCAACAACGCGTAGAGTGTTCATGTGCATATTTGGACCTCTGCAATGAAGACAAGGATGGTGTATTGAGTTGAATTGTTACTGGAGACGAAACTTGGGTTCATCATTATGAACCTGAGTCGAAACAAGACTATGCAGCGGCATAAAAAGGGCACAGCACCCCCCAAGAAGTTTAAGGTGTCACAGTCAGCTGGGAAACTTATGGCAACGGTCTTTTGGGACTCAGAAGGAATATTATTGATCGATTATAAAGATAAAGGTGTTTCTATAACTGGAGAATACTACGCTTTAATGTTAGAGCGACTAAAACAAGCCATTAAACAGAAAAGACGGGGAAAATTGATGAAAGGTGTGTTGCTTTTGCACGACAATGCGCCCGTCCACAAGAGCCGCGTTGCGTTGGCTGCCCTGCTTAAAGTGGGTTTCGATATTTTGAACCACCCACCCTACAGCCCAGACCTGGCCCCAAGTGACTATTACCTCTTTCCAAAAATGAAAAAGAGCTACGGGGTAAAAAAATGACCACCGATGATGAAGTTAACGAGGTATTTTCAGGACAAAGACAAAACATTTTTTTATGAGGGCATAAATAAATTAATTGAAAGATCTGAAAAATGTGTCCGTCTTGCAGGTGTCCGTATTGAAAAGGAAAAAAATTTTGGTTTTTTTATTTCAACCCCTTACCCTTCATTCCGCGAACATAAAAACGCTGTCTCGTAGGTATAGGTTAGTAAGGGGCAGTTTTTCATGTGACACTTCTCTTTCTTATTAATATTCTGCTTCGATTTTCGATGTCCGGCGGTTTGAGGTTTGTTTGATTGATCTCTCAGTCAGTCACCTTCTTTACAAACAATAATATATATACAAACTAATTTAGGTTTGACACTGCTCACTTATCATCGATTTTTCATACACATAGCGCTGTTTCCATGGCCCGCCCGTGGGTCTGTCGCAAGCGGTTTCATTCGCCTCACGTGCGAACTCCGTTATTCCTTATATTTTTATTGACCGCCTGCTGGCAAAACGGTCCTCCGCCCGCCGCCTGGATACTGAGTACACGCGCCCCGGGAATCAACGACCTCTCGGAAACTTGACATTCAGCTGTAACAACTTAAACTTAATTTACGTGGATTATCCACGAAAAGCAAGCAATCTGCACAGTGAAATTTATAGTTGACTCAATCTTTATTAAACTCACCACGCAGTTCCAAAATTTTCCTTGTTCTCTTCGCACGTTTCGCCGCGACACTAAAGCATCTGCAAAAGATATTGACTTCAAGGTACTAATTGCTTAATCATATAAAAACCACAAAAAGCGAAATATTGTAAGTTTGTAGTTAAAAGAAAAAAAGAAGTATTTCAGGGTGTTCTGGCACAATATATATTTTAATAATATTTCCTACTTAATATAATGACTTATTTATCGATATCTGCTGCACTCATTTTCGATTTAGGAGTTTGAGAATAATGCTTAAAACAAACCGCTATTAAAAAATGATTGGGTATTTCAACGAGACAATACAGTTTAATAGTTCACGCAGCCAATTTCACCTTACCGAGATACATCTCCACACCTAAGCTACCACTTCAATTGTTGGAAGCCGGCTAATAAACAGGCTGACACAGCCATAAAGAACTTGATTTACAATTTTGTTTTCTAATCCTCTATCAACGTAAGTGCCATCCGATTCCGAACGTCTCTATTTTCCGTCGGAGAGATAAATTTCTCGTGATAAAAGAGCAGGGCGAGGATCATTTCAGCGGAGCGATTTGAATAAAGATATGATGAGGCATTGATATAAATACACTGAAGATACAAATTGAATAAAAACAAGTAAGCTTTTAGAAAAAAAATACGATAGCGGAACCACTAATTAAACTTGGCACTTTTAAAAGTCCAAATGAACGTCCTAGTTAACATTTTAAAAGAGATGTTTCCTCCGTTAGGCCCCGGGCTAGGTCTTGTACCTACATACTATATTATAGATTAAAGAACAAATAAACAATTTTCAACCTTAAACTATCTCTTTAACAGGTTTGTTTAATAATATTATAACAAATATTAAGACTTATTGCAATACGTAACGAAATTACATTATGGCTGTAACATGACAATCTTTTCGATTAGGCATTTAACTAAGCAATTTAAGCAATTAAAATATCTTTTGCTTCAACGGTGAAGGAAAACATCGTGAGGAAACCTGCACGTCTGAGAGTTCTCCATTATGTTCTCAAAGGCGTGTGAAGTCTGCCAATCGCACATGGCCAGCGTGGTGGACTATGGCCAAACCCTTCTCATGTTGAGAGGAGACCCGTGCTCTGTAGTGAGCCGACAATGGGTTGATCATGATAATGATGATGATGAGGTATTTTTTTTTTAAATAACAAAATAAGATAACTTTCACCTAAGACGAAACTTTCAATCTGAGGAATTATTTGATGAGATCACAACACGACAACACATCCAAATCACATGAGAAAATCAAAGTCCGTGTTTAAATTTAAACTACAAAAATATTTATAAATAAAAATAACGTAGAATACTGTGCATAGTGTCTTGTCTTTTTTGGATTAAGCATATCAATGTGATTAGAACGTAATAACTGCCGATGAGATTTGATAAGGAGATCGGGACATTTTCCGTAAAAATCCAAAGTGGAATGTTTTAGAGATCCGAAACCTCATAGTGAAAAACAAAACTCTTATAAGATCATGTTGCTCGTCATTCTTTCCCCAGAGGCCTCTTTTTTTACCCGTTAGTCATTTTACTGTAAAGTGCTAAAAGCTTAAACATTAAACATTAGTTAAATTTAGTTAAAGTTGTAAGTAATATTTTGATGAATTTCCTTTATCCAGCACACAATATCCTCCAACTAACTTAATATTAAGACGGAAGTTAACCCATGACGGCAATCTCACCTGATGGTAAATGACGCAGTCTAAGATGGTAGCGGGCTAACTTGTTAGGGGTAAGGTAGTACGTACGGTGAGTACAAGGAGTAAACCCATACTCCTAATTGGTTTCTACGCGACATCGTGCCGCTAAATCGCTTGGTGACACGTACATTTCGGTAGGGTGGTAACCACCCACGGCCAAAGCCTCTCACCAGACCAGACTCGGGAATCGAACCTTGGCCGCCAACGTTATAAGCGCACGCGCTGCGCCACAAAGGTCAAAGCTATTGTCTAGCCAATTCAGGGATTGTTCATTAAACAATTAACTAAACTCACGTCAAAGGTTTTGGTCAAGACTAGTTACTACATTACCAGCGAATGAAAAACGCTAAGCGATGAAATTTTCCAGTACATCATACTTCCAGCTAGCTTGTAGTTGCCAATAGCCTACAGGTTTACCTGTTAGGAGTATGTCAGTTACCCTCAAATGGCTACCACGCTACATCTGAACCGGAACGCTTAATTGATTTGCACCAATTCGTTAACCAAGTAACAACTACACCATAAAAAATAACTTTCTGTGTTCAAATAAATAGAATCCACTTGTAAAAGTTCCAGCATAACATTCAAGCACTCACTTACGGACTGGTGAGTGTATATTGGACATGTGATTTACTGGAAAGGAAAACCATTCGCTGAAAGTCGACCCGATCATTCCACTGGGGAGGTTTCCTCTCCAGGCAGCTCCCCTCACTCCTTCCTCGGAACGCTGAGCTCAGTTATAGCGACACGCGCGACCTCCGGCCACCTCTGGGACTCGCCGACTCTTAGCAGCCGTATATCTTGATATCGCTCGTTCAAATAACATTTTTGGTATACCATTTATCAGATACTCGCTGTAGTTAGTGATTTTGTTCGTATTTCTTTGGATTTTATCTTAATCTGGATAAAAAGTATATTTTTGTGTATGTTAGTAAAAGTTTATGTCAAATCGATACAAAAAATGACAAAGTAACAAAAACCTAACACGTATGTTATAAGATACCATTAATTTATTTGACATGTGTTTCAGCCACCTCTGAGCAGAAGGGTCACCACGTACGGACGGATGGATAGATAGCGCAATGAGGATTTTTCGTCATTCTAATAATGATATCATGTCGGCCGTAATCTCTACACCTACTCGTACAAAAGCTACACGCGAGGCCAAATCTAATTCGAGATATGAAAATGCATATCTCGGTCATATACGAAACGAGTTTTCCGGCAACCTAATGCATCTAACGGAACCGTTCGTCTGTGGACCCATTAGGTAAATAATATGCGGTTCGCCCACCATATATTTTACATTCAGTTATCCGTTAACGCATACTTTATGCGTACGCAACTTGCGTCTTTTAGTATAGTGAGCGGTCACCATTCAACCCATTCAGCGGTCAGTGTACTAACTGCAGCTACGAGGAGCTAATCGACAATCAACTGTAAACTAGCAGCAACTAACTAGTCTGCATCCTTGAATTTCCTACTCCTGCCTGATATTCAAAATTACTTTACAGAAATGTCCATTTTCCGACTTCGAGAGGCTTTGTACTGACGAGACGAGAAAGTTTATATTGTCCTACGTTCAATAGTCAATGCGAACCCAATAAGAGTCATTCCGCATTCACGATATAGAAATACAAATGACTTATAGCAAAGCAATTGCACCACGTCCAAGTTTCGAGGAGAGCGTGAAAGATGGTGCAATAATTCGTTCTTTATTGTGTTAAATGCTCTGCACTGTCGGTATGCCAGTTAAGCATTTCAACGGCAATGCTCGTAATTTTATGCTGATGGAATTTTACTATTTGCATTCTGTTTTAAACAAAGAGCTGTATTTTTCACGTGAAATACATTTTGTGTCATGATGTCACGGCAACTGCAGGTTTTTGGCTTTCAAGAACAAACAGACAGATTTCACGATTCAGTGAACTCTAGTGCAGTAATGAACGTGGTCTTATAAGTGGGAGGTGCTAAGTTTGAACCGTGTAACGGCCGAAGGAGAAATAATAATTAATAAATTTTCTCTGGTGGGAGACTGCTATTTTGGCAACTTTTCACATTTGTAATGGAATCGTCTTGGTGTAGTGTCCTACCTGAATATAATATTATGACGTCGAAAAAGTTAATATATTTATTAAGATTTTTGCTTTGCAAAGCTTTACAATAATCTTTTAAGTTTTCTGTGATAACATAAAAATAATGCGGCTTAATAAACATAAACATAAAGGAAAATGTTAATTAACTTTTGTAATACAGGTATACTAATTCACTAAGTAGTTAATGCTCTTTTGGAAATGAAAATATATACATATTTTTAAAGTTGTGTAACAGTTATCGTGTTACAAATTTTAAGACCTAATGGGTGCACAGGTTTCAATGACCTCGTACGTACTCATTATTATTTATGTATATTCACGAATTTATTATTCCCTATTGCGTAAGAATAATAAAATAGAAAACAATATATTAGATAATTACTCTTTTCATTGCACACGTACAATAATCAATACCATGGAACACTTCTTCCAAAAATCCTTGAGGAAAAAGAATTATTTATATGAATATCAAAAAGATTGGAAGAGCAATAACGTTATAATTAATGACTGTAACTGACAATTACCCTCATTTCTTGCAAGTTGACTAAAGAGGTCGGACACTGTCACATTTACGGGTGCAAATTCAAACGTGGACTGAAAAATAGAGCAATAAATTGTACTTTGTGGTGTTGAGAGTAAAGCTGCCTCTCCACCAGCCATCGTGCGATGTATGACTAGGATAAGCAGGAAGCGCTGCATACTGTTCATTCATTGTTATTTCGGCGTAGCATGTAGGTAATTGTAGCAACCAGCTACGTGCTAGTCGACTGCTGCACTAAAGATATAATAAAGAATAGGTATTGCTTATATTCTTATTTATTTATACCTTCTTTTTAAACAAAATAACGAAACCTTTAATTATCTTAGTTATACTAAACACAACGGTATACTTTAAGAAAAAAATATTTTCTCACAGATTAACACTTCTTTAAGTTTGTTTGTAAATATTTTCAAGAATATCTACAAACAACCAACTTATGTTAAACCGTTTGACTCGCTGACGCAGACGTCTATATCGAGGTGCAAAAGAAATACTATAAAGTATTGATCTCAATAATGAGATAAAAACCGATTCTTGTAATTGTAAATCGAATGACCAAAAGGCTAAAGCCTGTCCCCCTTGTTCAAAGGTTTGGAGAAGATCTCGCGGCATAAGACTGAATCTTTTCAGGCCCGCTTGTTTGAAATAATAAAAAGTAATAATGTATTTACTAATATATATTATACTCAGGCTTCGTCCTCGAGATTAAGATTTAAACACATTGTAGTTACACATCCGGTGTTGCCTTTGCGCACTGAAAGTTGAAAGCCCTAACTAAAAAATAAAAGATAATTTAGTTTTTAGGTGGGGGTAGGTACCCCACTCCACCTTCATTTTGTATCGTGTTCCGTCGCTCATTCACATTTCAGTGCTCTGCCCGAGCGCACGTATTTTAAATATATTAAAATTAATTTCGTTAATGAAAATATAAGTCGTGGGGAAAACGAACTTTTACGTTCGTTTACTTTTAAAATGTAAGGAAATAAAAAAGAATACTTCATAGAAAACGATTTACATCGAGATCCGAAGAAAGACGAAGTCGCGGGCAACAGCTAGTATTATAATATACTAACGTACCTCATTAGGTTTTGTTGCGGTTAACCTTTGGGGTTAACACTTCAAACAAGGAGGTAATCGCCTAGCTTACTTTCTGAAGCAGGGCATTGGTCGAACGGGTAACCTCAATCTCATGGGAAATCAGTAATTCTACGCAGACGAATTCGCGAGCAACGGCTAGTATTATAATATACTAACGTACCTCATTAAGTTTTGTTGCGGTTAACTTTTGGGGTTAACACTTCAAACAAGGATGTAATCGGTTAAATTCTCACGTGCAAGGCTAATACTGCGAGTAGTCACAAGGACTGTTACTTTATTAGTATACGTGAAGCCACACGAGTGATGCGGGCAATCTGAGGGATTGTCACTTCACCGTACACGCTGAATACCTGTGTTGTATATACACACCCAACTGGCATCAGCATTCTTGTTGCATTGCAATAACAGCGGTAGATAAGAATTGGTTGTAATTAATAAAATATGTAACTAATCTGAAGAAGAAGAAAAAATTTATGAGCCAATGCCACAAACATACACAGCGGATGCACTTCCATCCACTATCGCTAACCACTCTGAACCAATTCCTCTTACTGGTTCTACGGAACGAAAGGAAGTCTTGGTTGAAGTGACAACATATCTCTGACCAATGAACTGGACTCTGGACTCCATTTTATAAATAATTGCAGACGACCCGTCTGCAAATATTATAAGATGATAAATATATGGCAGTGACCTACGGAGTTAACGGAGATATATTTACCGCCCAGCCCAGCATAATATAATTGCAAGCCAATGGATGCGATGAATATTGAAGAGTGAGCGAAACTAAGTCAAAAAGCTAGGTTGCGCTTTTCCTGTGGAGGAAGTGTTATCACTGTAATAATCACCGATCATCGAGACTGAACACCGAGATAATTCAACTGCTGATGGATTCTATCAACATTCCGATTACTAATAGTTTGCCAAAACTTCATTTTGCTCAATTTAAAAAGAGAAATAAATTAGACTGGCGGGCTCCTTCCCCGAGTTTTCAGGCAACTAGAGGACAAAAGAACCTGCGCCGAATGATCCACCCGCAATCACGCAATCACCCGCTCACGGAGGTCTTATCGACCTCAGCATTCCACAGCACCAGCACCACGGACAAGCTACCGCCTTCGTCGATAAATGGCGTGGTTGAAGACAATGACGGTACTTTTATTATTTTATAAAACCAGATCATTACTCACTGCTGATCCAACTATTTTACCGTGGATTAATAGTTATATTGCATCAAGCTGTGATAGCCTAGTGGTTAAGGCGAATTCCTAGTGAGAATCCTCTAACTTTTCGGAATTGCGTGCTTTTATAATCAATTATAATATGACTTGCTTCAACGGTGAAGGAGAACATCGCGAGGAGGCCTGTATGCCTGGGAGTTCTTCATAATGTTCTCAAAGAAAGGGACGAAGGAAGTCGGCTAATCCGCACATGGCCAGCGTGAAAAACTAAGGCCAAACCGTTCTCATGTTGAGAGAAGACCCGAGCTCTGTGGAGAGTGACAAGGGGTCGATCATGATGATGATGATGATGACGAGTTATATTATAGTGGAGTATTGAACAAACTCCCTGGTACAAAAAGTTACTCTTCCTCCGAAACATATTAATTCAAGAAATGTATTGATGAATTTCTATATTCTGGTACTGTCTTTTCACAATGAACACTAGTTTATATCAAGTATATTCTTGATAGCTAAACATAACGGTAAACAGGGGATTATACTTAACAGAATTACGAACGGAGCAGAGTAAGCTAATTTCATTTTATTCATTTAATTTAAACACAGCACCTTTTGTTTTCACAAAGATAATGAAACCGGTTATAAGGCTGATTGTGGCTGGCTGTAAGGAGACAACAATAATCAGCCTCAGGTTTTCATTATAAATAATGATAAATGCAATTTGGTTTTAAACTATCTTGTAAATATTTAAATTACATACGTAATATACACAAAAGATTAGAATTAGCCATCTACAAAAGAGGTTATTAGTTTAAAATTTGAGATTTTGGTAATTTGGTTAGTTCATTATGTTCCTGTGCTATACTAGATATTATTTACTATATCATTCGGAAGATGTTTAAAGGAACTCCGAAACTTTGATAATTTTATGGCTTTCTTATTCTTCGAAATCAATGGGTGGTCTAATAATGCATTAGATAATCTTTTTAGTGAAATAAAATATAACGACTACTGTTATATTTTTTTGCGATAGTTCGACTACGGGGGGATAGGGTCCGAGGCGAGTGGGGAACATAGACAACGGGGCATGTACAAACCACATTTTGATCTAAAAGTTTTCGCTGCATCACTTAAAACTTACATATAAATAGGATGGATGGCATCCAGGACCCCCCCCCCGCCATGAAGCAAATTAAAATGCTGTCAATCTAGGAGTATTATTTTATATGCGTCGTACATACATAGTTTGTATGTGTTTGTTGTGTTTGTTTAGTGATAGTAGCTGATAGGAATCTGGTAGAATTTATCCAGAAGTAGAAAGAGAATTTAGCTACTCTGTTTTCAATCAAAAAACAAAGACGTTTGGATTGGACATAGAAAATCTCGCTAGTCGTGTCAACAGAAACTGTCTCAACTATAGATTCTGGTTTGGAAATCCTGACGTGACGATCATAAATGCAATTCCCATATCGGGGTCAGAAAATGATTTGTCTTTTTCCTCCTTCCTCTTTGGTCGAGAAGGCTCAGGATATTTTACCCAGAATTGGTAACCTGTATACAGGAAGCTAATTTTATCAAACTGTTCTAATATACAAACAATTCTATCCGCTTCCAGTCACCTTTGGTTTAACCTGTCCGCTGGTCTGTTACCCGGGACGGGGTGAAATGCTCCTTTAGCGGCTCTTGACATTATGATGGTTCTCCTTTTCGAAAACCAATGAAAGCAATACAATACCAGCCTCAAGAAGTAGTTCTTGTTTAAGTAAAAGTATTGTGTGTAAAAGTGAAGTGATATTATTTTCAACAACATTGTTCGATTCGGATGACTAGCACTGGCTCTCTAAATGGATCGATCTTAGTCTTGATTCTTTCAGAAGAAATTGGCGATACTGAGATCATAAAACGGTTTTTACAGATTTTGTTACAATTGCTCCATTACCAAAGTAATAAATAATGGAGATAGATCTTAAGTTTTAAACAAGCTGTTTCCTGGTATCCTGATGATAGTATAGGGTTAGAGAAACTTTCATGGAAATAAGGCACCTTGTTACACCTGGTGAAAGTACATCGAATGGAAATTTTGACAAAAATTAACATCAATAATATAAAGATGTTTTCACACAAAATCACCATTAAAATTCCTCGATTAATAAAGATATCCAAGGTATGTGCTATACCACCAAATCTCATTTATTTGCCCAGGCTTAACCTTTACCATATCTTATCTTAACCAGTCCATTTCGAGGTAATGGCCACAGCCTATTTATCGGTTTATAGAAACCACAGAAATTAGTTTCTGTTAAGACTTAGGCGTCCGTGGCGCAACGCGTGCACTGTTGCATTATAAAATTGGCGGTTCTGGGTGCGATTTCTGGTTCGAGTCTGGTCTGGTGGGAGGCTTCTGCCGTGGCTAGTTGCCAACCTACCGACAAAGATTTGTCGCCAAGCGGTTTGGTGTTCCGGCACGATGTTGTGTAGAAACCAATTAGGAGTGTGGGTGTACCGTGCCCCTAACAGGTTAGCCCGCTACCATCCTAGACTGCGTCATCACTTACCATCAGGGAGATGCAGTCAAGGGCTAACATGTTGTGTATAAAAAAGGCAGCTGGGTAAAACTTGCCCGGGTGAGTGTTGGATAGATCTTTATATCGCAGAACAGCCGTTATGCCGCGACCTCTCAAATTAGGATTTAATTTGGATATTTAGAAAACCGTTGGCTGAGGCACTTACAAACATGCGGAAGAATCTATAAATTTACAACATGAGGCAGACGATTCCTTCAGGCCAATTTTAAACAACAATCATTTAAGGAATTATTGCTTTGTATCTAAAAATATCCTAGAAATACAGATTAATGTATTAAGTTAAAAATAATTTTAATACTTAAATATCAATTAAACATGATCCAGATCACATAATTATATCTACCATGAGATGAATAGTGTGGCACTCAATTTTTACTACCAAGTAAAACTTTAATGTTAATCAAAAATTAAATTCAAATGGATGTTTTTCTAGTAAGCAAATAATCATAATGATTTGGAATAATTCTAATTGTATCACTACACGACTTTTCTTTGATATTTCAGTAGCTCTCAAAGTCTACAATGTGTTTAAATCTTAATCTCGAGGACGAAGCCTGAGTATAATTAATGATTAAACGAACTTACCTGTACGTGAAGTTCTGTCATAATTATACGAAGGCTTCGTCCGAAGAGATTAACAACCCACCCTCCCAAAAGACCCTTAGCCATGTCCTGAAATATCAAAAAACAGGAATGAAAGATCGAGGCTCTGAACTAAATGAGCGACGGAACACGATACAAAATGAAGGTGGAGTGGGGTACCTACCCCCACCTAAAAACTAAATTATCTTTTATTTTTTAGTTAGGGCTTTCAACTTTCAGTGCGCAAAGGCAACACCGGATGTGTAACTACAATGTGTTTAAATCTTAATCTCTTCGGACGAAGCCTTCGTATAATTATGACAGAACTTCACGTACAGGTAAGTTCGTTTAATCATTAATTATATTGGTCTAGGGTACACAAATTACTAAAGTACGACAGAATTTCGGGATGATATTTATTTTAATAAACAAGAGGTCCATTATTTTAGGACGCGTCTGTTTATTGTTAATTTTGACAAGGAAAGCATGGTTATTTTAAACTGTCCATTTTGTTAGATTTACCGATTTCTGTATATTGGTACCATTCTTTATTTAACTGTCAGAGCCGGGCAAGTTTTCAAAGACGCAATTGTAGAAGCTCGCATGTATTATTTCCCACACACGCTCGGTGATAAAGCAGCCTAACTATGCACTTAGCACTAGCAGCTACTAGCAACGTTGTTAGGTAACTAGCAGCTAGTAGCAGGCTACGTAGTAGTCGTAGATGGCGCAATACCGAGCGCGGTAAACTTGTCCGTATTCCGCTGCGGACTGCTTCTAATGCAAATGCATTCGATTTTCTGTGATTTCAATTCGCATGATCACTTCTTTCTTTTGAGATGTTTTTTTAAATTCCATTACAAGTAAGTCCGTGACTGCAATCCCACCGTGTTCTACTTAGATCAAGGCGTGTTCGAAACCCTACGAGGGAGGTTTAAGTTTTCATTTTACAAATGTAGATCTCACCAACTACTCTTTTTTTTTCGGACTGTCTATTAGCTGTACAAACCCTATTGGTTGCCATAGCGTAACCGGGCTGTTTGGCGAGCTTTAAACCAACCACTCGTAGTGAGTGTAAATTACTGACGCTCCAAAAGTGCCTTGTAAAGGATTATATGAATAATGTTTGGGGTTAATTGATTGAATAAATAATTACAGTCACATGTACTACAGGACTTTTTATCCAGAAATATTCAGTATAAGGATATAGACTTTTTTCACGAACTTGTATCAGTGAGAACGTCCACATCTATTTACATGTAATAATAATCACTTCAAACAGCCAACCCGCATTGGGATGCTGTGTTGGTGTAAGCTAAAATGTTACCTTTGATAATATGAATACCATACGAAAGTGTATTACGCATTAGCCTATTACGCCTATTTGAAATTAATAAAGTATTTACTGATGCTTTATATGCAGAATAGTCGACGTGTGTTTGAACCCACGACCTTTTGGGTCATCCACCCACGTCCTAAATCGTTGAGGCTTAAACATGAAAATGAAATTCGCCAAAAATTTCAACCGCAGAATATTAAGCTCTCAAAAGATTCCAATTTATCAATTTGTAAAGATTCGACATCCCCACGCTCCATTTGACGTGCCGACTGATCTTGTTATGCTCTTCAGTATTTCACCTTCATCCGCGGCTACTTTTTGTGGCTGTACAATGGCGCGTGTGTATGACGCTCGACTGCATTACCATGTGGTCGATATGCAAAAACCAATGAAATGCAGCGACGACGCGACTTTCCGGGGAGGACGTACGTAATCATACGGCGCCGGAACACCCTGTCTTCTAACTATTGGTCTAGTGGTTGCATTGATGGACTATAGACCGACGCATCCATGGCTCGCGGGTCGAGCCAAGAATTAATAGTCATTTTTTTTTTAAACTTTATTGCACAAAAAAACTGTACATAAGGCGAACTTAATGCTAAAAGCATTATCCACCAGTCAACCTTGGAAAATCAAGAAAAGTAGTGGTAGGCGCACGAACAAAAAAAAAAGAAATAATAGATACAATAATATAATAATAAATAAATAGCAACAGATATATAAAAAAAATGACTATTAATTCTATTAAGTCATTGGTTCCTGGTAAGCACTCTCAGCTCCTCATGTTCAGCCCAGTGCCTCGAAGAATACGTTATATCGTTGATCACGATTATTAACACTGTGTTATATGTGATTGCAATCGTTCGACTGAAACCCTCCTGAGCAGACCGGTTGGTGGAAGCTCTTAAAGTCTCTCTCCTATGTGAGAGGAGGTCTGTCCATAAGTGGGACGTTACCTAATAGGCCTACATTTGTGGTAACTTAATCTAAGAAACTTTTTTGTTATTATAAAGAAATAAAGAATGGCAGAATAGATACTCATGATTTTTGAGGAGACGGAAGTTTGGAGAAAAAGAATTTTCTTCATATTTTATTAGTTATTTATTTCGGTTGGAGACTCAGGTACACAAATATCGAGTTATAAATGTCGTAATCAACTTAAATTATTGTAATCAACGTAAATTTATGATATTAATATATGATAACACACTGTCCATCAACAAGAACAACAACATGGTCAAAGAATTCAAAATATCGGTTTTGTGGTTTAGGTGTAAAAAAAAAACAAACAAACTCATTTTCGTATTTTTTATATTAGTCAGGATATAGAGGAGATTATTGTGCGGTGAAGAGGTTCCAACCGCTGCCTCATCGACCTAATTAGAGGGAAGCTAAGCTTAATATTGCACTGCGAGCTTGTTTGATGACACGCCCCCAATGACCGACCATATATGACCCTTTCGTACATTCAACCTTCAAGTTAGCTTTATTAAATAATAAAGTAGTGCAAATAATAAAGTCATTAAAAAAATCTGCAATTATATAGTTATACCTCTCTAATAACGTGTTTTAACGCATTCCTAAGACATTAGATGATGTTTTTTTTTACATTGTATTAGCCTAATTTAATACAAGCTATATAAAGTCTCTGTTGGTTAGATTACAGTATTCAGATTTACGAGAGTACACCAGGTACAAGAGTTATTTGGAAAAAGGGTAATAGAACATGTCAAATAAAATAAAAAATGGTAAACTACATAATTAAAGTATTGAAAAAATATATATATATAATTTAATGTAACGTATGTTTTTTTATCAATAAAATGTAACCCAAAAAGTTCCAACACATACATTGTCATATCGAAAGACTTATTATTATGGACTGTGTGGATCAGTGGGTAGGAAAAGAAACAGAAGAGGAGTGCCGAGCCGTCGGATTGAAAGCTTTTGCGAATTTACCTGCACATCCTCTTATCTTACTACCTACCTGGCGAACGGTTATAACACAAGCTGGCATAGTTTGACATCACCCTAACCCTCAATATAATAATCACACGCAAACATGATCTGAAATTATCTAGAACCACGATCTTTTTTCTGTACGTGGGATACTTACTCGTATATATAATTGTCTAGCGTAATGGGGGATTGTTCGGACCGTTACTCGCTCATTTGCTGTCGTACACGCGACTTGCTGCGTAAACGAAGCACCAGTATTACGTGTCGCCATTGATATTTCTATGTTAAAGACCGTATGTACGCATCGGGAACATTCTTCCATCACAGTTTTACGTAGTCATTTATTTTACCATTATGCCTATTACCTGTTAACTTTGGTGCATTTATAGTAAAAGTGCAATAACCTGGAGGAACATCTGGCTGGGTTAACCTCTAAAAATCATCATAGGAGAGTAGAGTGTACAAATTTGACCTACCACGCGGATTTATCGGATTATGTATATCGAGTACCTTACCGTATTTCTAAACTATTGATATTTGTAACCCCAGGCAATGCTCAAGGTTATTTACCCTACTCAGGGTACCCTACCTTCATGCCACACCATGTATTATGACTGCGACTGTTAAACCGAAACATGGTTAATCGACCACGTGCTCTGGTTCCTTCTTTTCTTGAACTACAAGCTTTAATAGCGTCTTTGCACGAAAATTATTTATTACGGCATATATAACATAAGTATTTTTAATTGTTTTTCGATCGCAATCAAGCTAAAACAAGCATTTCTATGGCCATATATAAATCGATTGCATTAAACTATATGTACAAAGTTGTAACAAAGGAAAAGCACCATAAAGAATAGCTTTTAATGTTTGGCTAACAGAACCCTCATAAAATAATTAAAGATACTACGGAGCGAATTTTAAATTTACAATGCAAAGAACACTCTTAAATTTTTATCCACAACTCATATCAAATTAAGGATTGACTACTGATGCTTCTCCGTTAAATGTTTGTCCGTAATAATTTTCGACATAAGTTGAACATTATTATGAACAAAAAACATCAAATCCAACCAATATAGCGCGATCAACGAGCTTAATTAAAGGTCTTTTGCGCTCCCTTACAACTTTCTATTCGCACATAATCGATCTCCTTTGAAGAGGAATCCATCTTCAGAGTAGAGGTGTGCTAAATGGCTCACTCTTAAGAAAAGAGAGATACGATCATCTGGCCCAAAGCTCCGTACCTCATTTTATTGAGTTATACAAAATGTGAACAATTATAATTGTTTTAATATACTATACTTGCCCAAAAGATAAGGTAAAATAAAGCAAGATCGAACGGATAAACGGATTAGCAAGCTGAAGTGGCAGTGGGCGGGTCATATCTGTCGCAGAACCGACGGCCGTTGGGGCAGACGTGTTCTGGAGTGGAGACCGCGTACCGGTAAGCGCAGTGTAGGACGACCACCTGCTCGCTGGACCGACGACCTGAAAAGGATCGCTGGTGGCGGGTGGATGAGGCAGGCGGAGGACCGTGTGTGGTGGCGCGCTCTCGAAAAGGCCTATATCCAGCAGTGGACGTCTATAGGCTGATTGATTGATTGATTGAAAGCAAGATCAAGTAGATGAGGATGAACGTTCTGATGAACGAACATCTTCATTCATCTCCTGCAGTTCTGTGGCCTCTTTTAAAAAGCAAGTAAGACTATCTATTACAGCATTTTAATGCTGTAATAGATAGTCTTACTTGCTTTAGGTATAAATTGAATTATTATATATCTAGTAAGGTTAATTTTAAGGTTGTGCATGCTGTGGTCATTTCTAGAAGGCCACTATCTGGTGTCTGTTCTTCTGAAATGTTTTTTGTTGTTTTTAGATAGTGGCTAGTTTAATGATCCAATAAATAAAAAAAAAAAAAAAAAAAAAAAAAAAAAAAAAAGTTTATAAACTTACTTCTCATCATTTTCATCATCATGATTCTACAATAGGAATCTAATGCTTAATACGATCTACGCAGCATTGCTCTCTAGGAATAAAATATATATCATAGTAGTCTGTGACTGCTTCGGCGTATAAATCAGCTGATCGACTAGCGAGTGAATGAGAGACAAGTCTTATAAAAAATGATACAGTTCATTTTTATCCTTTAATAGACAACTACCCGAACGTAAAGGTATCCATCTTCAAAGCAAACAGCCTGAGCCCCCACGGCTCACAAATCAATTTGCATCCCATGATTTTTTACAGCACAATTAGATATACTTTAACAACTTCTTTTGGTATTTTTCCACGAATGTTCAAATAAAATTTAAGCTGTTGCGGCATATATAATGAGTTACAATTATGTTTACCTAACAGGGATATATACCATTGATGATTTTGATGGATTTATGATATTTGTCGAAAAAATATTGTTGTCGATTGGTAGGTACGTAAATATGTCTTGTGATGTTTCTAGAGAGCAAATAAATTACTTATTTTTTATTTATTTGCCCTCTTTGGAAAATCGCTAGAGTTATATTAATGATGACGCTTCTTTTAGGGTTCACAAGCTTTTTTGTTGTGATAAGTTTGTTTTCAATTTATCGTTATTCGAACTTAAATGACATAGTCGGCTGAATCTACATGAACGGTCAAGTGCGAATCAGACTAATGGGCAGATTTTTTCCGAAGAGCAATAAGTGTAAACTGGGCAGTTTTAGACACGTATTTTTTTTATTAAAGAGGCATTCTGAGATTGCCCTTGGACGGGGCATTCGGGGCCTAATCTACAACTTTTACAGATCCCTTCTGCCAATAATCTTCAGATCGCTGTGACATAATATTTTATGCATTAATTCGACGGCACGCAGCGCCTCAACTTTTTTAATAAAGAAAATCCCCTGACTCGCTCAGGGTGCCCGCCCGCTCCGCGTAGCTGAGGGCGGGGTTGAATTGACAGCGGAGCTACAAAAAAAGTCTTTCCAAAACGTTTAAAAAACTTATTTCCCGCTAATAACACTGTTACTGGACGATTTCTGTACATTAAATATATTTTGATATATTTGATTGGGAGAAGCATTATGTAAAAACTACTGAATGCATTTAAATGCAATTCAGTACACTTATAGCTGATACTTTGATTCTGGCTAAGGATTTTTTATTTTCTAAATAAGTATAAGATTTCTTCGTTGTAAGGGCTAAACTTTTAGGTTAGGTTTAAGTTCGTAACTCCATTAGATGAAAATAAATTTTGACAATTCTTGAAAAGGTCAATAAATTCAACGTTTATGTAAAACGTAAGCTTGTAGAAAATTCTTACTATAGTATAAATAATAAAGGGAAAATGATAAACAAGCGTGGGTATGAAATATTGCTCAAATAAGATAAATCTTAAATAATTTTAAGTGGAATGGTATGAACAGGAAGAAAATTTACCCGGCTAAGTTTGTTGTGGGCTTCTTCTTAGACCAGCGCGCGTTTGAAATCCTCATAGCTTTAGTTTCAAGTTTACGAATGTAGTTATCACCATTAAATCATTCCTCTGTAAATAATTGACGCGTCAAAAGTGCCTTTTAAAGGACTGTTTGAATAAAGATTATGATTGATTGGGAGTCAACGTTGCACATGTATCCTCAGGAGTTTTACTGCAATCCTTCATTTACCCGGATGAAGTACATTGCAATCGTACATTTGCAGGCTTATAGTTATTACTTACTAATAAATGTTGAATAATTACACAATATTCTCTCTTGTATCTTTTTTCAAATGTAGAATAACCGATGACAGCAAGAGAAAAATGAGTGTACAACTGTTTTACCCCTTTATGTATAGGTCTAGAGTGGAAGAGTCAATAAGTAAAGATCATTTTTTCGAGATCTTTGGTCCATAAAGAAAAATTTATATAATTTTTTTTTTATTTAGATCTCGATATGTTATAATTGATATTGACGAAGCGGTGATAGCCTAGTGGTTAGAGCGTCAGCCTCCTAATCAGAGGTCGGCGGTTCGAATCCGGGCACGCACCTCTAACTTTTCGGAGTTATGTGCGTTTTAAAAAATTTAAATATCACTTGCTTCAACGGTGAAGGAAAACATCGTGAGGAAACCTGCAAGCCTGAGAGTTCTCCATAATGTTCTCAAAGGCGTGTGAAGTCTGCCAATCCGCACATGGCCAGCGTGGTGGACTATGGCCAAACCCTTCTCATATTGAGAGGAGACCCGTGCTCTGTAGTGAGCCGGTAATGGGTTGATCATGATGATGATGATGATGTTATAATTAATCATAGAATAGAGTGGAAGTAGTATGGATAAAATATTAAATAATTCAGGGAACATCTGCTAAGCATCTTCAAGATACGACCAGTGTCTAAACTAAACTTGTTTAAATAACCAGTAAGTGAATTTTAAGTAAAAATCAGTTCTTGATTTAGTTATGTAATAATTTTAGGAAGCTAAATAAACATAGGATAGGAGAACTCGCTGACACTTCGGACAAACGAAACCGAGCTAATAAATAGCAGTTCGTTACCGAATAGAGTTCTTCGAAACTCGCGAGTTCGTTACGGAAAGTATTCTGTTCGAGTCGGCCCCGGGCCAGCCCTCGACACCCAGGGGCACCTATCAGAACCTCTTCAACTTCACACATAATTTGTTGTTTTTTCCTAAACAGAACGTGCAAAACCTCGCAATCGAGGTGTATTCTATTATTTAAATACTGCAATGTCATCTTCCTTTAGTTTCTTCGAGGCCTAGGGCTCAGAATTTCTTCTGGCAGAGCTTCTTTCCGAAGCTCGCCAAGCAGCCCGGTTGTGGCAACCAATAGGGTTAGCATAGATAAGAAACAGTCCAAAAAAGTAAACTGCAACGTCAGAGAGTAAAATAAGTCTAATTATATATCTATCGTTTAACTGCTATTTGTCAAATAATACGGCAGCCAATTACAGTCATTTTTGGTACAACCGTATCTTCTAGGAGACTGATCAGTGACGAAACAACAATTCATCATAGACTTCACAGTTTATAACATCGACGCTAAGTAACTTTTATATTGGTATTCAGAGATATTTTTCCAAGAGTACGCTCTGGAACTGTTCGTTTTTTTCCACCCTCTCCTACCCTCAGACCGCGAGGCATTGAAAGCTTCTGCACCTTTACGTAGCTTTTATATATGTTTATAATACGGAAAGCTATAGGTAACTAAATTGATCCACTAGAAAAAGACAGTGAAGCAGTAGGTACAGGTGGGAATAATGAATTCATTGAACGACGATAGGCACCATAAAAACGAAATAAATCATAACAAAACATTATGTTTCCGTTCGAGCGGGCGGGGAATGTTTATGGCGGGCTTAATTTTTCTTTTACGGCCATTGCTAACGATTTTCGGCGAAAAAGACGTTTCGCCGAATAAACTTATTTATTCGAGCGGTACATTCGATATAAAACTTCTAAATTGGCTTTCGATAATAAAATATCCTGCCCTACACTTAGTCACCAGCTTCATACTTCACTTCACTTACTACGCAATAGACATGTTCATATTGAGGCGTATAGAAGTAAAGAAGTGAACTGAAGGGTTTATGGTTCATTTAAAGACAACACATGAAATAAAAGTAGCTATTGAAGTGTCGTTAAATGATGCACTAGAATTCTATAGACTGAAATGCATGAATGCAATAGAAGAAGCAAACATCTGTATGGAATGGAGACGTGTGGTCAAGTGGTCCACAACATCCAAGAGACAAAGGTAGGCACACTCTCATCTTGGAACAAACTTATATTTACAATAGAGTATATAACTAAAAAAGATTTCCACTTCAAAGTTCGTGTCAAACAAATCTTTGATCAATTATTTATTGAGTTTTTCCTTTCACAATGTTACCTCAAGAGTCGTTCATGATCCACCAAAAGTACATAATCTAGTTATGAGTTCTATTTTTTTTATTCCTTGATGGATTTGCTCCTGTGAAAATTAAGCGACTGTATCGGATCTCTTGATAAATGAATAAAAAAAATCCACAGACCTCTCTGAAAGTTGAGCCCGAAATGGAAACACGACAATCATACATTTACCGTTGTTTGTAAGAAACCCTTACTGATTAAAATGAGACTTCAGAGTTTAAAAAAAAAAACTGCCGCCGTTAAACCACCACGCCTATTTTTTCCAGGGCCATTTGCAAATGTTTTCTAATTTTCAGAGGGAACAGCGCAAATGGCTTGTTGCGGTCGAGTGCACAAGTGTTCCCGTGACCCAGCCACCAGGCGACGCGAAGGAACATCGCTGGGTTTTAGTGGGTATTCTGGTCGCCAGTCTGGCCACCAGGGAGTCCCACATACCCCGTCGGAAGCGGCGCAGTCTTGCCTGCATCGCTTCCGGAGGGGATGCGTAAACGCATTTCCCAGCGGAAAAAAAAAAGCGCAAATGGCTTGACGTATATAGTAATACGATTAAAATTATTAAACATAAACATTTTTTTTCTAGCATCTGTTTGGCGTAGTCACTTAAATCACGTAAAGAGTTAAAATAAAACTACAATCACCCACTTACTTACTCATCATCATTCATAATCATTTGAATCCGTTGAGTAGTACGTGCATGATTGCAGATTGCAATCTACAATCTACAAGTTGATATGTACTTTTATAGAGACTTATATCAAAGTATAAAACGCATCTACAACGTTGAAACTTAATGCATTGAGTCTTTAAAAACTCATTAGTAAGAAAAAAGTAAAGGCTTGTTATTAATGAAAGCGCCACGGCTGGAAGCACACTGCACAGTACATTGCTAAATTATAGATCGTCTACGGCATACTTATATTTATAACTAGCCAGCTAACATTTGCAACCTAGTAGCAAATTATGACGTACATACATATATAGGAAGCACTCTTTGTATACATTAATTTTAGATGTCCAAAAGCCTTTATTTTCGCTTAAATACTTTAAACTCTAGTTACTCAGGATTATAACTTTTTTTGTAATTAAGTGCATAATTACTTAGCAATTTGCTTAAGTTATATTATTTTGTTTCTTGAACTAATATTTTAAGGTACTTTTTATTGTATTGTTACTATAAATTTCAGGAGGAATATTTTGCTTGTTAAAATTTAAACTGCAAATCATTAGGTCTATTCTAAACGTTAGTCGTTTGATGACAGTTGTCAATGTCATGTCATTGTCAAAATGATATAATTGACATTAAACATTGCTATTTAAGATTGATTCAAATCGATAAACATGCAAAAAATGTTTTCAATTCCTATGTATTTCTTTATTTGTTTTATACTAAGACGTCACTGGTTTTAATAAACATCAACGATAAGATATAACCAAGGTTGTGTTAGTATTGTTCTGTTACTAATGTAATTAACATCTGCGAACAAACCAAGGTTGTAGTAATGTCGCTTAAAACTGCTTTATTAAAGTAAGTAGCTTTTTTTTTAAAATTCATGATTAGGAAGCAACGTTATACAGATGTCAGTTTTCATGATCTCTAGGTTAATTATCTACTGTAAATATGAATGTACTTACAATAAAATATTTCCTGGGATGATCAAGCATTACAGGTTAATCATGGTTTATCTGCGTGGACTTTTAATTGAATTGCACAATGCAAATTGAAAGTTAAGTGAGCAAAGAGCATTATAACGTGGGATTTCCCAGGTTCGATTCACGGTGCAAGTCAGATCTGTTGGGAGGCAATGGCAGTGGTTAGGTACAACATTTCTGAAAGATATGCCACCAAGCTAATAAGTCTGCCAGTATGATGCCATATAGAATACAGAGGATGGGTTCAGCCAGCAACATATGGGTGACTCCATGGTTGCTACACATGTTCAGGGGTGGTGGTGATTATCATTTAAGATCAGGGATTAATTTGCCGGTGATGGCTTTTTCTTAGACCAGGGTGTGTTTGGAACCATCATAGTTATAAGTTTAGGACCATCAACCATTGCTGTGAAGTTATTTGAACAAATGATTATTGATTGATTGACTCATTTATATACTTATCTAGCACTGAAAGTTAGTGTTTGCAGTGATATATCCCCAATTTAAAATAAGTTTTATAGCCCTTCTGTTTAAAAAATATAGTTAAGGGTAGATATATTCTTACCATTTTATCTTTTAAAATATAATACATCAGTTATTCTCAAATAATTGACATTATTGTTTGCTATTTGATAAGTTAAAGTACCAATAATCATCATTATCTTCATTAACAAACCATTACTGAAATTAAAAAAATAATTGTCTCTTCGGAAAGAGAAGAGTGTAGAACACCATTCTGGGCATGTGAGGAATCACATCACATGCATTTTAAAACTATTATTTGATATTTTCCTGCACTGTTAAAGCAAGTGACCGACAAAGACGTGTCACCAAGCGATTTAGCGTTCCCGCACGATGTTGTGTAGAAACCAATTAGGAGTATGAGTTTACTGTACCCCTAACAGGTTAGCCCGCTACCATCTTAGACCGTATCATCACTTACCATCAGGTGAGATGCAGTCAAGGGCTAACTTGTGGTGAATAAAAAAAAATGATATTTAATTGCATAAATTAATAAAAATGTTAGTGATTGGACTGAGAAGGTTGGAATTTTAACCACTAGACTGCAACAGTTCTGGTATTATAAACTTTCCATTTGTTTTCAGACACTTACTAAGGCAAACGCAAGTTAGTAGCTGTGCTCCATTAGTACTGCATTACCATGGACACTACAAACACAAACATTCAGATAAAGAGAAATGGAAAATTGATAGAAATACTGCATTTGCTCTGTTGGGATCTGTTATTGTGGGATCAGCTATAAATGGTAAAATGCATATTGCACTTAGGCAAGTGGTTGTAAATAAATAGCCAAAAGCAAGAGAAAATGTCTTATAGTCCAAATAAACTAATTAAAAGACATGCAGAGAAGTGGTGAAAGATGTATATTTAGTTAGTTTTGCTTTTCAAATTTAAATAAATAAGAAACTTCTCTAAAATAATTACTGTTTAAAAAAGCCCAGTTACTATACTTTTATTATGCTTGCTTGTAACATGGATCTTATCACTATGTTTTAAGGCTCATAGTCTAATATAAAACACCTATGCTACATAGATTGCCACAATATTTTAATTATTTACAAGTGTTAATTTTGTTTTGGATATTTCAGAAGTGAATTTCTTTGAGAACGCATATACATTTGAGGTCACCAATTTAACTTACAGTGAAAGAGAAGGGAACCAAAGGAGATGTCACTGAAGCTGGTGCAAAAAGAGAAGATTTGCCCACTTATACTGCAGAGGAAGTTAATAAACATGATAACAAGTGAGATTTATTGAATTAAACTAAGCAGAAATTTGTGTTATATAGCTATTGTCCATGATATAGAATGAACCAAAAGCGTAACTTGATATATTATGTGATAGCAGACAAACCTACTAGCAGATTTAAAGATTTTATATTTTTTTATCGGCGGTTCGAATCCGGGCACGCACCTCTAACTTTTCGGAGTTATGTGCGTTTTTAAAAATTTAAAATATCACTTGCTTCAACGGTGAAGGAAAACGTCGCGAGGAAACCTGCACGCCTGAGAGTCCTCCATAATGTTCTCAAAGGGGTGTCAAGTCTGCCAATCCGCACATGGCCAGCGTGGTGGACTATGGCCAAAACCCTTCTCATATTGAGAGGAGACCCGTGCTCTGTAGTGAGCCGGCAATGGGTTGATCATGATGATGATGATGATATTTTTTTACTTTTTGGAAACAACATTGATCTTTTATAAATATAAATTAGTTGTGTGGTTTCGCATATCAAACTAGGCCTGTTCGTTAGATAAGTGAGAATATGTTTATTTTGTACCACTTGTTTTAACTTGGGATTGTCTGTTGGATCAGCTTTTTTAACTTGGTAGCAGACCAAAAGATAATTTCTTATAATTTTTTCAGTTCTAGTTCATTTGTATCCTTTTTATTTGCAGAAAAAGTTTCTGGGTGACATACAGGCACGGCGTGTATGACGTGACGTCTTTCCTGCCCTCTCACCCAGGGGGAGAGCAGATCTACAATGCAGCTGGCCTTAGCATTGAACCCTTCTGGAATGTTTATGGCATGCATAAAACTGAGGAGGTGTATAAGCTTCTTGAGAGCTATAGGATAGGTAAGCTCCATTTTGCTAAGATATGTCTGTAACTGGTGCAGGTTTACCATGGGAAACATTGTTTTTAGACGCCTTCAAAAAAGTTAGTTTAGCTTTAGGGGTTGTTGAACAACAGAATTGGCAGTAATATTACTTTTGTTCGAACTAGCACAATTCATCATCATCATGAACAACCGATTCTCGGCTCATTACAGAGCACGAGCCTCTTCTCAATATGAGAAGGGTTCCCCGTAGTCTACCACGCTGGCCATGGCATTAGCAGACTTCACACTCCTTTAAGAACATTATGGACAACTCGCAGGCGTGCAGGTTTCCTAACGTTGTTTTTCTTTACCATTGAAACAAGTAATATTTTGATCGCTTATTATTTAACAGATTGCAATATAATAGTAAATTCTAGAAGAAGTTTCACTTTTAAAGTTATTTCACATTTGCTCAAGGCAATCTGCACGACGATGACGTGGTGGACCACAGCAACGACGAACTGTGGGCTAAGGAGCCCTACCGGGACAAGCGACTGCTCGTCAAGACCGCCAAGCCGTTCAACGCGGAGATACCGCCCCAGCTGCAGGTCCAGCACTTTGACACGCCCAAGTAAGTTTAGCTTTTACCAAAGAACGAAGTATTCAAGAAAAAATACGATCGTACGGGAATCAGTAACGGTCATGATGCTCGGTGGCCAACCGTAAAGTCACAACTCTCCAAAGAAAACTCCTAATACCTAACCTATTTTTTAATGATTACATCGAAAATTGAAACAAAACTCATAATTTTGCTCATAATCTCCGCAATGGGGTTTCTAGCTGCGGACACAGGTGATTCCAACCCATGAACTATCTCCATGCAAGAGTGTCATTGCTCGATTGCTGCGTTATTAAAAGACAGTCCGACAAACATTCTTTCGTAATTATAATATTAGTAAATATAAAGAAGTGATTCTTCGCAGCGAGTTATTCTACGTGCGCCAACACATGCCGGTACCGGACTTGGACGCGGAACACCATAAGCTGAAAGTGGTGTTGGTCGGTAAATCGACCTCTGTGAAAGAGTTTACCCTGAAAGAGCTGCACAAGTTCCGCCCCGCGACCCTCAACGCGGCGCTCATGTGCGCGGGAAACAGGCGCAGTGAAATGGACAAGGTCAGTTTGAAGCAGACATTCCCTAAGTCAATATCCAATGAGAAATGGGCATAATCTGTTGCATCGTCACGTCACTGCTCAGAGTGCAGAAATCCGTTATGTATGGTATATATTTTATTATGAATTAACTGATAATGGTTTTATTATTATCAAATAGTGTGATAACTTCGCAAACATAGAATCCTCATGAAAACTTCCAACCTCTATTTCACCCCCCTTGGGGTTGATTTTCGTAACATTTATTATACAGATCTTCTCATTTATAATTAAAAACTTAGTTGCCAATTTTCATGTCTCTAACTTCAAAAATATAGGACTTCCATACAAACTTCCAACCCCCATTTCAATTGGATTTTCTCAAAACCGTTTCTTAGCTGACCTCTACTTCATAAAAAAAACCTACCTTCCAAATTTAAAGTTCGTATGTTTTATAGTTCCTGAGATATCGTGACCATATGACAGTCAGTCAGTGAGTGGTATTTCGCTTTTATATAATATATAGATAAGGCCTACTACAAACCGACTTCAGAAAAGCTTATGTTGTATTCAAAGCAGGTGAAACCCGTGAAAGGTCTGAGTTGGACCACCGGAGCCATCAGCAACGCGCAGTGGAGCGGAGTGTACCTGCGGGACGTACTGATTCACTGTGGACTCGATATGGACGATGTGGAAGGGAAACATGTCATAGTGAGTTGGCGATTTAATTTTTTTTCTCTATGTAGGTTTCTTGGCAGGCATCGACTGGATGCGAAAGGCCGGAGGCAGGAAGAGTTGGCGCTGCTTCAAAAAGGCCTATGTCCAGCAGTGGATTAGTTTTGTTTGATGATGATGATGATGTTGTTGGTTGCTTACTGTTTATGTTATTTGATGCAGTATAAAGTGTAAGATAGTTAATTAATTCTTATATTATACGTGCTGAAGAAAAATTAACGGTAGGTATATCAGGGTCTTGAGCTAAGAAAGAAGACGAAGCACACCAAGTACATGGTATGTTTCTATGAAATATTCGCTACGTTATGTTCTTTCACCAGACCTAAGGCAATTTCTGCGTCGTCCTCTATCGATAGACGTTCTCTGTAACAAAATAGATTTCCATATGGCGATAAACATATCTTATGGTTCTTGTGCCCAGTAGCTTTTTGGAACCTGCTCGGTAACCTTTATCCATCAATCTATATATAATGTTCTCCATCAATCTATCTATAGGTTTCCATTCAATTCTCACACCTTAGGGCCCATAGATCGGCCCTTTTATTTCTAGTCTCTAAGGGCTAGAAACGAGCGATTTAAATATTGTCTCTAGATCTCTGCGTTTCTCATTTCATTTTACGTAGATATAACCCAAGCATAGTTTAAAATTTGTACATTTATACTTGTAGGTTCGTACGTATAAGTACTCAAATATCTGACCCAGGAGGACCATGTCGCAAGCGCTTGAATAAATAGTTGCGACTGATTCATCATTGTTGTAATTTTTCAGTTCATGGGTTCGGACATAGACGCAACGGGGGTCAATTTCTCCACGTCGATCCCGCTCCACATGGCTGTTGACCCCAGCGCGCAGATATTACTGGCCACCAGCATGAACGGAGTCCCGTTGCCGCCCGACCACGGCTACCCCCTGCGCGTCATAGTGCCCGGCGCGCCCGCGGTGCGAAGCGTCAAGTGGCTGCGTGAGTATGTGCTACAGTCCAAGCAGATACCAGAGTACGGCTGAAGGCGTCTCTCCGAAACTTTAACACGTGTACCTAACAAAGTTATCGCCGACTACTACAATACTCCCGACACAAATAACAATAAACAAAGGACTTTTACGTTAGTGCCAACATGTTGCCCACAGAATCCATCACGGTGTCTACGGAGGAGAGCCCGTCGCACTGGCACCAGAAGGACTACCGCGCCTTCAACCCGAGCACCACGTGGGAGACGGCCGACTTCCCGTCCGCGCCGCCCGTCTACAGCCTGCCCGTCACGGCGGCCGCCTGCGACCCGCCCGACGGCGCCACCGTCGCGCCGGTCCACGGGCACATTGAAGTCAAAGGTGTAATAACAGAACAAAAAACTGTTAAAGGGCGGCCTTATAAGGCCTTAAACGGTGCAAGTGATCTCTTCCAGGCAACCGCTATATGAAGGAAACATGTTACAATATTTATGTGGTTGGTGTACAAATAAGAGTAAATCGCATAAATAAAAATAAACTTACATAAAATTACATGTACTAAAGAGCACACACAAGAAGCGCTTTGCTTCCTCGTTACTCATACACAAAGCAAAGATCTGACACACCATCCAGAGTTTCATTTTTTAAGGTAACAGACATAAAGAACGAGTTACTCCTGATTTTTTTATGGATACCACAACATTATTAGTATGCTATTATTAGATTGTTATACCAGTACCAATACTATATAACATTTTATCAAAATATACCCAACGAATTACTGAAGAATACCTAAATCCTCAATAGCCTATAGTAACATACATTGTGTTTGAATGTAGGCTCTTTTTTTTGAACTCTATATATGCCAACGACTTCCCTTCTTCTTCTTCTTCTAGACCCATCTCGAAGTTGTCTGGAAAAGATCGAACGTAATCGCTACGGCCTTGTACCTTGGCGATGTTTATTATTGGGAATTGAATGACCTTGAGTATTCGACAGGCTACGCGTACTCTGGCGGCGGCGCTAAGATCATGCGCGTGGACGTGAGCGCAGACCGCGGCCGCACGTGGCGCGAGGCGCGGCTGCGGAGTCACGACGCGGCGCCGCGCACGCACTACGCGTGGACGCTGTGGACCATCAGCTTACCAGTTCATGACGCCAAACAGGTTACAGCATTTTTATCTGATTAAATGCGTAATAACTGCGATGTCATCTGTGCGTTCACGATGTGCTGGTCTCCATATTAGTGGAATGACAGTATGTTGTCCAAACCGCTTTGTACTCGATCGACTACACACTAGAACGATAAATTTCTTGGGGGCATGCGGTTTATAACAAGCCGCGAAAAGAGCGTCTCACCAGACTAGACCTGTAAAAACTGTTACTAGGAATTTCTCAGACACTGGTTTGATTTTGACATCTAATCTCATAGAAATATAATGAGATTTTGTAACCTACTTGTAGCCTGCTAGTATATCACAACTGCCTTCTTCCTTTCTTATAATACATCGTAGAGATTGCAGTCAAAAGGATAATACTCTATTACTCTATTACCATCTCTATCTTAATCTCAAGTGTTGTTTTTATTGCACTTTAAGTGCAATTTCTAAGTGTCTACTTCTCACCATAATATTTTTTAAATTAACTTTGAATTGAATTTGATTAATATTATTTGTGTATGTTGACCAGATGGAAATCTGGGTGAAGGCTACCGACAGCAACTTCAACACCCAGCCGGAGAACTTCGACGACATCTGGAACATCCGCGGCATTCTCAGCAACGCCTACCATAAGATTAAAGTTAACATTAAACGTTAATATCGACATTGCTATCAAAATTTCTTAAACAGGCTTTTTCTTTTTGTCCTTAATTTTTGTCTCCTGGCCATGGTAGCCTGGGGACAAAGCACATGTCTTCTTCTTCCATTAATAAAAAGACGGCAGTAATGTGGTTCATTTATGGCCCTACAATTATTTATATTGATACTATATTTCTAAAAAATAAATTTACAAGGTAAGAATTAATCACACCACTTAAGGTTTAGTAACTGTAATCGTAAAAAAAAAGCTTGATTAATTATTTATTATATACTATTTATAATACGATAAGGTAGGTATACCTTATAAATAACAGAAAAAAAAATGGTTACAACCCTTCCAACACGCATTAGGCCTGTTCAGACCTAAGCGGTATTCGCTACCGTCTGCGGCAGAGAAAACCCAGTGGGTATGCGGTAATATTACTGTTCAGACCTAAGCGGTATTCGCTACCGTGTGCGGCAGGGAAAACCCAGTGAGTATGCGGTAATATTACTGTTCACACGAAAACGGATTTCGCAATCCTTGTGGGTAGAATAACGCGCGGTAGTCGAGTTTCGCTCAGAGAGGTAAGAAATTTGCGCCAGTTAGTCATTTCTGAGTCGCCAAAGAATATACACGTCAGTCACGTTGTAATTTCTGCAGAGCATCTGATTTTAGTGATTGATAGTGATGAAGAGGAAGTTTTACTTTTATTAGCCTTAATTGACTCACCAGTTAAGAAAAGAATTTGGATCCATGACATCAATAGACAACACCGAATTCATGGGGAATTCCACACTTTATATCCAAGATTAAGATTGGATGAAGATCGGTTTTTTAATGCATTCAGAATGACGACTGAGAACTTTGATGAAATATTAAATATGATAAAGGAAAATATCAGCAAATCATTCACTAAATATCGAGAACCCATATGCCCTGAAGAACGCTTAGCAATAACGTTGAGGTAAGGAAAACAAATTTGAATATTAATTGACGAAAATCTTTATTTTAGATAACTAGGAAGGAACTTTGATTTTTTACAATATTAACACAACTTTTATCAAATTTCAAATTTCAAATTCAAAATAATCTTTATTCAAATAGTCCTTAAAAAGGCACTTTTGACGCGTCAATAATTTACACAGTAGTTATTTCATGGTGATAACTATATTCGTAAACTTAAAACTAAAGCTATGAGGGTTCCAAACGCGCCCCGGTCTAAGAAGAAGCCCACAACAAACTTAGCCGGGGATCTTATCTTAACCTAAAACCTTCTTATTTGATTTCTGAGTGTTTCTGTTGATCGTAATCTATTTCGTGTTCGTAATCGAGACCTTCTCCAGTCAGTGAAGGTGCTAGAGGTGATAGAGCATTATCTTGAATACAACGCAGAGCAGACTGCAGTTCAGAATCATTAGTAGACTGGGGACTACGAGAATAACATGATTGTTGAGACATACAACGATCATTTTGGCTTGTGTTAGGCTCACTACGAGAATAACATGATTGTTGAGACATACAACGATCATTTTGGCTTGTGTTAGGCTCACTACGAGAATAACATGATTGTTGAGACATACAACGATCATTTTGGCTTGTGTTAGGCTCAGTGGTGTAGTAAGATCGCAGTGTTGTTTCTCGTTGTAGACTACGTTCTTGCTCTTCTTCCAATTCCGCTTCCATCATAACTTGAGCTATTTTCATTTTTGTTATAATTTTACGTCGCTCAGAAAACCTGTCTATTGTTTTTGCATATCCAAGCATAACATGTTCAATCGACGATAATTTATCTGCTTTTGTATTCAAGTACGTAATCACTTTATCAACAGGATGTTCGTTAACAGAAGTCCTTTTTCTGGAACCCGAACGTGAAGTATAACGTTCGGATGATGCTACTGAACTTGACCGTTGTGTTGAATTTTCATTATAAGATTCGGGACGCGTCCTTTCGCTAAGGAATATCGTGCGTAACTGTTGTCATGTTAATCCCGCTTGCGGAGTGAGCGGCAGCGAATATCGCTCAGGTCGCTCTAGCCGCGGTACTTGATACCAAATCCTGAGCGAAACCCGCGCGGTATGTACCTCTACCCACAGCGGCAGCGAATATCGCTCAGGTCGCTCTAGCCGCGGTACTTGATACTAAATACCTGAGCGAAACCCGTGCGGTATGTACCTCTACCCACAGTGGCAGCGAATATCGCTCAGGTTTGAATAGGCCTTTAGAGTGACGGGGAGGGTCTTTCCTCCCAATCACTATCCTGCGCAGTGGGAACTTGGACCCAGCTGTAAGGCATTACTTAATAAATATTACCTTTGTCTGATATTTTTAGGAAAATATGAACGGTTAAACAAGATCACATATGTACACATATTCACGAATTTATGACGAATCACGCATGAAACCGTTTCAGTGCAAGTGGCTACTTAAAGGCGCCCTACATTTAGCGGATTAAAAGACCAATGGTCAGTTACTGGGCATCTCCTGAAGTTTAAATAAAAGTATCAGTGGCACGGAACCAGTTAATAGCCTACGAACAAACATTTTAGTCTTTTTAGAAAGCCAATGCCGTTTTAAAAATGCCCGAAATGCAAATCAATACCGCGGCTCAAACATCGTCTCCCACGATGCCAGTGTGCCCGTAATCCGAATAGTTTAGGATGATACATTGGGGTGTTTAGGTTGAATAAGAGCAGAATGCCTAGTTAAAGATTGTCTCGATCGAGTGATAGTTAACTTTTATTTGTGTGTTAAGTTTTGTTTGAATAGAAAGTGCGGCATCTTTTTTTACAATAATTGGCAGGCACTCTTTCGATTCCATACAAAATTTTAATATTATTTACGCGATCGAAAAAGTAGAAAATCTCGCACTATGTACTCGGTCAGACGACTAGATATCTTATTAATATTCTGGAGGTGAGGTTTCCTAGTGATAACGGATTTAATTTTATCACCTCAAAAAGTAATCTGATTTTCTTCTCCTTAATAGGTAGGATAATAAATGTCACAATAACTTATCTTTTAATTCTATTTACATTACTTATAACAGTACCGAGTAGGTAATAAGATTGTAATTAGCTGGAATCATTTATCTTCCGCAATGTGAGTAGCTTTTATCTCAACATACCTATTTGTGGCATTCAAAGTTCAACATGATCTTGTTACGGAGGTTAGGCGATACGAATAAAACAATTGTAAAGTTGAATTTATTTAGAACGTTGATTGAAAGTAATAAACGTCATATAAACAGTGTTTTACAGAAAACTAATAATGATTTCGTTAATATAGAATTTAAAGGCAAATCCTTACAGTTTCCGAGTGTGTGGCTCAGGGATAACTGCCAATGTGAACAGTGCTTCCATAAATCGGCTAAGAGCCGTATCCTGGACTTGAACCGATTCAACTTAAACGTTAAGATTAAAACCATCAACCAAGACGAAACATCTATTCAAGTAACCTGGGACGACGACCATTTATCTCGATATGGACTTAACTGGTTGAAATTCCGAAGTTTCACGCTCGAAGACCAACAGAACTACACCAATACTCTGTACCGACCTGTGAAAACCTCTTGGCATGGCAAAGACTTTCATAAAATATGCTCAAAGCATGATTATAAGAAAATATTGGACTCTGATGCCGCACTTTATAAATGGTTACAAGATTTGTCCACGTACGGCGTGGCGCTGATACAAAATACACCTCATTCTGACACGGCTTTAGACCAAGTCGTGGAAAAAATTGGTTTTACGAAAAGGACTCACTATGGCGTGAAGTTTATCGTAGAAAATGTGGCCAATACCAGCAACGTCGCCTATTTATCCAGCAATTTGCAAATGCATGTTGATCTTCCGTACTACGAATACTGTCCAGGAGTTAACATGCTGCACTGTTTAGTACAAACTCTAAGTGAAGGTGGGGAGAATCTCTTGTCTGATTGTCATTACACTGCAAGTTACATGAAGGTCCATCATCCGGAGCAGTACAAACTCCTAACAGACACTGAAGTAGAGTGGAGTGACGTGGGAGTTGAACATGGAAACGAATTTTTTAAACTATACAGATCGCCCGTTATATCCTTGGACAGGCATGGTCAAGTTAAAAGAATTAATTTCTCGGTACCACAAAGAGGCAGTCATTTTCCTGGTCCGATTGAAACTGTCAAGCCGTGGTTTAAAGCTCATAGCCTTTTCTACGATCTCAACCAGAAATTCTCAGCCAAGTTTAAGACTGAGGCAGGTGATATTCTCGTCTTCGATAACATCAGATTGCTGCATGGGAGAAATGCGTATGAAGATAAATCTGACAACGTAAGGAAACTAATCGGGGCCTATGTGGATTGGGATGAAATTTATTCAAGACTTAGATGCTTGAAAGCAAAACTATACCCTTCAGAAGGGATTTAACGTTGATTCAGTAATTTAATATCCGCAGAGTGCCGCGTATTTTCTTGCCAAATTATCTTTCAATACGCCAAACAAAACTGTAAGATCTTTCAAATAAATTGACAACCTCTACATTTGTTAAGATTTGACAGAATTAGAGCAAATTCGTAAAATTTATATCCTACTATTATTATTATAAATATATAAGATAATGTGTACTAAGAAAATGAAAACAGTATTGGACTATATAGTAGCACTATACAGTAGCACATATTTAAAAATATGTCATTCAAAATTAAGTGGTATATTCAATTTTAAAATCTATGCCGTCTTTAAATATGTTAATATGTATTAACATATTTAATACTTAATCTATCATTGCTGGAATAAATGAATTAATTTGCCTACTTATTACTATATAGTATACATATATATATATATATATATATATATAGTATTACATTAGAATGTACCAGCAGGGTTACAATCACACTGATGCACTAATCTTTTGCTGTATATCCTATTTTTGTTTTCATACCATTTAACATTGAACATGAATTGATGGAAGTTACATTTCCTATCCAAATCCAAAAATGAGATCCTGCTGCTGTCTATAGTTCAATTGATGGTTGATGGTGTACTTGTTGTGCCTCTGGACACTTTAAAATGATGTGCACACTAGTAAAAAAATTAAAACAGCATAATTGTTTTTATAAAAAACATGTTTTTATTTTTTTTCTAAATTAAAGATGTTTTTGAATCGCCTAATTTAACTCGGCACAAACTGAATAAAACTTAAAAGTACGTTTCTTTACTTTAAATAGTAGTTTGTTTTGACCTTTAAATTTAACACTTAATTATATTTTATTTTAATAACTTCCCCTGTCCCATGAGTGTGTTCATGAGTGTTTTTTTTATTATAAAACAGTTTTGAGTGCATTTTTTCATATGCTGGGGTGTTATGTCTTTTCATTATAATAAACAATGTTACAAAAATACCCTAGAAGGTAAAAAAATGGTGTTTTTTGATATTTTTAGTAAAAATTTGCTTCAAGCTAGTAAAAATAGATTTGGTGCAGTTGCCAAGTATTTTGTATGGGGACAGGTAATTTGTTATGTTTTATTTAAATTAACACTATTATCACAAACTTATCACTGAATATTGCCGCTTAATTGAATACGGCTAATGCCATCAAAGTTCTGGGATACTTCTGATGGTAATAGAAATGTTATTTAATAATTCTATGCTCATCCAAAGGTTTCCATAGAATCTTTATTAAACCATAGAACTGAAAGAAAAATCTCCAAACTTGCTTTATCCTAAAAACTAAATTCTATATGAAACTAAAGGATCATCACTATCAGTTTTTTTTATTTAAGCTACATATCCACTATACAACTTTTTTGAAGGTGGTTTGACTGGTTTTAGTAACAGCAAATTACTAGCAGAGCTTTCATTTTGATGCAAGTAGACTAATCTTATATCTTTATGCCTAAACTTAGAGACTTTACAATGTTTCTGTAGTTTATAACTACTTTCATACAACCTGAAGCTCTTACAGGATATGCAACCTTGCGCCATATTTACACTTAATGGTAATTAATTAGGAACTATGAACAAAATGTCCATGGTTTAGGAAGTTCTATGTAAGTGTCTATACTGTAATTTCTGATGGAAAATCTCCTTAAAGGCATAATATTATCCATTTCTTCAACTTCTTCTTCTGCTTCCACCAAGGGGAAGTCTTCTAGATGGGGCATACTCGCTAGAGCCACTTCAATAGATTCATTTGTATACAAATAGATTCCAAAGCTACTGTCCGCCGGGAAGCCGTTGAACTTCCGACTCACTGTCGCCAAGATTAAACAAAAAGCGCGTAAGTTCTGTTCACTTCTCACTAAATACGCATCGGCTGTGTCATCGTAAGCAGCCATGCGTTCAAAGTCGAAAACAAACTTAATCCCCGGTGTGAAATTCATGTCCGTCACGGCAAATTCCACTCGATGCAACTCATCCGTTTTCAGTGCCTCCGCGACGCTTTTCAAGCATCTGTCGATGTATAGATTCACATCGGGGTGCATACACCGGTAGACCACGACGCTATACTTTTTTCTCGTTTCGAAAATAACCCTCGGGTATATGGAGGCGTAGTACAGTATATTGTGGAAAGCTACAGCCAAGAATTCCACTGTGACGTCCACAAAACAAGCGTCCATCTCGAAATAAATAAATTGAGCGCCTCTTATATGTAAAGACTAGTGGTCAAACTTTTCGAAGAAAATAAATGAGCGAAATTTTTCAAATTACCTCCCATTGATATAAAACAAAACAACAAATTTTGAAATAAAAAAACGAGAGAATTGTAAAATACCTACAAACTACATCTGATAAATGTCAAGCGCCAGATGTCTTGTCTGTTGCCCGTTAAGTTGGAATCAATGACATTTGCCAAAGAATAATTTAAAAGAATGGCCATAGAGTAAAGTATTAACTTTAATAAACATCATGCACAAGTGATTATTATTAGTAAGAGTGGACGTAACGACGATGCTATTGTTTAATTAAAGCCATTATGTGCCACGTTTACTCATGAAATTATGTGAAAATGTCACGTAACATTGACAGGAAATATATTCAAAAGAGAAAATTGTTTCTTGTTTAGTACAAGGAACCAATTTCTCAGTAGTAATCAATAAATTTTTGAGTGAATTGTTATTATTACTGAATACTAATATTATTGTTAAGTACCCACATCATTCCTTTATTTTAAAATAATAGTTTCTACCCGCGGGTATATAGGTTATACCCAATAATAGTCTTTCACAAAAAGTAGCACGCAACACCTACTTTATCACATTTTTTAAATAGGTACCAAAAAAAAGCATTAATACATTAGCATATCTATATTTTCAACAATATCTAATCAAATATAATCTTATTAAATTATAGTAAAAACATATAGTGCAACTTATTCATCTGACAGAGCATCCAAACCCTGAAAAAGAAATTTTAGGTTAAATTAAAAAGGAAACCTATTTTAAACCCCATCTTATATGGGCCATAGTAGGGTAAATTTTTTGATCAAAGAGTACAATTAGGGATTAACAATTACATTAACACTATATTCCAAAAAACTGCACTACCTATTGGGATCACTCAGCATAGAAGTGATCAGACTGAAGATAATGGAGGAATGTAGGATTTTTTAATAAAGGAAAAAGCCACATTGTTTAAAAAAAAAAAAAATTAAGATCGCGCCTGGTAAATCTTACCAAAAGTTTTAGGATTTCATACAATACAGTAAATTTACACATATAGAAATACCAAATAAATAAATATAGAAATCCACCATTGGCATTTTAGATTACTATTTCATCTTTAGAAAACATGTACATCATTATCAATATAGCATTATAGAAGTGTGCCACAGAAGCTAGTCTAGAGACACACACCTTAAAGCATAAATCCACCATGCCAATCTTATGCTATTTTTTAGACTTCCACATACTAGTGCTAATAACCAAACACTTAACATTCTCTCCTGGACATTGAGGTCAAAACTACCAATGAAACGCTAAACTTGTACTGAGAAGTTTTAACAGAAAACCCTTTATCTAATTCTTAGGTTGAACTGTGAAGCATATTAGCCACATTCTATAACAAATATTCTTACAACAATAGTCTAACAACAGGTGTATGAACTGAAACCCTTATTCTAGAAGTATACTTACGTTAACATTGTAAGGATTTCCAGTTATCCTCTTATCACGCATGTAGTTAACACGGTCCAACCGAGAATTCAGTGAGCGTCTGTGGTGCTAGAATATAAAGCAAATATAAACATATTTAAAATTCATATTTGGTAAGAACCTTGAAAACCCTAGGCACTTAAGCATTTTCCCAACATAGGAAAATTTATATTATCTTTTATAAATGTGGTAAGAATTTATGGTGGTGCACTAGTTAGAGGGGAGAGAGGATGTTTCCTTATATATATTTTTGAGTATTTGCTCAAAACTATGACAAATTTTGTTTTAGATTTAAGTTGTCACAATGTTCACAGCCTATCTGGCGGGACATAATATGTGCACACGCAAAAAACAGAAACACATTGAGAAGATTATTTATATTATTTTATGAAAGTGTTTCCGGGAAGTAATAAAGTAAAATATAATAAAATTAAATATGTATAATTTATACAGTTGTTTAAACTACTTAAAGTCATCATTTATTCACATTAAAATTTACAGGAATGTTTTTATTTTGTGATGTACATAATATGTTTTGAAGCAAATATTTGTCTTTACTGAGGCTTGCCTTGTAATTTCTTGCTTCTGCCGTACAATTTGTGAACAATAATCAAAAACTAACTGCAGTAACATAAATAATATTAAAAGTAAAATTTGCTCCCCATCTCTGCATTATTGAGGCAGCATCCTAACCTTAACCTGGTTAAACTCTAATTTTCATCATACTTATTCCTGATACATTGCTCTGATATGATCTTTGCACTTTGTCCAAATAAAATAAATTCAGAAAATGTTATGAATCACATTGTAATTGAATTCATGGAGAGAGCTGATATTAATAACTTCCAATAGAAAATAAACTACAAATAAAAGTATTTAATCTATGGTTAGTTTAACTTCCAAACCTAGTTACCTAATACCAAACTAGTGATACTTACATTGCCTAAGGTTAAATTGTGTATATGGTAAAGACCTAGTCCAGGCAGACCTAGGCCTGCCGTAATGATGAAGAAAGTAGGTAATATTTCATACCACATATTTACTAAATTGAATTATAAAGAAAATCACAAAATTTATACAGAATTCAATATATTAAAAATGACAGCTGGCCTCAGAACAACAGCACCTACAATTTCGTTCAGAAATAAATCAAAGCCACTTCAAAGCAATGAAAAGCCAGGTAAGAAGGTATATTTAATAATTAAGTTAATTAATAGTGTATAATTTTTGTGTTTCTGATTTTTTTAGATAAAAAGTATATTTCCACACCTTGTATAATACACTCGCATCGAATGCACATGTCAGATATATAATTTGGAGAATGTAATTGCAAAGAGCATATTATTTCGCCCACTTTACAGACTCACTGGAACAGAGACCTCTCTAGTAAGAGATTGATCAATATCTTTTTAGCCAGAAATTATTTAAATACTAAGTTATATATTATGATTATTTCCACATTGTTATTTCTTTCCAGCCTATGGTGGCTTTTTGCGCCTTAATATTTTAATATAACTGTTGTGTTAAAATACCTATATAACTGCAACAAAGAAAGGCGATATTGTACATTGCAAAATTACAGTAAAAACTTCTGGAGATCCGGCTTACTGTTTGTGACTTTTTTGTTTGTGTTACGTACCTATATTTAGCGTAGTTGTATAACATTTTTTCCATCAGATTAAATATATTTTATAATATAGGTATAGATCGGTGATGAAACAGAGAACAAAACAGTAAAACCGTATGTAAGAGCGAGATAGAAAGACAAGACCACTTTTAGGCCCATAATAAAACTAAAAGCAGCTTAATTTTAAAAATATTAGGTTTAAAAGTGTAATAGAAACACCAATTGTTTGACGTGAGTAATTATGGTTACGTGAACAATGTCCAAATATAATTCATATAAAAGTTGCATTGAAATGTTTTAGTAGTCCTAAAGTAGGTAGTTCAGAAATTTTGTATAAAGATAGGTAGGTTTTATTGCATTTAATGAAATCAGTGTTCCATAAACTAAGAAAAGGTATCACATGAGCAAATTTTTGCTGAACCTTTTCTAGCGATTAACACCATCGATAATAACAGCTTAAAGCTTTTGAATTATTCAGTTGGTTAGTAGTAACTAGTGGAAACAAAAAAAAATATTCTTTACATTTCTACCATTCAGTTTCAAAATTTTATTATGGTTGTAGCTGAATTTTTATGCACTTCGTAAAACAAGAAATTTTAAAATTCGTGCACTTACTCCCTTATTTATTTGTAAACGATGTCCATAATATTTCATAGTTATATATTTTTTTATTAAGCTGGATTTTTTTACCATAGATTCACACGATAGGTGAAGTGAGTAGTGAATGAATATTGGGTCGGTTGTGCAGTTTTCTTTTAAAATCTACTTTTTAAAACCATTCTAACACTCTATTTGTAAATTGGTCGTATGAAATTGGTTATTTTAAATCGGTTTTTTTGACTAACGCCAACAAATGTCAAGGTCATAACTTTGTCAAACTGAAAGCTTTTATTGAATCTGTCAAAAGGTACACGGTCATCAAAAATGGCAGACGTACCGATCGATTGTGATTTTCCTGTTTGGGGATTACTGCCGAAAAAAGAAACAGGGGTCGTCACATTTTTAAATAAAAACCCTGAGTACGATGGCCGGAATACAATTATTGCAATTTTCGACTCTGGTGTCGATCCAGCGGCTGAGGGTCTTAAGGTAAAAAATTGACTTGTCACGATTTGTTTAGTTTGCAGTTATATTAATTTATAATATTAATGTTGATGTTATTATGTGCTCTAGGTGACCAGTACAGGGGAGACTAAAGTTTTAGAAAGATTCGACTGCAGTGGTTGCGGCGATGTGGACACTAGCACGATCATTCAGAAGGCTGTGGACGGTTGTATTACCGGCACCACAGGGAGAAAACTAGAAGTAATTGAGATGTTTTTTCTAAATCTTATTATTTGTAAAACAATTCGTGATCTAGCCAGAGTATTATATATTTAAAGTTTTCTTTTATTACTATAGTGGTGTCACAAGGTCATTGACTCCTGTGTCAATTGATTAGGTACAGCTGTTCTTTGTAATTTTTTATGTTTGCCAAACACGTCATTTTGCGAAAAATAATAATAATTCAATTGAGAAAGTACATTTAGTACTTAATTAACTTGCATTAAGATGATTTGATATATATTGGGAGGTAACTTTTTAAAAACTTAAACCATGAGTCTACTCCTGGGTAAAGTACATAAAATTTGGCATTAAGTGAACAAAGCACAAGCTGGCCTAACTTAGACAATATGTAAACAAGCAATTAAAGTGCTCATCTTGCTAATAGATTGCAGATATTATTATGTTATAGTGCTATGTTATATTTCAAAATTAAATAAAAAAAAATGAAATATCACTAGTCAGTATGAAGGTTATGTTAGGTTAGGAAATAATTTGAGACAGTTGTTCAAAAGGTGCTTCCTAAGAAAAAACTAAAATAACTGATTTACATGAGATATCACATTTTTTACAGGTCTGTGTTGTGACTTGCATTATTGTTCATTTTATGTTTTTATGAGATAAATTATTTTCTCAAAACATAATATATTGTTTTAGATACCAGATACATGGAATAATCCCACAGGAGAGTGGCGCGTAGGAGTGCTATACCCATTCAGTTTATACCCTTCAAAAGTGAAAGAGAGAATACATGACCACAGAAAAGAGCACCTTTGGGATGTGGGTCACAAACCTGCCATTGCTCAGGCTACTAAAGAGTTGCAAGAGTTTGAAAATGAAGTGGGTAGGTATTTCCCATAATACCAGGTCAAAATTACTAACTAGGAATAGTATATGAATATGTTGGTATTCAGATTGAAAGAAGCTTATTTGCACATGCAGATGTGCTCAGTAAAAAGAAAGGAATTAAAGAGATAAATTAACTAGGTCATTCTTAATGTAGTAATTCCTAGGTAGTCTGGAATTAAACATTTTGATTTTTTACACAATTTGCAATAATACACAGTCTTAATTGCTTCAAATTTGTGCTTAGTAAATTTGCTTTAAAACCATTTGGTTGAGTTGATATATAGGTAGGCTTGACATTCATAATAAGATGGCATATCTTTATTAAATGACTTCTTTATCATCATCACATTTATTAAATTTTAAATTAAGTGCTATTTTGTTATAACTTCTCCATTTTGAAACTATTTATTTATTTATTGCTATAATTGGTAATACAGTACAACCTTAATTCCTCAACCATAGCTCAATATGTTACCATGTTATATTGTATGTTTTGGGCTTATGAATAATATACTTAATAAGTTTAGAATTTTTTCAAGGAATTGTGTAGAATGTCTGGCACCTTACATATAGACTGGTAGGACATCTAAAACATCAGAGTGGAATCTTCAAAGGTCTGATAAAAGCTGAAACTTATTAGTTTTGTGAAAAGGTTTAAAAAAAAACAATCTTTTCTATCAAGTTGTCAACTGTTTGTCTTCTACAAAACACATTTTTTGACCACTGTCAGTTATAGGATAAGGTTCCTTGGTAGCACATTTTCTACTGACTTGTTTTTTCAGGCTGATCTAAAATAAGGTATAGTTAGATAGCTTAGGCTACTTAGGAATAAAATTATTTTATGAAATGGTGAGAGAATTATAACAGATCAGTTTCAGAGTTGACCAAATCCTAAAAAAACAAACGAGACAAACAAACTTTTAAGTCAGACTTTTGACCAAATAAACAAAATCTGAGATACCATTTGAATAAAGTTCATATGAAATTCTGGAATCAATATTCACTGGGATATGTTTAATGACATATTGTTTGCCCTTTGAGAGTGGAACATAGAATGTCTAAAGAAAATAAAGCCATGCAAACTCCACTTCTTAAGGAGTTTTTCTTTAAGCAAAAGTTGGCCTCATAGAGTTCACACTGTATTTACAGCATCAAAAACAACCCTTAGTCAAGATGAGAAACTGCAGAAAGAGGAACTGGAGACCAGGGTAGAGGTGTTGAAGGAGGCAGAGAAGAAATACACAGATTTGGGTCCTACTTATGATTGTGTTCTTTTCCATGATGGAACTGTCTGGAGGTAAGCAAATTGAAGTCTGTTTCTTATACTTAATACATCTGTAATCAATACTAATACAATAAAGCAAACTTGAACAATCTGAAACTACTGAATTGATTTGAACAATTATTTCACTATTAGAAAACTATTTTATCACTTGGGAACTCTGTAGGCTATACGTTACTGTTTAATAATAAGGCTATATCCTGAAATAAAGGTATTTGTAAACCAAGCTGATAGAAAAAGTGCCATCAAGCTATATAATCTGCATGTACTGACTATAATGACACTATTTCTATTAAATCCACTAATGTATTTTATATTGATAATAATTAAAAATTAACCTCAATCATCATTATCATGGATAGTTAATTAATTTTAATATTATTTACAGAATATTTTAGTTGTAGCTAGTCTGTATATACATAGAGAAAGTTGAGTTATTGTCGGACTGATCTATTAACTCACATACATCTTAGAAAGGATATTTTTAAATTTGTCACCGAATGAGGGGTTTGACATTTACATGAAATTCTGTGTCAAATTTCACATGTTACAAGAAAAACTAACTTAATGTTAACGAATCTGCTAGCAAAAGAACATGATTAGTTAAAATAAATTTAAAACCAAAGCAGCAATCTTTATGTCCATTAATCACGAGATGAAAGTTTTGAACCTTAAGAACATAATTAAATTATGGAAAGCAGTTTCAATAGTTCATCATCATCATCATGATGTTAGAAGTGCGCGCCAGTGTGTGATCGAACCCCCGTCCTAACCACTAGGCTATCACAACTTACGCAATAGTTCAATTGTTCAGAATTATTATAAGTCGAGCCGTTATCGAGTTTTTCAGACATGCGCGCCCATTCATTTTCATGTTTATTGATCCTTGGTTGATTGTTTGTCCACAGAGCATGTATAGACACATCTGAGACAGGTAACCTGTCCACTGGCCCACTGCTGGGCGAGTACAGCATCACCCACGAGCATGCACACTTAACACCCCTCGATGAGATGACCATCAGCATTAACGTGCACGATGAAGGCAACACGCTGGAAGTAGTGGGGATGTGCTGTGAGTATCAAACTACGTCTGTTCCGCGTGTTATAATTTCATGCGGGGTTACTCCAACCAGTGGTTTAATGAAACAAAAGCTTATAATCATGATCAACCCATTACCGGCTCACTACAGAGCACGGGTCTCCTCTCAATATGAGAAGGGTTTGGCCATAGTCCACCACGTTGGCCATGTGCGGATTGGCAGACTCAAAGGCGTGTGAAGCTCATGAACTCTCACGCTCATGAACTTTCAGGCGTGCAGGTTTCCTTACGATGTTTTCCTTCACCGTTGAAGCAAGTGATATTTTAATTGTTTAAAAACGCACATAACTCCGAAAAGTTAGAGGTGTGTGCCCGGATTCGAACCGCCGACTTCTGATTAGGAGGCTGACGCCCTAACCACCGCTTCCTAATAAATGCTTGCTTGTAAACCGCTTGCTAATGAAACGAAAGCTAATAGAAAAATCCTATTATAATATTATTTATATGAACGATAAAAAAGCATTTGTATCAATTGCTCTAACTTCATAGCTAATTTAAATCAATAATTGTTTATGTGAGACAATGAAAAAAAACCTGGCTAAGTTTTATGTTAACGAGTGTAGTTATCATCTCATGAATTAAAAAAAATAAAATTTATAATATGAACGCTTCATAGACTACGCCTGTACAAGGTTGCATGACTAACCCAATTATATTTGATTTCATACAATTTAGAAATTGCCAACATAGCTAGGATCTGGTGTGGAAAATCAGATATTAGGCGTCGCAGTTATTAATCTGTTACGTTATTGGTTTGCTTGTTTCCAATGCTTCCTCTGTTCCAGCGACCCACGGCACCCACGTGGCAGCGATAGCCGCGGGCTACTTCCCGGACGCTCCCGACAAGAACGGCGTGGCGCCGGGAGCCCAGATAATCTCGCTCACAATCGGCGACAGCAGGCTCGGCTCCATGGAGACGGGCACGGCGCTGGTGCGTGCATGCATTAAGATCATGGAGCTGTCCAAGACCAGGAAGATCGACGTCATTAATATGAGTTACGGGGAGCACGCGCATTGGTCGAACGCGGGGTGAGCAATTATATATAAAATTGCGCGTGCACGAAATAGAAGTGAAATTTGGTAAATAAAGCGCATGTGCGGTGCATCTCTGTCTTATTGGGATAACATCAGCGATGGGTCGCTTTGTATTGAGTGTATATTTCGTACACTTTTGCTCTTACCCTACTCCTCATGCATCGGAGTTGTATGGTCAAACAACACACATGTGATCTCCTCTCAGACAGTGCAGGGATAGGCCGGTGTCCACCAAAAACTTTTTCGAAATCAGTCTTCACCGGCATGTTTAATTGAGTTGAATTTTTTGCCCCCAGTCGCGTGGGCGACGTGATCAGTTCGGTGGTGAACCGCTACGGGGTGTCGTGGGTGGTGTCGGCCGGAAACCACGGGCCCGCGCTCGCCACCGTGGGCGCGCCGCCGGACATCGCACAGCCCATACTGATCGGTGAGCTCAGTGACCGAGTGTTAACCCTTCTTAGTTTATAGTTTGATTCAAACTGATAAAGGAGCTTCCTGTTAAACTAGAACCTTGATTGTGACCTGTTTGGCGTCTTTTATTTATATAACGTAGCACTAGAGTTTAATAACAAACATTCATGTACAAAGAAATAGTGCCGTTCACTTCATACACGTGTTTAAAACAGCACTAAGTCCATATCCCAGGAGCCTGAGAAGAAATGGAAGCGTATCCGTTAGAAATATCTGTCGGCTCTAATACCTAGCTCTTCTCAGGCGTGGGCGCCTACGTGTCGACGGAGATGATGCTGGCGGCGTACTCCATGCGCGTGCGCGGCTCGCCCGGAGCTTTCAGCTGGAGCTCCAGGGGCCCCTGCGCTGACGGCGCTGCGGGCCTGTCAGTGTGCGCGCCAGGCGGCGCCGTGGCATCTGTGGCCAGGTATAGCTCGTTTGGGCTAGTATTCGACAGTAAATAACTTAGTCATTTGGTATCTCATTTATCAAATTAAAATTTAAATTATTTCGTACCGATTTATCAAATTATTGGCGATTGTAGCAAATTAAGCATTGTTATTTTATTTTGGTGTATTTTGCAGGTTCACCCTCCGGAACTGCCAGCTCATGAATGGGACATCGATGGCCGCCCCCCACGTCGCCGGAGCCGTGGGTATGTACATTGTAGGAAATTTTCGTTGGTTTCTCCTTCTAAGGAGAGCAGTAGGTAAACTGATTTATCTTGTCGTGGCAACTTTCTGATCAACTTAAAATAGCAACCGTTATTTCTCTGATGTATCCAATTCATTGCAAGTGTCTCAAAAATACAAATATATGAATGCTTACATGCCTATGATAGGCTGATTTGAACAAACAATTTAAATTGATTGACGGATTTATTTCAGCTGCCTTAATATCGGGGCTGAAGGCAAAAGAGCTGCCCTACTCCCCGTACTCCATAAAGAGGGCGTTGGAAAACTCGGCGAGTTATTTGGAGAACGTGGAGCCGTGGGCGCAGGGCTGCGGTCTGCTTAATATTGAAAAGGTATAAACGACCGTTACAGCGAAAGCGCCGTCCTGTCCGTCTCGACACACAGTTTAAAACGTTATTATTAATCCTTCTGTAGGAGACTTTATAACATCTCTTAGAATAGAATAAGTTTTATAGTTCCCGCTTTTGTTTCAGAATTATAGTTAGAAAATCAGTATATGCCGTATTAAACTTTTCTTTTAAAATAATACTGCCTTCATTTTATATGTTTATTTTTACTTACTATTTGTTATATATATTTGCTTCAAAGGGATCTAGGACTTTTGTATTATGATAATAGGCTCCCAGAACTGTCAATAGAAAGCGCGATACTATGTGAACTATGTGACTTATATACTGATAGAAATGTGCAGGTAAGTATAGGCTTGTTTTGGACCATAAGCTTTTTAGATAGGTCTTCGTTTTCTATATTACATGTAAACGTAAAAATGTAACCAATTAAAACCTGAACTCGAATTGAATTATAAGAGTATGACAGGAAAGGATGAAGCTACCAATGTCTATGTAAACCTGTTGAACAAGAGACTTAGTGGATCCTTACTTAGGTTTTCAATACTTGGCGTAATCATAAATGCGGATGAAATGGTTCTGCTGAGCTCTTCGGTCAGCGTTGAGAAGGTGGTGTGTATATGGAAGATTATGGTCAAAAATATTCATACAAAGAACCTTATTTCTAGGAGTTTATAGTTCATAATCGTTCATGAAACTTAAGTAGGTATTGGTAAATAGTTGTAGGTAGGTAAAAGTACACATTTTTGTTAACAAACGAATTCTTAGAATTTCGTATTTACCGTTTTTATGTCTAGGAATACACTAAATCTACGTGATAAAGTTTTCGGTATTGTTTATTTTTAAGGTTTTCAATTTGCGAGTGAAATCTTATTTTTCACGGTCATTTTTAAAGCCTAACAATCTACTGCAATGTTGGTCAAATATGTTTCGCAGGCCTTCGATATCCTCACAAACTACCACGACCAGCCGGAGCGTGACGTCACGTTTTCGTTAAAGTGCGGCCACAGTAATGCGAAGGGCATCTTTTTGCGGCCGAAGATAGATGAGGTCCTTCCCAAAGACATCGGCGTCACGGTCGAGCCGCAGTTCGCGCAAGACCATTTGGATGAAGAAAGTGAGTACATTTTCCGCTGAAATTTATTATTAATAACAACAAAACAAAAAGTTTGTGGTTGTGTTGGTGCCGAGACTGTCAACGGGGCCTATCACTACGCCCCGTTGCTTTATGCTTTAAGTTTGTCTTTACGTCGGACTGTGTCGGAGTGTTCTCATGTACCGTGTATCCAGAGAGTTTAAATGTTCAGATAATGTGTATTTTAATATAAAAGCGTAGGAAATTAAAACGAGTCGCTGTATAAGAGATACTACGTTTCTCGATAATGCCGATACTGTGCAGTATTTCTAATTGCACTTTAGTACCACAGTTCCACCCGTACGGTTTAATTAACAAAAAAAAAAAAAACGAAAAACCACAACGACTATATTGGCAGGTTTATGGTATGTTTAGGTTAACAAGGAAAACGCTGCAATCGTATTTAATTTAATTTTAGATTTTGCCATCCCAATTATTATAAAGGATTTGTTTTTTTTTTTAATTATTTCACGATTTATGGATAGATTTTGATTCGGTGTTTTGCAAACATTAGTAAAACTGAAGCTTTTAGCTGAATTAGTAAAACATAAGCTGTTAGTGATATTATGAGCGAAATGTATTGACAAAAAATTGAAAAGGGAGCCATTTTTGAAGGCTTTGTAGTTTGAAGGAGTCCGGGTTTTCCCTTATGTTTACATTTTGGTTTTGTAAGATCGTCATCATATTGCGACAGACTGCACACTGAAAGTGTTAATTAATTAATAGAAAAGAGCCAAAGAAATCGGCTATAGGTTACTTACTAGAGACCGCATCTGAGACAACACCGCAACCGCTCATGATTTTGGGGATTTTTTTTACATATTTCAAGAATCCGACTATTTTGTCTGAATTCATCGCTAATATAAGCAATAGACTAGTAAGAAACAGATACAAAAAAACGTATGTAGCGTGCGTTGCGTTGCAGACAAGTGCGTGATACCCAGGCAGATCGCGTACGGGCAGCGCCTGGCGCTCGCCTGCGCCGCCGCCTGGGTGTCGCACCCGCAGCACCTCGACATGATGAACGCGCCGCGCCCGCTCGCCGTGCGCCTCAACTGCGCCGTGCTGCCGCCCGGCCCGCACTTCGCCAGGTACTCCTCCGGTGCCTACCTTCACAACCGCTCACCGATACGAGCAATTTAACGTTTGCACCTTTGAGACGTCAACTTTGTTTATTTGGGACTCTGCCACTGATTTGGAGGGCAAGTTTGCATATTCTATCAACAAAAAAAAACATTTTTTTTTATAAAATAGCAATTTAACATCTAGCGCAGAGTGTAGAGGAGAGGCTGACTGCCTTCAAAAGCCTTGTCAGTAAAAAAGATATCAGTGTCTAGTCGTTTGTATTGAGTTACACTAAACAATAAACAAACACTTTTCGTCATCTAACAAAGGTATCAACTCAACTGTATTGGAACGTTCTATACATATCATATCTATTTCTGCTTATGACTTCGAAAAAGGAAATTTAATTTAACAAATTGTGTAAACTTATGCTTTATTGGTAGGTCCTAAATTACCTTCAAAGTCATGGTATAAAAGGCGTAAACTCAACCCCTCAAAGGATTTCTATACATTTCGCAGACTGCATATATATCTATTTTTGTTTATAAAGAAAAATGTTATATTATAAGTAACTAATATATGCCATAGGCATTCATGAAGTAATTTTCAGGATTACATTAGAAACAAGGTTCGGCTTTGCAATTTTCACTGTGACCAGCTTCGTGAAAAATCTCTTTATTGATGCAATGCAATAAGCATGACATGATACATGAGATACTTCTTCAGGTCGGACTCCTCGAGTTTAAGTCGTTGCGGTAGTTTTGGCGAAGTATTACATTTGAAATGTGTATTTCCAGTATAGACGCCTACGACGTCTCCTGCGTGGGCAAGGGGCCCGTGTTCCGGATCCCCATCACTGTGCTACAACCGCAGCCGCTGACGATGTCCTCCTCAGCAGCGCCGCAGATAGATGAGAAGGACGTGCTGTTCAAACCCTCCACTATCAAACGGCATATCATTGTCGGTGAGTGAAATTAACTTTATTTCTTCTCCCTTAATCTGCACCTTTGTGTACGTATTATACGTACGTAAGCAAGCGTTTATGTTATTGATATAGAATAATATTCGCCTGGGCCTCCATGTTGCCCTTATGCAGGATGGTGGGCTAATAAGGCTCAAGTAATAGAAGAAACCGGTCATACTTATATCATAATTATGTCATCATTATTATCCACTCATTGCCGGCCCACTGCCTGCCGAGATTTCCTATCAGAATGAGAGGAACACCAAGATTAAGCGCCACGTCTTTGAAAACTCACTCAGGCAAGTTTTCGCACATTGTATTGTCCAAGCCCCATATGTATCTTCACCGTTAATACAGCAAGTTCTAATTTATTTAATAATTGTTTCCGAAAGTTAGGACGAAGTCTAAACTAGCTAGGCTATCATCTACGCATAACATCGTGAATGTCAGTAATCATTAAGTCTTTTTAAGATAATTAATGTGATAGGTGGATGTAATCTACTATTCTTAATCGTTTTAAAATTGTTATCTTGGAACCAAATTTGGCTGCCGACTTGTATATCTATCTCGTTTTATAGTATTTTTTTTAAACAATAAACAGTAAGTATAATTTGCTATATTCCGCCGACAACCGGGAGATTTGTATAATATTACACCACACAAAATCTTCTCAAACACGAAAAGTAAAGTCACTTTACTTTTCGCGCTTGTAAAGTCAACATCTCCTGAGGATGATCCGGTGTCGGGTCGAAACGTGCGTAGAGGTTCTAGTGGAAGATTTTGTGTGGTGTTATATTATACAAATCTCCCGGCTGTCGGCGGAATATAGCAAATTATACTTGCTGTTTATTAGTTATCATGGACTTCCGCAAAGTAACGCCTGCTTCTATTCATTAGGTTTTTTTTTTTAATGGAATGTGAAGTACATGTTAAAAAAAGTGTATTTATTGATTGAGTCTTTTCCCCAGTGTTGTATTGTGTTCGTGATGTTTACTACAGTGTATGCTAGGTATGTTATGTTTCCACTACTTGCAGTGCCGCTGGAGGCGACGTGGGGCGTGGTGCGCATCACGCGGCGCGGCGGCGAGAGCGGCGCGCGCTTCCTGGTGCACGCCATGCAGCTGGCGCCGCGCCGCTCGTGCCGCGCGCACGACACGCACCGCATGCTGGCGGTGGCGCCGCTGGCGCCCGCCTCCGCGCCCTTCCGCCTGCTGGTGAGTTTGTGGACCATGCGGACGTTGCGTCATGCTCTCGAAACTTCTGTACTGTAGAGTACTTCAAACCAGCGACGTACACTTCTTACATGCCTAAAAGCAGTGCGTACCCTACTTCAGGAGTGTCCGGAGCGTATTTGTGAGAATTGCGCATGCACTTTATACTTGAAAGTACTACCTTACCGAGACACATATTCGAGAAGATTTTACCTTACTGTATCGTTAGCTTGCATATCCTGGTCAAAAGCTGTGGACGCCGCTGCTTCAGACCGTCCAGGCGGAAAGTGTTTCAATGTCTCATCTACTTCTATCTTTACACAATGCATCTCTTCTTCTGTATATGCACCAGCCGGCAGATTATTTTACAAAACACATTTTATAAATACATATAAATAATACGCAATAAATGAAGGGCCTTACTATTTACTAAGTTAAATTCGATATGTTTACAACTCTGATGATGTCATTAATGACATAAATTCGGACAGTTTTCTGTATGATTTTGTATTGGACTAAACAACTTGAACTGTGCGTACGCGTCTGCGTTCGGCGCGCACACTCAACCTTACTTTGCGGATAGGGCGGCGTGACTCTCGAGGTGGTGATCGCCAAGTACTGGGCCAACGTGGGCGACATTAGCGTGGACTACAGCGTGGAGTTCCACGGCCTGAAGCCGGACTTCGGCGGCAGGCTCACCATGAGCGCGGCGACGCTAGGCGCAGTGCAGCTGGCCGCACTCCGGCCGCAGGAGGTGCAGCCTTCCGCGCAGCTCAAGCACATCGAGCCGGTGTACAGGTGCCTATGCCACGATCACAAGAGACACTTGGACTTGGATAAACAGACCTCGTATTGAACTGAATTGAGTTCCAACAATGCGAGCGATCCTCCACAGTCACTCACGGACCTCCACAGACACACCACGGTGGTCATCAAAAATTTGACGACCACCGTGGTGTGTCGCATTTTAAAATTGGGAGCTTTTGGGTTCAATTCCCTGCTCCAGTCTGGTCTGGTGGGAAGTTTCGGCCATGGTTAGTTATCACCCTACCGATAAAGACGAATTAAACATTAGACAAAGACGGAAACAAAGAAACCAAGCGATTTTGCGTGCCGGCACGATGTCGCTACCCTCTTAGTCTTCTGCCGTTACTATGCTATCTACTAAGCGATTGAGCCTGCCTCGTAGAAACCCAATTAGCGCATCAGAGGTTTTGCCATACCCCTTTTTTTTTTTTTACGGGGGGGAAATCTCCCAGTGAGATACCCGACTATTGCTTTGTGGAAAAGCTCGGGTTATGTGGGAGTTTTACCCACTAAAACCTCCTCGGTGGCCGCCATCAGCATAAAACAGTGGGAGGCTACGGGATCTCCTAGGAATGCACCGGTGCCTCCCTTGTGCTCCTATTTGCCTCCTCGCGGATGTACGTCCGCAAAACTAACGCGGCTTACTGAGTAGCAGTGAGAGTAGTATTGTCTTTCGTCACGACGTCGCATAAGAGTTACCAGAATTCCCCACTCTGGCCGCTCACGACCCCAAGATACCCCTAGCCTTAGACTACCAATACCTTGGACTGCATTGTCACTTACCACCAGGCCAGTTTGCTTTCAAGGGCTAGCCTGAAGTGAAATAAATACTACGGGAAACATTGTGAAACTTGCATTACTTTAAGTTTTGACAATTTAGTTTTACACAAATAATTAATTATTCACAACTTGGAAACACATTTAGCAACTGAATCTTGTGTCTGTGCTGTTGTCATTGAACGACTAACTGACTGATGGATCTAGTGCTAAGCTTCAGTTGTAAGCTTCTTCGTATTCGTATTTAGCACCATCCTTTTGTATTTATATCAAAGGTATAACTGTAATAGTTATATAATATACATATTTATATTATATTTGTATATAGTTTAGTGACTAGTAATGTTTATCTTCCAGACCCACGGAGTCGAAGCTAGTGCCGCTCACAGCTCGCGACGTGATCCCCCCCAGCAGACAGATCTACCAGCTCCTCAACACATACACGTTCCACATAGCCAAAGCCACTGAGGTATGTTTTGATAAGAAGCAGGGGTGACCCGCCTGCTCGTTCGCCTGTTATGTATGAAATGTAAAAAAATATATATGGTATTGTATTCATAGCGTATATACTGAACCCGCCATTTTCAGGCCATATATTGTGACCAAAAACCAAAACACCAGCCTGTATAGATTTGATGTTAACAATAGTTTAAAGTAGATATCGGTTTATATCTTTAGTACGTTTACGTCTATTTTCGAGGTAACTTTCAAGTCACAAATGTGAAATTCCCAAGTCGAGGAATAACGCACTTACCCAGGAGATATTTTTTGGAATTCATTTTAAGCTGCGTTAGAATTAATAGATATTTTAATTATTTCAAGGATTATCTCCGTAAATGACCCGTTTCGTGCGTTGAAAATTTCAAGGACAAAGACGTGCCGCCAGGTGAATTTTTGTCCTCCGGTACGGTGTCGAGTAGAAACCGATTAGGAATAGCTTAATGCAACAACAGATCAGCCCAGTAACACCTTGGGCTGCATTAACAATTCATCATTATCAACTTGTAAGAAAGCACGATTGTGCAATAAAAATGTCCGCCGATTATGTTCCTTCAAGACCGGTAGCCTCTGTTCCGTCGCGCGTGTTAAGTCGCGAAGTAAAGCCGGGGCTGTGTGTCGGCAGGTGTCTCCCATAGTGCCGATGCTGTGCGACATGCTGTACGAGTCGGAGTTCGAGTCGCAGATGTGGATGCTGTACAACAGCTGTAAACAGCTCATGGCCGTCGGCGACGCCTACCCCTCCAAGGTATATTCGCTCACTCATCTGTTCATTTGTTTGTCTCTACAGTCTGATCCACAGATTAACGAACATATCGTCATATGTCTTCCATTTTCAACTGGATGGAAGAAAGACTATGAGAGCCAAGTTAAAGCATCCATCCAAAGAAGAATCTTTCCTTTATTGACTCTTTTCAGTATTTAATTCTGCTGAGATTCTGCTATTTTGTGATCGATTGCCAGAATAAATCCAAGGAAAAGCCCACCATTTCAGCAGTTTGCACTCAATCAATATGTTAAAGTCCTGGGCATAATAATAATTAATATTTTTAGTGCGCTTTTGCTCTAACGAATCGCTCGAAGCTGAAACGTTGACCGATTGTTCGGAATGGTTGACCCAGTGCAGGCCTTACGTAAGGTTTTTGGAAATACCGTATTCAGGCTGCGTGTTTTCTGGTATAATTGATTTCTTCCCGTCCCCTATGTTGTTTGTTATTTATTAATTATGTTCTTTGTTGCCAGTATTCGGCGAAGGTAGAAAAAGGCGAGTACACGCTTCGGCTTAGTGTCCGGCACGAAAACCGCGCCTTATTGGAGCGGCTAGCGGAGCTACCCGTCGTCATACAGCAACGTCTCGCGCAGCCGATCACGCTTGACGCCTATTGCTCGCAGCCACAGGTGAATACACGCTCCACACATTAGTTAACATGTGACTATTTACAAGATATCTGGCGGAATATACTAACTCGCAAAAAGCACCTTATTACTTTCATTGTTTTTACAAATAATAATTTTATGCTGGCTTTAACTGTGTTTAAAGGAAAGCAATGATATTTTGCTGTTTTTGCAGCAATTGTTTTTTGGGCATGAAAGGTTAACAGTAAGAAATTCGATATAATTAGTAACAATTAGAAACGAATGAAATTGAATAATAGGTCGTAGAATTAATTATAATATATTAAAATAATTATGAATTAAAGAAATCATCATAAAATCACTATATGCGTTCTAAATTGCAGGCATTAACGGGTGGCAAGAAGTTCACCTCCGCTACGATGGCGAATGGCGATCTTCTACCTCTGTACTTCACGCCTGTGCCTGCAGAAAAGTGAGTGACCACAAGGGGTTTTCATACAAAATTATCCTCAAAATAGACATCATAATTTCTTGCCCGAGCTGGAAAACGAACCCACGTGATATTTAGTGGAACATGATCATCATTACCACCACCATAGAAGTGTAGCAAAGCAATTTTAGACCAACGAAACAAGTTATCGTCATCATCATCATGATCAACCCATTACCGGCTCACAGGTTTGGCCATAGTCCACCACGCTGGTCATGTGCGGATTGGCAGACTTCACACGCCTTTGAGTACATTATGGAGAACTCTCAGGCGTGCAGGTTTTCTCACGATGTTTTCCTTCACCGTTGAAGCAAGTGATATTTTAATTGTTAAAAACGCACATAACTCCGAAAAGTTAGAGGTACGTGCCCGGATTCGAACCGCCGACCTCTGATTAAGAGGCAGACGCCCTAACCACTAGGCTATCACAGCTTAACTAGGCTATCACAGATTCAATGTTATTTGCATTTTCTGTTATACAACAACTTTTTGATTTGCGAAGTGTATGTAGTTATGGCTTAAAGTACGTATATTTGTTGCAGGATAAGTCGGTCCAGCATATCCCCCGGCGTGACGCTCACGGGCGTGGTGTCGTTCGCTAAGGACGAGCTGGGTCACAAGGCGGACACGTACGGCGTGTCCCTGGTGGCCTGCGAGCCGCCGCGCCGCACACCCAGGGACCCTCGGCCGAGGCAGGACGACTACGCGGACGCGTACAAAGACTTCGTCGCGCTGTGGCTGCCCAAGCTTGGTAAGCGTGCATAATTGTGATGCAGTGCCAGGTTTAATGGTACTCAAGGTCAAGTTAGGGCAAGCCGGCCTAGAGCTGAGTAAAAAGACTTGGTCCCTCTATTGCTAAAGAGTGTGTGTTTTTTTTAAACACAACAAATTGGCCCTTGACAGCTTTCTGACCTGGTGTTAAGTGATGATGCAGTCTAAGATGGTAGCGGGCTAACCTGTTAGGAGTATGGTAAACCAACACTCCTAATTGGCTTCTACGCGACAACGTGCCTGAACGCTAAATCGCTTGGCGACACGTCTTTGTCGGTAGGGTGGTAACTAGCCAAAGCCCAAGCCTCCCACCAGACCAAACTCGAGCCGGGAATCCCACCTCCAAATTTAAATCGCCATCCTTTCTGGGTCCGAATCGCGAATCTTTATCATAAAATCTGTTCATCGATGGATGGTGTCTTGTTGGTGGGGGTAAATGGAGCAGCTCTCGCAGATCGCCTCCTATGCCTAAATCTAAATGTTATAATTAAGACCACCAAAGGGTTAAGTTTGTTTCGATTTTTTTTTATAATTTTTAATGTCTTATTTTCATATTGTTAGTTATTTTAATACTGCAATAAAACACTTCTCCAATATTTATATGAATATAAAAGAAGTCGTCTTGTTAGTAGCGTTCGTTGAGTCACATATTCTGCAAATCAAATGTAATTGTTCCAGAGGGTGAGAAATTGGAGCAGTTGTATGAAGAGCTAATAGAGAAGTTCCCCAATTACCTCGGAGCGCACATCGCCTATCTCCACGGCATCGACTCGCCGACGGATCCTAAAAAGTAACTCTCAAATACATTATAACATTTGTATCAAGAATTTCACAGTTATTATCTTTTTTTTTCGATACACTTTGATTTCGTCATCATTGCTATTACGCAATAATTAAAAAAAAAACACCAAAATCGATTTTCTATTATATGAAATAAAATATGGTTTTTTTTTTATACCGGGTGGTTTTGCCTTTGAAAAAATTTTTTTTTTTTTAACTCTTCTTTCCAGATTACCTAACGCGACAGAAGACCCTGACGTCACAACGGCGTGGTGTGAACAGTTAATTACTATATCTGAAAAGGTAAGTGCACCAAGGACTTATTTGACCAACATGTTTTTACCATTGATTTTCTTAGAATACCAATTTTAATGAATTGCTAGAAGACATGCTTGCAGCAGCACCTTGAACAGGTTATATCATAATTGCGCTTAAACTCTAACCCGTAAGAACTTAACATGTTTTGGGATAAAAAGGAACCAATGTCATTCTCTGGCTCATAAAATATGTTCATACTAAAATTGGTCTGTTTGTTTATTTGTTTATTCGGCTCAACCAGTACACTGCAACTATGATGTAATTTGCCACATACAGCTATATATATATAGTCTGTCTGGAAATGGATAAAGAGACCTTTTTGGCGGCAAACATTATCGTGAAACGTCTTGGCGGGATTACAAAACATGATTTGAATTTTACTTACACACGGCTTCACGGACCAATTCAACCGATCAATGCAAAATTTTAGATAGAGTTAGCATATTGGAGACATGAATTGTATTCTTTTTAGACCGGGAAACAAACGGGTTTTTTTAACAGAATTAATAGCTAATAAACAGAGTAATAGCTAATTTATATAACAAGTAATTGCATTTCTTGCTATCTATTCCGCAGGTTATCAAGCAAATCGAGCAAGACAAGTTGTTAGCTTATCTGGGAATGAAGAACGACACGCGCTGTGACGCCACCAAATTGAAACAGTGCGTACGATCCGTACATCTCCATAACCCATTCTGACCCATCTTTTACATTTTGTTGAACTAAGATATATCACTTGTGGGCAGGTTCTTAGGTTATTGTATTACAGGCCATAAGAAGGCGGTGAAATCGTCTATCATCTTATTGACCTATTTTGTTAAAATCTGATTGGCCAATATAATTAGGATTTATTTAATTACAAGAAGAACGTCTAGTCACTCGGCAGGCGATGGAGAGGGATATGGAGTAATGAACGTTGGTTCCTATGATGATGGTAACGTTTCATTATCCAGTTGGACGCTGCAATACCTTAAATGTATTAATCAATATGTAATTTACTTAAAATAATTAAACCCATAGATGAAATTTGTTTCGCATTTTTTTCTTGGAACGCCAGATGATTTAAAATCAATAATATTTGTTATTGTCCCGTGCAAGTATAATATTTTACGTCACACCAGAGACAAAGGATATTATATTTTATTTTATAATAAATTACCTATTGATATCTTGGATATGTCTATTAATAAGTACAAAGTTTTTATACAACGAAAGCTTATAGAAAAATCATATTACGATATTAAGGGTTATATAAATGATAAAAAAGCTTGGGTGTGAATTGTTCTATCTCCATAGGTACTATCATTTATTATTGAGTATGTGAGATGATAACAAAAAAAAACCGGCTTAGTTTGTTGTGGGTTTCTTCTTAGACCTGAGCGCGATTTGAATCCTCTTAGCTTTAGTTTTAAGTTGTCGAGTGTAGTTATAATGAATAGAAGCAGGCGTTACTTTGCGGAAGTCCATGATAAACAACAACAGGCAAGTATAATTTGCTATATTCCGCCGACAACCGGTAAAGTTTACTTTTCGCGCTTGTGAAGTCAACATCTCCTGAGGATGATCCGGTGTCGGGTCGAAACGTGCGTAGAGGTTCTAGTGGAACATTTTGTGTGGTTTTATATTATACAAATCTCCCGGTTGTCGGCGGAATATAGCAAATTATACTTGCTGTTTATTGTTTAGAGTGTAGTTATGACCATCACTTCACAAATAGAAATAATTATATTATTGAGTCATATATGCATGTAATAGGTTTATGTGAATACAGCGATTTTTTGATTTGATTTGATGTGTTTTTAAAATGAGCCCGTAATCGCAGGGAGCACGAGAAGCAGAAGAGCTACCTGATCGACGCGCTGTGCCGCAAGGGCACGGCGCTGTGCCGGCTGCGCGCGCTGGCGCAGGGCAACGCGGCGCGCGACAAGCTGGCCGACGCGCTGCACGCCAACATGGCCGACCTGCTCAAGTTCACAGACCTCACCGACGCCAAGGTACGCGACCTACTCACCATCGACGCTCTTCTACAGTGCGTGCGACGTTCGCGGGACGACCGCAAGTGTACCATGTACAATGCACAGCCATTTAGAATTTCTATTTTCCTGCCATCTTAAATACTTGCTCTCTGGTCTATCGTCCCAAACTAAACACATCATTTTGAGCTGTCAAATGCCGCTGGACAGGTTTAAATTTCTCACAAATATAACGAGATGGTTAACACCCGTTAGGAACTAACAGAAAAGTTACAAAATAGGAATGTTCCCTTAGTCATTTGTACACGATCAAAATGGGAATGTTCTCTTAGTATGTGATTAGACATTAATGGGGAAATAGTTTTTGATGGTTTTGTTTGATATTTCTCGCAAGGCAATCCACTACGGCGTGTGGCATTGCTTCAGTCTGAAGCATTGGGGCCGCGCCACCAAGCTGCTCATCAAGATCCTGGAGGAAAGGCCTTCCAAGGAGGTGGAGGAGCGCCTCGCGCAGGCCTGCCGCCAGCTGGGCTGGAACTACCTCGCCAATGCTACATTGGCCGCGATACCCACCAAGTACCCAAGCGCGTACCGACCCTTCTGATTATAGAACTAGTGTGCTGATACGTAATAACTAACTGTATTCTATTTATATGAGTTACAATGATCCTGTGCTAAAGTAAATAATTAGTTTGACGCTAAAATATTTATGACACTACTTTTGTACGGCAAAGTATTATGTGATACGTAATAACGCGTCTGGGTTTTCCTTTTAGAGCGCGAGTCTTACAAATAATTAACCCTAAACACACACACAGGTCGGTATTTCAGTAGTGTTTGCAAATATTTTTAAGAACCTTTTCTGCGCCGATGATCATCGTCGATGTAACTTATAAAAGTGGTAGTATTATACTTAATGTATTAGGTACTTAGATTGCGTGAATAACTGATGCTAAATGCAGTTGTACACAGAACCTAAACTTAAACAAAAAGAGTTAATAAAATAGTCTCATTCTTTTCATCCGTTATACGACGTTGTAAAGGATGCCACTATTGGGTACACACAGTTGGTTATTAGTTTTATTTAAGTATCTGTGCACAACTAAATAAGCTCCATTATCCGATTAAATATGCTACAATACCAACAACACACACAAATCCATTAGACTCCTAATAACAGCGCGAATTCTGTCACATAGAACTTGTAGCTGTGATTCAATCGAGGCGTCCTGTCTACTTCAGACCTCGGCTAGTTGACAGAATTATTTCCGGACACAAAATTAAACACTATATATACGTATCAAAGAATTGGAAATGCTACTCCCTGACATTTGAAAGGTGCTTTGTGTGACAGAATGCTGCGTAACTATTCCGATATGCCTACCTTTATTTGTTAGACCTCAGAAGTCTATGGATGTGTGGTCGTAGATCAATGCCATGTGCGCTAAGGGCCTTACGCAAGCTCCGCACGCTGAATAGTATACGTCACGTAAGTTGAAAAAGAGGGACTGTGATTGGCTGCCTCCCAAACCGAGCAATTGAACTATTTAGATCTCCTTGGTAAAACTAACCATCAAAGCGTAGACGGATAGACAGGAGAGATTTACCACCAACCTGTAGGGGCTATAGACGACGTGACGTATTTTTAAAGACTTCTTTGTACAAATTCTGTTGTTTACTGGTAGAAAACTTCGATGTAACAAAACTAATAACCAAACAGAAACGATGCGTTAAAATCAAAAATTTAATACCCCACTTCTGGAACAAAAAAGGGAGGAGATTTTTTATGTTCTTCATAGTCTGATAATAACTTTGGGGGCTCCATCAATTCAGTTTTGAAGTTCAATTGTAGACGTTCACTGCTTGACATACGTCTCTTGTAGTGCTTTTGACACTCCATCGTCGTATGTCGCGGGCGTCCAGTATATTCTCGCTTGTTGGGGGCGTGTCTAATTCTGGCTTAAATAATGCGAATTCTATTTAAAAATACAATTTTCACACTGGTGCCAATTCAGTTCACAAATTTCTAAATAAAACCAAAATTGAAAGGTCTAAAAGCGCTCTGTTTTATCGCGGGAAACACTGTTTAAAAATGAGCACTAATTTAAGACCTGCCAATCATTCTAAGTTTACCTATTTGTGTACAACTGAATTGGCGCCACTATTCAATTCTTTATTATTATATAATTAAGATATGTAGTGTATATGTTGTATAATATTGTGCAAAGAGCCCGTCTACTGGTCGCCCTGACTTACGTTTGTAATCCGAACTTGCACACATCGAATGTCAGCTTTGCTAGCGTGCAACTCTTATGTAATCAGCCGTGTTGAATATATACCATACATGTTACTCATTTTCTGACTAATCATGTCAAGAAAAGATTTTGGAACAGAAGTTAAGAATGTTTAACACATTAGCTACTTTTGTCCAGAAAAATCCATGTTTTCAGCAGGATTTGTGAAATACTGACTTTCATTTCGATGATCTTAACTTTGCCATGACAATCTCCCTCGAAATGAGAAATATATCTAGGGAAAGTGAGCGATAACGGGATGGGGAACCGGAATGAGACATGAGCTGCAATACAAACTTGTTTATTCCACGGGTTTTTTTAAAACCCTTTACTACGCGGATAATGTGACGGGCATCAGCTGGTACACAATAAAAGACGGGTGGGTACCAAAACAAAGACACGCTAAATTGCGTGCTGCGCGTATTTCAGAGCGGCCAGTAGAATAGGCGGGCGCTGTCATGTGTTGAATGTTGTAGGGTGCTAGCGTATGCTCAAAGGATAGATCAAGACTTTTTTTTTACATTATATTTCTTATTTTTTTTATCATTGATAATTATTAATTAAACAACCGAATGAATTTATGACCTCATTAGCTTAATAAAATAATAATAATTGGAAATGGTCTATGCAACATACAAATGAAGTTTTGAATTGTACTTATTATCGTCGTATCCTTTTAAATCGCAAATTTTATTTAATTGTACTTATTCGTTTTTTACTTCGGATATCCGATAGTTTCGTTACGAAGCTTCCCAATCAGGTTTTGTGATCCAAAAGGCACTGCATAATCTCATAGACAGGGAGTGTCTAAAGCCTTGTTCAGAGCCATTTGGATAATAAATCAGGTGTATGGGACTATATGCGACACCATATCGAGTAATTTATTTGTAAACCTAAATATCACATGTTTAAAATCCCACGTATCTTACTTTCTACTCTCAAAGTGTCATATCTCTCGAGAACACCAGTGAAACTACAAATAATATATCAGCCGGAACGCTAAATGGCATGAAGATACGTCTTTGTCGATAGGGTATTATTTGTCTCGGCAGAAGCTTCGCGTCAGACAGAGCTGGTAATATAATCCAGGACCTCAAACTTTATAACAGTACACGCGTTGGTGCTGGCTCCGGTGTTTCTCGTTGTGGTGCGATCGGAGATGCGTTCGCTGAGCTATGTCACTAGTGGTTCTTTCTTGATTCGGTAGCGATTGAATCTGTGGGTCGCTCGTCAGCCAGCCAGTATGACGACATAGTCCATTTCAAAACAAAAACACCTTCGGACACAATACCAATATTCATTGCAGTCGTAAATGTAAGTTCTTATTGGCCTGGCATTTTTGCACTAGTAGATGAATTCTGCCATAAATGACTGCGACTATTGCAATGCTCCCGATGAGTTCTGTAATACGAGGACCGGTAAAGCAACATAGTGCAGTATGTATGTAAATGTAACGAATCACATCAAAACAACGAGAAAGAGTCTGGATGAAAAATACGAGTAGTTTTAGCATAAAATAATCTGTTTACCCTTAGTAAGAGATTGAGAGAGTCGATGATTATCACATCAATATAACGTCACTTTGGAGACGTAGTTATCGTACTGTCGATTTATTAGCGATTGACAAATATAAGTCGACGAAATCGCGATGATAACCACGGTGCATTTTATGCTTTTATTATAATCATTATACATATTTTAAGTACTGTAATCTGATAGTAGGGGTAATTCATTTGACCGACTGCCGGGCCGCAAGCTTATATAAGAAAAAAAAGTACAACTTAAATTAATATTAACGTTTGTAACTAGTATCTAGGGCCTAATTTTAGATAAATAAAAAAAGGCTTGGCGCAGAATTAAACTCTTTCCCCGCACCGTGTAGTGTCAGGGACGTGGACAGTCAGGGGTGAAATAATATCGGAATCGTGCAAGGAGTAAGTGGATATAATCAAGCTTGAATAGCATAACGTATTAAGTCTGATGTAGTAAGTAAGCTTCGTGCATGCCATTTTAAAATATTTGCCTCGGCTTTGATAAATCAACCCAAGACTGCGACAAAAAGCTTGCCTTATCGTCTCCCTGACACTATAGTAAGGAGTGTATCCAAATGCGTAGAGTTGGTGCTTTCTAGGGTCTGGGCCTGCAGAACTGTTAAATCTTTTAGGAATATGCCATCACATTTTCTTATTACTCACATGTCCTAGAAAACTTAGACTATTAGACTTGACTCACATGTCCTAGAAAAAATTGGCATCAGATTCGATAATTTCAATTTGTTACCACCATAACGTTGTCCGGTTAAAAAACTAATACCCTTTGATGAAGCGCGCGTACGTCATGGCTCGCTCGGGAAATCAGGCGAAGCGAACAGGCTCCGATATTCGTTCAGGGGAACGAGTTTATGCGAATGGTATTAAGCATATTTTTGTGTCCATTCCCGACGAAATTTCAACTTCGATATGTCGCACATTGAAAATAATAGTGTTACTATCCAAAATTCTATATTTAAAAAAAAACGTATTTTAAAATACTTTTTTTGTTTTTTAAATATAACTCAATTGTTACACTTAATGTCCTTCATAAACAGACTATTACATTAATAACAATTCATTCCGATTTTCACATAGAATTAGCCTTCAAAATCTTATAAATCTTTAAATGCTTCTACTGAAAACATGGAATTTTGGATAGTGACACTATTATTTTCAATGTGCGATGTCTTGTTGGACCATTGAGCGCGGATACTCCATTTAAGTGTTCGACCGGGGTCTTCCAAGCGATGAGCTTGAATATTCTGAAAAGCAATAATAATTATAAACGTAATCAATGTGTAATGTTTATTATATCATCGAGGCGGCAGGAGTCCTGTCTCGGGCGACATTCAAACCGTAACCACGCGCCGATCATTCTGGAAATGGTCCAGTTTAGTGGTTAGTTAACTGCATTTCAGATTTTACTAATGCAGTTAACAAGGTTATTTTTTATATACAGAATTTTTATGTTTTTTGTTCCCAACATGTAAAATTCAGTAGGGCGTCAGCCTCCTAATCAGAGGTCGGCGGTTCGAATCCGGGCACGCACCTCTAACTTTTCGGAGTTATGTGCGTTTTAAAAAAAAATTAAAATATCACTTGCTTTAACGGTGAAGGAAAACATCGTGAGGAAACTTGCACGTCTGAGAGTTCTCCATAATGTTCTCAAAGGCGTGTGAAGTCTGCCAATCCGCATATGGCCAGCGTGGTGGACTATGGCCAAACCCTTCTCATATTGAGAGGAGGAGACCCGTGCTCTGTAGTGAGCCGGTAATGGGTTGTTCATGATGATGTATAATTCGCACATCATATTGACTCTGAATAAATGTATTGATTTTCCTGACATATATCAATGCATGTTGTCCTCTAAGCGTTCCGAAACTATTTATCATTTGATTATTGAAGATTGTGATGCCACGCAGTCTTTGAGATACCTAAAGGTTTTTTGTCGTATTTTTAATGAACTTTCTCTGCATCGAAAAATGGAAACACGACTTTCGGTGTGAGTGGTTACGTTCGAATGCTAGAGTTTCGTGTAAGCGCCCAGTTTTTATAGTAGCTATCAATTTTATAAGGTTAATGAACTAGAATAGATTTTATAGAGCGCAGTCGGTCAAGCGCCGACAGCCGGCTGCCCGCGTCATGTAGTTCGCTGCGCTTCGAGATTGAGAGTAAGGTGATTTAAATGAATTGTTAATTAAGTACCAGAAAATAAATATTTGTGAGAATTTTCAACGTATTTTTATTCACATACCCATTTACCTTTAATATTGCACGATTTTAATCACACTGAATCTTCAATTCAATTTGTAATCATATCTTGAATATTTGATGCAGATCAACGAATCATATTGCGTCTACAAGTGCCTTTAGATATGACGGTGAAATAGAGTAACGCCGAAAAATGTTAATCGATTGTAAATTCACGTAGGAGTTCCAACTATAATTTTTGACGACCTTCTGTGTCGTATTATAAAATGCGAGGTTCTGGGTTCGATACCGACCCTGGTCTGGCGGGGACTTCGGCCGCGGCTATTTACCGCCTTACTGTTAAATATACCATCAAAATAAAATAAAATATAACAGTAGTATTTAAATAACTTACCAGTCATTGCACACCGATGTTATTTAAATATGATTTAGATTTTAAATATTTAAAGTTGTCATTGCCTGATAAAAACACGTCGAATATGGTGGCTGTATGGTTAAACGAAATATAAAAAATAAATTATCATTAACGGTTATTAATTTTTTATTCAAGATATCTAGGTGATATTCGAGATAATTAATGAACAGTTTAAATATTCAATCAATCAGCCTATAGACGCCCACTGCTGGACATAGGCCTTTCCGAGAGCGCGCCACCACACACGGTCCTCCGCCTTCCTCATCCACCCACCACCAGCGATCCTTTTCAGGTCGTCGGTCCAGCGAGCAGGTGGTCATCCTACGCTGCGCTTACCGGTACGCGGTCTCCACTCCAGAACACGTCTGCCCCAACGGCCGTCGGTTCTGCGACAGATATGACCCGCCCACTGCCACTTCAGCTTGCTAATCCGTTGGGCTATGTCTAATATGTACCTATGTGTGTATGTTTAAATATGACGACGATTGTATGATATTTGACGACCTCCGTGGCGCAGCGCGCGCGCTGTTGCATTATAAAGTTGGAGGTCCTGGGTTCGATTCCCGGCTCGAGTCTGGTCTGGTGGGAGGCTGCGGCCGTGGCTAGTTACCACCCTACCGACAAAGTCGTGTCGCCAAGCGATTTAGCGTTCCGGCACGATGTCGTGTAGAAACCAATTAGGAGTATGGCTTTACCATACCCCTAACAGGTTAGCCCGCTACAATCTTGGACTGCATCATAACTTACCATCAGGTGAGATTGCCGTCAAGGGCTAACTTGTAGTGGATAAAAAAAAATATATATATTAATAAGACTGATAACTGATAAAGTTGATGGTATCAAACGCTCAGTTCACGAGTCGTCGTAAACAGCAATCATGATTATACGACTTATTTGACTAAATAGCTGAATGATGTCAATCGTGCTGAATCAAAGTTGATTTTGATACCATTCATTTTTGGGCTCTGAATCTGAATAAAATTTCGTCTTTCATTCAATAAGCGACGCAATCAGTGAACCTTTTACATATGTTTAATGTCATCATCATATCTTTCGATTGACGTCCACAGCTGGACATAGGTCTTTTTAGGGGATTTTAAAGTCAACTTCTTGGACAGCTTGTTTAATGGCACCCGGTCCATCTAGTTGGGGGTCGAACAATACAGCGTTTAACGGTGTGGGGGTCGCCATTCCAGGCTATTTCGGTAAATCTGGTTCTATGAATCCCCTCATTTCACTAGGTACTCTGAGTATAATTAGCTCCATCGCCCGCTAAGTGAAGGAAACTAAGAGCTTCTTATGTGGCTCATAGTAAGCGACATAGTTGTCATTAGCAAAACTGTTTGAAGACTGGTATTGGGGCACTGAGGGATTTTTGTCGAAAAGATGTCACGAAGTTGCCCAAATCTCAGCTGGGCACGGAATGCATAATAGTATAACATCTTTATGATATTGACACGATTTATGAAACAGACCATTAAATAAATAGATATAATTAAAATTAAACCCACCTACCCACTAATTGGTTCTAAAGTGTTGGTTATAGCACATTCAAGCGGAGATTTACATTATTAATAAGTGCAAATAACTCCATTGTTTCCCATAATGGTACACGATTCAGCGATAAATAATTTAATTTCTTATCTGGAGGCAACAAACCCGCGGGACAATAAATCTGAGGATTACAACGGCCGGGTTGCGGTGTTATTATTTTGTTTTTATCTCGACTCGCCAGTGCTAGCGCCGGTTGACGAATTGAAAGGATTAAAGACACCATTCGGCTGATCATTCAATCCATACATCTTATTTTGCTTTTTCAATAACTAGTAATGACGACCTCCGTGGCGCAGCGCGCGCGCTGTCGCATTTTAAAGTTGGAGGTCCCGGGTTCGATTCCCGGCTCGAGTCTTGTCTGGTGGGAGGCTACGGCCGTGGCTAGTTACCACCCTAGCGACAAAGACGTGTCGCGAAGCGATTTAGCGTTCCGGCACGATGTCGCGTAGAAACCAATTAGGGGCGTGGGTTTACCATAGTCCTAACAGGTCAGCCCGCTACCGTCCTAGACAGCATCATCACTTACCACCAGGTGAGATAGCAGTTAAGGGCTAACTTGTAGTGTGTAAAAAAAAAAATCGCTTGACTGTGACCTCTGGGATGTGAAGATTGTGTCATCGGTGGAAGAGAATAATTATAACAGTTGGCGCAAAAAACTTACTGTGATGCAACTGGCCAAGTTTCAATCTAAATTTTAGAGTTTAACACTCATTCTTTAATAAATATCGTGTTGTTCCGTTTTGAGCATTGTATAAAGTTTTACTACCCGCATATTTTCTCATAATGTTCTCATTCAGGATAAATGTAATTCATTTTGAGTAAGGTTTTAGGATTAAGAATTTAGGTCCTGTTATATAATCTATATTAAAATCTTCACACGCACACACCTGCACGTGTTTATGTGACGTGAACTGATTACAATTAGCTAGGGTTGCCCAATTTTGTAGGTTACTTTATGAAAACGGGAAAATTAGTTGCGTGTTGACTTTTTTATCCTGCCACAAATTTGACCCCGAATGTAATATCCCAATCAGTGACCGGTGCCGACCGTTGGGGGCATAGCAATTACATTAATCCCATACACCTTATCGGTTTCCACACGCCATCGTATAAGAAGTAGCGAGGTAGTTTCGCGGTACGTCTTCAGCAGTATGGTGATAATTAACCGCCCAGGTTTGCCCGAGGCATAACAGCAGACCAAACCTGGGATAATTCAGAAATTATAAATTCTCTATCCTAGGATCTCCTACTTATAACGTCTCTTCGCTAGGAAGATCGTAAAAATTATTATATGAATAATAACCTTCTGGAGTTGGTGTTTCTCCATTCTAAATGTCCTTCTATGAAATACCTATATAAATTTGCAACAGGCATTTAGTTTTAAATCCATCGCCGAAATGTGTTTGCGTGGAATCTAGATCGAATTCAACTAAAGCCTGTTTGAATTCAAATCATTCCTGTCATCCGTAGCTTCAAAAAATGTTGCAACAGAAATCTGATAGGATCTGTTTCCACGCATATACCGGGGTATCCCATGAAAAAACATTCCTTTGGCTTTGATCAATTCAGCTAAAACAAAACTCTAGGTTTGTAACGAATATCCGTAACTGTGGATCATCCCTATAAAGCTATAGGCAGACATCCATATTTTGGGTGTGGGTAAAAGATCCAACTTCGTCTACATCGTCAGGATATTTTTTATTTCTAAATTCTCGAATGGGCTACTGAGTTCAAACAGTAGTTTAGCAGATTCTTTATTCGAACACATATATACTTATTAATAATTTTACAAACAAAAATCACGCAGAAACGGAGCAATTAGGTTATTTTTTGCTCATAGATTGATTATGCGCCGTACATGCTTAATATACTTTTGATCTCGAGTGATGGATTTGGAATAATACGTCTTAATTTCCAATTTTTTTCGCTCTTGAAATAGCTTTTGTGGGCTTCATTTTAAATTAGTGGTTCAGAAAATAATTCTCAAACACCATAATTATCTCAATAGGGCATAGGTCTCTAGCTCTGGGCTGGGAATCCGAGCATGTTTACCAATGGACCGACGAAACAGTACCTACCTATATAAAAATAAATATCATAAAGGTATGATCCATGTTTAGCCAAACTACTGTCTCAATGCTTATTTGAAGCAACCGTATATTTATATTTCTTCAACCCTGATTGATCCTACCCACGGTGCGCGCGGGGCGTACTTATCGACGCGTTCCCCAATTCTTAGCCGCGATTTGATCCAATTTATCAGCTTGCGTTGGTACTCACTTACCTAATGGATGTTTGTTTATATCATCAAATTGGTACCTGCGCCAAGATTTGCGCTTTCAACAACTCATAAAACAGTTTGATTGCGGTGCTATTAAATAAATACGAAATACGATTCAAGTAAATTTAATTTAGGTATGAGCAATGAGCATATATGTTCATCGAATTGTGTGTAAATTTTGAACACAGATTCAACATCTGTGATCATAATTTACCAACCACCTCGACATCGGGCAAATTTACAAGAGTTTCTCCTGTAAGGCTCAGATCTCCACATTGGCCGGATAACCAAGTAGCAATTGCCGCGGACATAGGGTGGTATTACAAATAATGTTAAGGTTGTTGCACTTGGTTTTTTTTTTCTTTGTTTTTCAGACTGTCTATTAGCTGTACTAACCCTACCGGGATGTTTGGCTGTCTGCCAGAAGAAATTTTGAACCCAAGGGCTAGAAGAAACTAAGGGAACGTCTGCCTAAGGGCGCCTCCTTTGAGGCCGAACCTCGGCTTAGGCGACGTTTGGGATAACGGGGGGGGGGGGGAGTCGGACAGTGAGGTGACGGATAGCGGGGACCTCGTCTTTGCCGGCGAAGACGGTGTGTAGCGTATGATTGTGTGGTAGGTGGTACGAGTGTGTTGTCAGTATCTGATCGTCAGGGTCATGAAGGATATGTTTAGGTCTCCTTTCGCAGAGGAGCGCTTAGGTCGGGGGAGTAAAGAAGCCGCAACTACGAGAGGGTTGGGGTGTCGGATTGTAGACTTGGATTAGGATCAGTCCGTACGCATACTAATTAACAGTACATTGTTAGTTATCGCTAAGAGCAAACGATAAGGCCGCTTTCACTAAAGCTGTGTAAAATACTTTGTGCGAGGATGGATACGTGATATATGGTTTGATTATTTCGAACGGTTGACTGGTCCATATCGACAACAATGGTGAATCTGGATATGACCTTGGACATTTTCATATAGGCGCTTCTGGTCGAAGGTCACGATTTCTCGAATCGATTTCTGTGCGTCTGCATTACAATAAACAATCAGTATTTGCACAACTGTCATTGACGTGTTTCGTTGAAAATGTATCATTGGAATTCAGATAAAATACAAATTCAATTTCAAATAGTCCTTTAAAAGGCACTTTTGACGCGAAAATATATATATATTTTTTATATATATAGCGAGCAAACGAGCATGCGGGTCACCTGATCGTAAGTGATTACCGCCGCCCATGAACATTTGCAGCACCAGAGGAACCGCCAATGCGTTGCTGGCCTTTGAGTAATTTGTTTATCCGCCCTTTGAAAATCCCCTTATTATAACCATTAGGCAACACAGAACATGGAAGCTGGTTCCACAATTTGCAGGTACGTGGCAGAAATGACCTGGAATAGCGGGTGGTGGAAGAGGACCAGGCATCCAGGTGGTGAATTTACATTACAAGTAGATAAACTAATAGTGCCAGTACTTTGGCGAACTTTTGAAGTTAGCGCAGCGAAAAACATGCTCGCTGTGTGACACAGAAATGTTGTTTCGTCTCAATTTTCTTACATAATTCGTATATACGCTTTTCACTTCCACATTCCTTACTGTTTCGTGTAATCGGAGCGTTGCAATATGAAATTTGAAAGTCAATGTAATGTATAGATTTTTCCATCACCATACATTATGTAGACATATAAAAGCACATGAAATGAAGTTATATAATCTTTTTGTGGGGTATCCAATAAAAATGTATCCATTCAACGCGTGTCATAAATATTGGCTGGAAATTGTAAGTAAAGCGGAATCATGTCAATCCGCACATTCCGCGATGTGGCGCCGTGAGCCGCGCTTTGACATCTCACATTCACATCGATACGTCTATTTCATGAATAAATTACGCGCAATTCATGCATTTATATCAAAATCGATTCAGAACGTAATGTGTCGTGTATGAATTCATTTCATGTAACGTTCCAATAATTTCGGCACAAGCATGTTTACCTCTCCGCTCAGTTGTAAAGCCACTGCTGGAATCAAGTCGTATAAGTTCGACGGCTCACTGTGTTAGATTGCGTTCCGTTATCAAAGTACAAAACGTAGCAGCACTAATACCGCTATGTTGTCTGTCCATTCGTCCGAGTATAATTCGGAACTCCATCTTAATCTATTGTTATATCTAACTTAAATGAAATCAATATACATAATTTATTACACATCAAACATTTTACATAAAACTTAAAATAAAACTTAGATTAACCTAAAACTAAAAAAAACAATATACATGCCACGTTATTCACCTAGACATTCAGTCATCGGCCATTCTATTCGGCCTCGTGAGTGAGAGAGTGAACTCTAGCACTTGATAAGAATGGTAGGAATTTTATTGGTTAACCTTGTGCATACAACTGGAAATGTGATTTCGACCCTTAGTTTAATCCTATCGTAATCCAAAACAAATTTCGATGTTATACACTAGCCAGGCGTCAGATATATTATGTGTATCTTACGCTTGACTACAATCAAATCAAAGACTTACCTAGATAATGCGTATTTACTCTAGCCTCGAAGGTATTCAAGTTATACGCAGAAGAAACCACAGATGCCGGGTGGCGTTCCATACTTTAGCGGTTGGTGTCATTAGGTTGGTGTCATTGTGGGTTAATTTTTAGTGATTTAATGACGGTGGAAGACTATTAGCCAAATAAATGATTCTTTAGTTTAAATCACACTTGGCTGGTTCTTTTTCCTTGTGTTTATATGTGCACCATAATCTGGATTCTACTCTCGATAGATTCAACTAATTACCAGGCTACGTACGCCCAGTACATTCGTGCAGTAGAATTCACGACAGTACTACTTGTACTATCTGCATATTAACGTAGTATTTACGACAATAGTTCTCGCACTATCTACATATTAAGTATAGGAGCGTGGTATTGTGTGGTCTCAATACTCATTGTCCGGTGCCCGTGAGAGCGGCGCAATTCGTCGATAATTGCGCCCGACAGAGAGCTGCCGACGGGTTGTAATTTGGCCATTATTTGGTCATTTCCGTAAATTGCGTTTCGGTATATTTTATGGTACGAAATTTGCATCGTCGCGCCATTTGTTGGGCGATACTGCTTCCTTTCGTTAATAACACACGTTCAACCAATTTCTACACTACATCATAACTGTTACATATATGCCCGAGATTAATCTCAATATGAGAAGGGTTTGGCCATAGTCCACCACGCTGGCCATGTGCGGATTGTGCAGACTTCACACGCCTTTGAGAACATTATTGAGAACTCTCAGGCGTGCAGGTTTCCTCACGATGTTTTCCTTCACCGTTGAAGCAAGTGATATTTTAATTGCTTAAAAGCGCACATAACTCCGAAAAGTTAGAGGTGCGTGCCCGGATTCGAACCGCCGACCTCTGATTAGGAGGCTGACGCCCTAACCACTAGGCTATCACCGCTTCACTAGGCTATCACTATTTCACTAGGCTATCACCGCTTCACTAGGCTATCACTATTTCACTAGGCTATCACCGCTTCACTAGGCTATGACCGCTTCGATTAATAATCAATCTAATGCAAAAACTTCAGATAGCAGATTGAATTAATTAGCGCTGTCCTATCGACAAAAAGAGTAGGAAAAGTATAACATTACTACGACTACGACGACTCTCCAATCTACAAACAGTTTTTAAGATTACATGTAGATAGTGAACGGTTGGGTGGTTAAGTTAATGTTTAATTTATTTTTAATTTTTTACGTTTAGTATTTTATAGTTTAGGTATTGTATCATATTATAAATGTAAATTGGGCCTAGTTGCCATAATAAAGAAATTATATTATTATTATTACTTAATTCTAAAAGCTATAGGAAAAGTGGATTTGCTTCTAAAACTCAGAATAGATAAAACTTTCCTAATACTCGTAGCTACCCTGCTAGGCCCGGGCTACAGGGGTTTTAAAAAATTGAAATCCCCACCGATCGCTGGCGTCTCGTTAGGAAATAGGGAATTATTACTCCCGTGATGTCACGACTTGTGATTCAATTATTAAGGAACCCGGTACAAACAAGAATGTGCCTACATCATTTCGTGTTTAAGCAAGCATTGCTGGTAGCTTTCATTTTCATGCACAAATATTTTTACTTGTTTGATTTAGATTTTAACAAATTTGTTGTGTGCTTCATCTTCGAGAAATACTCGTTTGTGAAACTTTTTTAAGATACTTATTTGCCCTCATACTCAATGTAAATTAATTATTACCTATATGGATGTAGAAATATACTACACTTAAAAAAGAGATGATCTAACCAGTTATAATTTTACTTGTTTATGTTTTTTGTTTTGACCCCAATATGAAAATTATAGTTCTGATAAACCGTGTATATTAATAGCGATATGGTCAAAATCATTAAGATATATGCTTAGAAAAGAACAATGTAAATTATAGACTGACGGTAATCGGACCAAAATCGCTGGGAGAAGTAAGCATTAAATTAATAAATCTATTTAATCTCACTCAACTTTACCCGGCTCGCCATATCTAATCTCGTAAAAGTCGACTAAAAATGTAATCCTAAACGAGAATTGCACAAGGAATGATTTTCGGGGAGCGCGTAAAAATCCCCCAATTGTAAATCCAATGCTTCCAGAATTTGAAATCAGGGGTTCAAGTGAAATATTAAGGCGTTGACCGGATAGACTTGATAGAGAGTGACTTTCAAAATTCACATTTTCTGAATCGGAAAGGTAAAGGGATAAGTTGGTATGATAACGCCCGCTTGGATTGCGGGTAGGATACAGATTTGAAGAATATAAAAATACAGTATAATAAAAAAGCAAGATTTAAACCAAATTGATGTCTGGTATAGTAAACAGATTTTGGCGAAACCGTCACTGTCAGTTAAAAGGCTTGTGGCATTACAGAAATCTACAGCTAATTCGGTAAAATACGGTTAAGAATGTGATATAAAAGTCGAGTTTGAAAATATGTGTGCTTGAAAATAACACTTTAAGCGTTCAAAAATCATCTTATAAAGGAAGGAAAATGCATGAACTCAGTCACAACATTAAAAGCAAATATTTTTGCCTTAATAGTTATATTAAAAAGAACTGAACTCTTTTTGTACCATACTGGGAATATGTCAAAGATTACGTTCTATAACAGAAGAAATGAATAAAGCTAAAAGTTACGAGTATGTCGGTGAATGTAACAAGTTGCAATGTCTTCACTTGTAAAACATGTTTGTGGATTCATGTGAGTTATCTTGATTCTATTAAACTTTAAATAAAACACACACAGCGGTTGTCACCGCGTATATTGTAGTAGTATTAGTGTTAATAACTTTGAAGAGATTTTTCCGAAAATTATTGATTTCAGGCTCGAGAAATAAAAGCCGTTACACGTACTATACTGCCCCCTCAGCATAGTAATTCAGGACCGTCCGACTCCCCCGCTATCCCAAACGTCGCCTTAGCCGAGGTTTGGCTTCAAAGAAGGCGCGAAGGCAGACGTTACCTTAGTTTCTTCGAGCCTTAGGGCTCAAAATTGCTTCTGGCAGAGCTGATTTATGAAGCTCGCCGAACAGCCCGGTTACGCTGTGGCAACCAATAGGGTTAGCACAGCTAATAGACAATCCGAAAAGAAAAGAAAGTAATTTAGCATTCAACTTGCCTGGTACAGTCAATTGAATTTCGACCACTGAACAACTGTTTTTTATTGAAATAATACCTCAGTAAACAGATCTCTAATAATACGTGAAACCTATTTCTCCCAAGACGCGACTCGACGTCAATTAGGCGGAGATTTTTCGCGTGTAACACTCTACGCGCTAAATTGGAATGTATTTTGTAATCCGCTACGAAATAGACTATCAGTACAATTCTAGAAAATTTAAGATGCGTATGTCTTGTTTACAATATTGCCAGCTGAGTTTTGTGGTTTACATAAAAAATATTTATAGAAAGACGCGTCTTGCGATAGGTGTTAACTGGTAGAAATCGTCATGTAAGGAAAAATCTGTTTACCCGCCCGAAAGTTACTTTGTTTTCTTTGTTTTTTTATATTTATATATTTTTAATTATCTGTTGGTATTTATTTATTATCATATTATTATATTATGGTATCTATAATTTATATATATATATATATATATATATATATTTACTTTTTTTTTGTTCGTGCGCCTACCATTAGTTTTCTTAATGTACCAAGGTTGACTGGTGGAGAATGCTTTTAGCATTAAGTTCGCCTTTTGTACAGTTTTTTTTGTGTAATAAAGTTTAAAAAAAAAAAAGTTACTTTATCACCGTTGAGATAACATGTCTGTTAGTCCGGTTCTTGTATGGTTATTTTATTTCTTCGCAATAAGATAATTGTTATTGGTTGGATCACCATCTCTAACCACCTGATTAAGTAATTGGCTATTAAAAGATTTAAGTGCGCTATACTGGTAGTTTATTGAAACCGGTTTCGAATCCAAAATTCCTATTCCAACAAATTTCAGAACAAAAATTTATAGTAGGTATTGGGTTGCCAAGAAATTCGCATGACTAGTCCGGAAATAGGCCCTATCCCCTTTCCTCAGAAAGGACGTTAAGTGGTCCGAAAAAGCAATGACGGTGGCGCTCCAATGCGTGATTTTCCTTGAGATCATTTATGAGACAGATTTCTGGCCTAGTTAGCACCCTACCGAATAAGACGTGTCGCCAAGCGATTTAGCGTTTGATTGATTGATTTCGTGTACCAATCAATTTGGAGTATGAGTTTACCATAACCCTAACAGGTTGGCCCGCTATCATCTTAGACCGCATCATCACTTACCCTCAGCTGAGATGCCGTCAAGGGCTAACTTGTGTTGTATATAAAAAAAGACAGAAAACCTATGCCCGTTGCTAAAAACTGTGGGATGTTTAATATGTGATAATGATAGTGATATAATCAGACAAGCCAATTACCTTGTTCTGCTCCCGCGTTCCTCCAGCCTGTGCCCGAGGGTGGGTTTGTTTAAGGTAATCCGTTATTAACTCGCAGATTATGAACTCCAAGCACCACCTCCGGCTTGGTGCTCCTGTCGCTACAACGACTGTTTGCAGTATAAACATGATTATCCCGGAAAGCACAGCTCAAGAAATGTACAGTAGGGTAAAAGAAAGCTTTTCTATACACATACAGATTTGAATAAAAGGGGGTTTCCATTTCATTCTCGTATGCGGTATGTGCATTTTATAGGTCGACTATTTTGAAGCGAGTTCAGTAATCGTTTTTTATTTGGTAGATTTATAATGAGTGAGTATTCCTTGTGATATCTTTGTTTCTCTCTCGAAATGACGGTCACAATGCGGATTTTTCGCTTGAATAATACTATTTTTGGTATATTCGTACTGCTTTCGTCAATTTCATTTTAGCGGGCGGCTTGTACTTTTGTATGTCGCTGCTGTTGCTAGCCGACAGCTACCTGTTGACTGTCACCTTTTCTAAACGTCATTCGAGATATAAAATAATGCCTGGTTTCTTTTAACTCCGTGCTTTCATGTGGCCCATCTGTATGCTTGCCAAACTGTGCTGCAACGAACAATATGGATCTGTTTATTACAGCTATTATCCTTAGTAAATACATGAACATGTATACTTAGTTGTAATACGGTTGCTTTTCACACGTTGCAATTTGCCGGTAGGCATTTAACCGGAATTTGAATTTGAAACATCTAATTACCTCTGTTTTAGAGGGAATGTGAACCCATAACTGCCTCATTACAATGAACACGTCTCCACTCTCATCATCATGATCAACCCACTATCGGCTCACTACAGAGCACGGGTCTCTTCTCAATATGAGAAGGGTTTGGCCATAGTCCACCACGCTGGCCATGTGGGGATTGGCAGATTTCACACGCCTTTGAGAAAATTATGGAGAACTCTCAGGCGTGCAGGTTTTCTCACGACGTTTTCCTTCACCGTTGAAGCAAGTGATGTTTTAATTGCTTAAAAACGCACATAACTCCAAAACGTTTGAGGTACGTGCCCGGGTTCGAACCCCCGACTTTTGATGAGGAGGCGGACGCCCTTACCACTAAGCTATCGCAGCTTCTCAGTCAACATATAATTAAAAAGTAATATTTTATTTACACAATCAGTTTTAGACTATGCATAATATTGTTTTCTATACAAAATTGTTTTAGTGCTGCGAGTCGTCCTACCTTATATAGGGGGCTGATCTTGATGGTTACCGAAGGCTTCCAATGGATTTCAATTAATTAGCCACCACTATCCAAGAGTCCTTCAATGCATCCATTTATCTGCAGGTTATGTCTCACATCGTCTGTCGTCATAACAGATAGAAAGTTGAAAATTGCGGTTCCAACTTACACGCAGCCGTTTTTTATTGTTGGTTTTACCTCTCCGTCGAATATTACATTTGTTTGCCGAATATATTTATTTTCCTTTGTCATATTAACATCACGTTTAGTTACAATTTGTTACTCTTTACGGCTGACAGAAAACCTTTTTACCTTTATTTTGCAAGACATCTGCGTGACACGTACAACACAAATTAGTATCATTGGATTTAAATAAATAAAACTCTATATACCTATTTACATTTTTCTTTAACATTTACGTTGGGTATGACATATTGCTCTGAAAGTTAAGTGACATGTGATACTTACACAGCTAAGTTTGTTGTGGGATGTTATTAGACCAGGGCGCGTTTGGAACCCTCATAGCCTTAATTTGACAGTTTTAAGTTTACGAATGTAGTTATCACCATTAACTAACAATTTGTTTTCCTAAGTATTTGATTTTTTTATGTCAATTACAATTGTAAGGATACCATTTTGCCTAGTGCATTCGCCTAAGTCGCTCACGCTTAAGTTAGATATCCCGGGTTTGACTCCCAGCTGGTAGTATATCATCTGTTTTTTTCTGATCTGGTCTGAGAGATTTCGGTCACGCTAGACGTGCCTGTAAGCGTTTAGCGTTCGTTATACCATAAAATAAGGGGCATGAGTTTAAAGTAACTGCCATGCCCCTCACAGGTTAGCTCACTACTATCTCAGACGGCATCCTCATTTACCAGGCAACTTTGAAATTGCTAGCAAAAGCCTAACTTGTAGTAGAGTAAAATCCATCCATATTCCAAGTTAATAAATTAAATAGCAAAATATAGAGAGTACCTGTTCTTTTTGTTAAAAGTTTACCGATAAATACGTGTCGCCGAAAAGCTGTGATAGCCTAGTGGTGAGGACGTCACGTCCCTACAACTTTTAGGAAAACATCGTGAGGAAACCTGTATGCCTGAGTGTTCCCCATAATGTTCTTAAAGGCGTGTGAAGTCTACCAATCCGCACATGGCCAGCGTGGTGGACTATGGCCAAACCCTTCTCATATTGAGAGGAGACCTGTGGTCTGTAGTGAGCCGAGAATGGGTTGATCATGAGTACGTGTCGCCAGGAGAATTTGCGTTTCGGCATGACGTTGCGTAGAAACGTAGAACCATCGGTTCACCATACAAAACAGGTTACTTACCATCTTAGACTGTTTCATCACTTACCACCGGCTTGGAATGCCGTTAACTTTTGGAGGAATAAAAAAGAAGACCATAATGTGGTACAAAGAAACACTTAGGAATGCCCTTAACAGTATAAATACTGTATAAGGTAATAAAACTTGGGACCTCTAGTCTAGACGTTACTGAAGCCATTTAAGCTCTGTTGTTTCTGCGATGAAAATGTAAAGGACCCTACAAAGTTGCAATTTGAACTCTGAACTTTAAGAAAGGCGAAATATTTTTAATTACTTTAGCGGTGGCGGCGGCGACGCGACGCGACGCGACAATAGCTGATACATTGTGGGCTTAAACAACGTTTAAGGAAGGAGAGGAAGCGATTTAGATCTCAGGATTAAATGTACATAGATTGAGCTATTGTATGGCCACACAAGTACATGTGGCCGAAACAGCAATAACGATCTTATTTTTTGCTATTATGCATAATTTTCCCCAAATGTGGATAAAAAGTTACATAACATTGATGGAAATCAAGTTCGACTTTGTTGTGGCACGGTAAAGACACTGTTGTGACACTATAAGAACTTGATTTACTCATAATATATATTTTTTATACTATATATTATTGTAACTGTTATAAGATTTATTTAAAATATTCTCTGCGACTCGCAAATTCACAATGAACGCTTCACAAACACACTTTCATTTAAAAAAAGTATGTTTTGAAGCGACAAAACTTCGTCTATTGAATATTTTTCAGAAGCCTTATTAACAAAGTTTTTAAATATAAATAAAACACTTATCTTTTTCAATTAGTACCACAGTTAAAATAAATAAATTATACAGGACATGCACCGGGGATACTTATATCTCTAGAGATTTCGTCAGGAGTCCTTGAAGATAAAAAAATAAGACGGGTGAAGGCTGTGTAGCATATATAAATATTATTATAATTATCGTTAGTAAATTGAAAATACAGATATACATATAATCATAATCATAATGGATACATACCTAATAACAATAAATGCATACACACACTGTGTTAAGGACAAACAGCCCTCTCCCTCATAAAATGGCTCCGTGAGCAGTTATTGTTACAACCATATATTTAATATATTTAACCATAACATATTTATATTACAATAGTAGAAGAAATATTCAGATATATCAACGCCCTGTTTTAAACAAAACGTCACAAACACTACCATTTGTGCTGTTTGAAAAGTCAGTCCACAAAATTTTCCCTTACACGTTTGTTACTGTTTAGGTGACTCTAAAGTTAACCGCCAGCGTGTGTAAGTTGGGACACGCGGCGAACGTGAGACGGTTGTGCACTGGACCGCTACAAACTTAATTAAACGAAACCGTCTTATTAAATCCACGCGGTTGTTTTATTTTTTATATTATCAACCCCGAAGGAAAATAACAAAACAATGATTGCTTTGTCTCGTGGTGACGACTGTCTGCTCGTGTGTCCGTGTGTTGTCCGGGACTCGGACGAAGCGACCTACTTGAACCCGGATGGCGTAGGATCTGAGATAACGCATGCACTTATGTTCCTTTTTAAAATGATTAAATATCAGAATTTAGAAACTAGCGATTTTTGAACCCGGTCAAAGCTGAAATTGAGATATTATGTGTTTTTATATAAATTATTTATTTAGTTATTATTTTGAAAGGGGGTTTTCTTATTCCACTATAACATGACACAAAAACAACGAACATGATATTCCGAAAATAATTTCGGACCTACCAATTCGTGAGTTCAAAGAATGTGTAAAAACAAAAACAAAGTAGCACAGAGGAGTTTTTTGAGTTAGTTCACCTCACTGGGTCTTAAATTGTATAATATTTCATATAATACAATAAATTAATTACTCACCTATAAGCGCGGAGAGTCAGCATCACTGCGCCCTGCGGAGAGGCGCCGCGCCATTAGCACTTGGCTCGCTGCCCGGCGCCGCTCGTTACAATGACACGTTTCATTTTCCTCTTATAACTTGTCAATCTATAATATTTTCCGCTTAGTATTTTTTTCATTCTTCTTTGGTCTACTAATGACCAACTGCTGGGCACCTCGCCGCTTATAGAGGAGATGGAACATACTTCGCCACGCTGTTTTAATGCAGGTTGGCGGATTTTCACGATCATTATCACATGCTAGTTATAGTAACCGATACCAATGGTCGAACGCGCTTTCAGAGGCACGAAAAAAGAGTAAGTGTTATATATTACCAATATCGCTTATATTATTAACATCTAGAAAATAATTCTAGATGTTACAAAATAAGAGTATTTATCTATATATATAAAAGCGAAAGGTCACTTACATACATACATACTGATTAAACACGAGATCTCAAAAACTATTGTACGTATAAAGCTATAATTTAGCAAGTAGGTAGTTGATAGTTAACAGATGTCAGCTAAGAAAGGATATTTGGAAATTCCATCCCTAAGAGGGTAAAAGGGGGGTTGGAAGTTTGTATGAATTTTCGTTGTTTTTAGAGTTAGAGACACAAAAATTTGCATTAAGATTAATAATAATAAATAAAAAACATGTACATCAATTTTTTTTAAATATTACCTGTTAAGTGTGGTAAAATAGGGGATGATAGTTTTTGCTTATTTTTTTATTATGAAGTCTACAAGCTTGAAATTTTGAAAATAGGTTTCTTTTAGGGCGTAAGTATAAGGCTAGAATATTTTTTCATCCAAATCTACCCCGAAGGGGGTAAAATAGCGATTTGAAGTTTGTATGAAAGTCCTATTTTTTTAAATTTAGAGACACGAAAATCGGCAATTTGACATTTGGCTTTAGCTTACTTTCTGAAGCAGGGCATTGGCCGCACGGGAAATCCAATCTCACGGGAAATCAGCGATTCTACGCAGACGAAGTCGCGGGCAACAGCTAGTATATATATATATATATATTTAGAGAACAACAATAAATACCTAATTTTGTTCCTAAATTTAAGATACAGCACCTAAGCGATAAGTCCGTCTTTGTGTATCCTACGTTTCTTTCTTTCTTTGTTCGTGTTGTATTTTCTTGTATGCAAATAAAACGTATGTATAAATAAATAATACAAAGTTTTAATCAACATTTTTTTTTATAAAGATCAAACTTATGTAACAGCTTGCAATATTTAAGAATTTACCATTCCTAATTCAATACAATTCACTCATAGGTTAAGCAATATTTAATGTCAAGCATTTAAATATTAGTAGAAATAATGGTGGTTTTTTTTGTTTTTTTTATACACTGCAAGTTAGCCTTTGACGGCTATCTCACCTGGTGGTAAGTGATGATGCAGTCTAGGATGCTAGCGGGCTAACCTGTCTGATACGGTAAACTAAAACTCCTAATTGGTTTCTACGCGACATCGTGCTGGAACGCTAAATCGCTTAGCGACACGTCTTTGTCGGGAGGGTGTTAACTAGCGACGGCCGAAGCCTCCCACCAGACCACACTCGAGCCGGGAATCGAACCCAGTACCCTCAATTTAAAAATGCGACTGCGCACGCACTGGGCTCGGAGGTTTTCGAAGTCGTCGTAGGTAGGTACATGATAAATCATAGTTTATTTATGTCTTTTATAAATAATATAAATGGATTTGCTACAAACAAGTTCTCATTCATTCTCGTTCAAGACACCATTGGACTCCGAAATTGGTCGATACAGCCTGTTAGCGAGCGACAGAGCCGGCGGCGGCCGTAATCGCAACATATCTAATTTCTAGTGGGATCAGATTCCCTGCAGCGGCCGCCGGGATACTGCATGAATGCGAGCATTTGGGCGGATTACGTGACATTGTGGCGACCAGGACTTGCGGTGACGTGGGACTTGCTTTAAAGTTATATGACACCATTTTTACAATCTGTACAAGATTAAAAAATATATTCACTAGATACTCACTTGCCGCTTGGTGGTTCAACCGATAGTAAGTTTCAGTATAACTAATGAGTACAAATAAACTAAATGAAGACATTTTTTTACAATACTGGCTCACTATATATATACTATAAGTTAAAAGACAAACTTCTCGACCCGGGGGTCGCGAAATTCTCAACTCGCGAAAAATGTTTTGTAGTATAGTAATCATAGCCTATTATTATATTATTAGCCTAAGATTTATATTTAATTGCGTTTTTATATTAGTTACAATAATTAAGCAAAGGGAAATCACAATATTAAGTAATTACTCATCTAAATCCCCCATATTATTTTGTTATTTTGACGCCTACGATGTTATTTAGCAATGGTCAGTAACAGCTTCGTGTCAGCTCATCAAATAAAGAGTGAGCTGAAGGTAACTAATAAAAGCGTAGAGAATAATACTATATATTATATTAAACAGTAACTTTATTAGATTCAAACTCGACCCGTTTCATAACCGACGTTTCTTTTTAACAACATTAAACATAAATTGAAATAATATTGTTCAATAGATAATTGTTTATGGCTACTCGAAAAAACTTTTATTCCAATGTATCAAAGTATTGAGTAGATTTACTTCATAACACTGGAATTTGTCAGAAAGATTTATAAGTAAGATAAATCTCGTAACTATGATTTAGTTTGCCATGAATTTCAAAATTCATTATTTATCTCTCTGGACTATTTTCCGCACGTAAGCTTTTCTCTAGTTGTACATCGAAGTCCTATGTTGTTGACGCTCATTATAGCTGCAATAAAAGCAGGAGGAATTGGTGATCCCAGTTAGACGATGTGCAGCTATGCCACGCCCGTGAACTCCAGTATCACTTACCATCCCAGCGATATATACGAACACTTAAATACGCGCACAGTCTTGCAAAAATAGAAATGATGCGCCTCCTGTTCGAATCTTAACGAAATTTCCTTCACGAAACTACGCTGTCCGCCACGTGGAGTTACGTGCACTCCAGGTGCCACCCTGGGGGTTTTAGATCCTAATTTATTTTCCTGCTGAAATTACACCCGTTTTACTAGCACCAGCGATATTGGCAGACTGCTGGGAGTGGTAAGTTTTACGGACTATAATTAAGTGTACTTTATGATAGAGACGAGTCGAAACGTACGGAAAATGTTTGAATGGCTAACTACTTGTAACTGTATTCTGAGGAAACTTGCACTCTTACGAAGAGTTTACATACTCGAAAACGTTGATAGTTTTCGTGAATTTAAAAGGTGGTGTACCAATATACCTACCAGTGAATCAATCTTTAAAGTCCAAGCCATACTCGATCCGCAGGTTTTAATAACATTAATAATACCTATTTATAGGTATATAATTTAATCGAAATTTATTTTTATATTCATTTTAAACGAAAAATAATTAAACCTACTAAAAAAATATACAATATCAGATCATTTTTAGGAAAATCACACTTAGAAGCATATCTACGCAGTTGCTTCGCTTCGCTTTTAGAATAGATTGACTCGGCACCATGCCGTAAATGGCATTCATATCTGTAATCTAAGGTCCAAAATCTTCTGTACAAAAGTACAAAACGATTTGTATTTGAGAAATTTCTAAGAACCAACATTCAGTTGGCAAATAAGTATGTACTATTTATGTACTTATAATCTTCTTATTAATCTTCACGAGCGATTATGGACTAAATAGTCCTAGTAATAGCGTTCTTTGTAACAATACATCTGTAGATGATCCAGTTTCAACAACGATTGCGACCAACGTGTTCGAGAAGCGCCGAATCGTACTAACGCCGTTGGGCCTCTGAGTGCTCCCGGGGGAAGACACTGAGTTGCCATATTTTGATGTTAATATTAAATGCATTTTCCCAATGCTGGCTGCACATTAGCTCCTATCGCTAGAAATATGCATAGCAAGCTGTGATAGCCTAGTGGTTATAACGTCCGCCTCCTAATCAGAGGTCGTGCACTACCCATCGGTCGGGCATTAACCTCTAACTTTTCTGTGTTATGTGCGTTTATAAAGAATTAAAATTTTCACTTGTTTCAACGGTTAAGGAAAACATCGTGAGAAAACTTGTATGCCTGAGAGTTATCCATAATATTCTCAAAATTCTGCAAATCCGCACATTGCCAGAGCACTATGACTAAACCCTTCTCACATTGAGATTAGACCTGTGCCCTGTAATGAGCTGGAAAATCGATCATAATGATGATGATGATACGAATGATCTTTTTTGTGCGGTTTTGGTTTAACATCGTAATATGTCGAATAGATATTGTTTACGGCTTCGATCCCAGAGTTAGATCAGTTATTCTTGGTTATTAACATGGAACTTTAAGGAAGGAATGGAAGGAAGGAATTTGGAGGAATCATTGCTCTAAATCAAGTGCAAGCAACCACATGTGCTGTTTTGAGGTTGAATCGTTGTAATTCCTTAGTTTGGAGAAACTATACACTCTAACGCCGAAGCTCTAATAAACTCCTAACCACTAGGCTATCACGCCTAGTGGTTAGGACGTCAGCCTCCTAATTCGGAGTTATATGCGTTGTTAAGCAATTAACATATATCTTGCTTCAACGGTGAAAGAAAACATCGTGAGGAAATCTGCATGCCTGAGAGTTCTCCGTAATGTTCTTAAAGGCGTCTGAAGTCTGCCAATCCGCACATGGCCAGCGTGGTGGACTACGGCCAAACTCTTCTCATATTGAGTGGAGACCCGTGCCCTGTAGTGAGCCGAGAATGAGTTGATCATGATACACTCTAAGATCCTCGTTATAGGTTTATAATTTCTCGACAATTTCTAATTGCTTTCTACGCGACATCGTTAGCCCGGTTAGCCGGCTACCATCTTAGACTGCATCACCACTTACCAACAGGTAAGATTGTCGCCAAGGGCTCACTTGTAATGTATAAAAAAAGTTTAAACAGTTTTTATACCTTACGATGAACTTTTAACTAGCCCGCAAGTAGCACGCATCCTGGACCGTTTCGTATCCCCGGGCAGAATTTACCCAGACTTCTTGCAGATGCTCCTCGTTAACTGTTCACAAAATTCTAGCATAATTTTTTGGAACGAAGTTCCTTACGGCAGGCTTGGGGGAGATAGGGATTTTGCTGCGCGACCGGACTGAAAAAAATGTGATAGTAAAACCGTAAGAAAAAATCCGTGGAATAAAACCGTTAAATGAGACGTGCGCAGGCGCGACAGTCGCATATACAAGTGCGTAGTGTACAATACCTTTATCTTTCTCCCTCTTTCTTTTCGTTCTCTCATCCCTTCGAAGGAACTTCGTTCCTACCTGGTGTCCCACGACACCACATCTTTAATTTTGTATTTATAATGTTTAAACAGGAAGTTGACTGACTAACTGATTGACGTATGAACGCACAGCTCGAACCAATAGGTATTACAACATCAGCGTCCAATAAAAAATATTTTTGAAAATTCATCCCCTAAGGGAAAGGAAAATAGGGTAATAAGAAACGATGATCATTGATGAGCGAAGCAAGCGATCGAAAGCTATTTCTGTATAAGTTATACCTTATAACCGTTTCTGATAAAGAAATGCAATAGAAGGCGCCGACACACACACGGAACAGAAATACATAAAAAAACCATTCATTAGGGATTTAGTTTTCTATTGTGAGGTTTGGCAATCTTTAATTACTAACTTGATGTCTTTATTTTGTTCTAATGTTTTATTCGGTTGACTCAAGAGGACTTGTTATAAACAGAGATGCAATACAAAATTCTATTAAATCCTCCATTATAAATGTAATGTTAATACAACGCGCGATTCCACGGGGAACATTGTGTCGAGATAACTTTGTAGGTAACTTGTATATAAAGCTGGGCTTACACCGTATCTGGTAGCTTAGTTTTGATTGACTGTTTCCAAGTAGAGACTGTAAGAAGCTGGCTGGATATGATCTATCATATCCACACAAATACATGAATTGGCAGCACTGGTTGTACATACTTATCGTAATGCCATGCCCCCATTAAGATGCCGTCGTGAAATTTATTATTGATGGGCACTAGTCTAGTTAGATTTTGCATAGTGCGTGTATACCTGTATATATACCTATATTCCTTATTCGTTATTATAAACACAAGGTTTACGTTTCTGTTCTTTTGTAATAAGTTCCTTTTTGTGTTTTTTGCTGTTTGTTAATTTCCATACTATATTATTAGCGACATATTAGCGTCGACTTAAGTTATTAGGCATGCTGTAGTTACCTCTAAATTGATTTATATGTATATCCTAGCGCTTAAGGTTTTAAATGTTTGTTTTTTTTACATATAAATCTGTTGGTGGCGCTTTGGATAAATAAATAATGGGCGCCACCAGGTTTGCAGAAGTGAAGGTTACTGATATTTTACAAATAATTACCGCTAAGCGTATTGTAAAACCCACTCATATTCTACCACAATTTGCAAAATTATCGGTAAATGTCAACATAAAATGACTACTGTAAGAATAGGAAATTAAAATGTCAATAGAAATAACAGTAAAAAAAAAAACAGGATTAGAAAAGTTGAGCCTAAAATGAAGCAATTAAACATTTACATAATTTAACATTTAATTAGTCCACTGCAAAAATACATAAAAGTACCCTACATAAAAGGATAAGTGCTCGTTTCATTTCGTGACTGCCCCAAAGCGTAGGGCCAAGGCCGCGAGTATGACAAATTGGTAATTCAAGTAGCATCCTTAGATTATGCTGACTTGTGGATTCATGCGAGGCAAATCCAAAAAATCAGAAGTTGAAAGAATCATTTTAGTTACTCTTTGTTTACTTTAAGGATAAAAATGTTTATGTGATACTTTTACTTTCTCCTCGCTCCCGCCTGCCTTCTAACCTTTCTTCCTTAGTCCTTCCATTTAGTTATTGCAAATAAATAAATGTAAATTCAAATTCAAATTCAAAATAGTCTTTATTCAAATAGTCCTTTAAAAGGCGCTTTTGACGCGTCAATAATTTACATACTAGTGATTTGATGGTGATAACTAGATTCGTAAACTTAAAACTAAAGCTACGAGGGTTCCAAACGCGCCCCGGTCTAAGAAGAAGCCCACAACAAACTTAGCCAGGTAAATTTTATTTTTGTTATCACCATCTCACATGATTAAAATTAAGAGCTTATTATATATTGCTTTTGCTTATTTATTATTTATTATTTGCTATATATTGCTCTTATTAGAGCAATATTTCACACCCATGCTTGTTTATCATTTACGTAATCCTTTACACTATAGTAGGACTTTTCTACAAGCTTACGTTTTATATAAATTTACGTTTTTGCTACATTTGTCGAACATTTATGTATTCAAGGAATCGCCATTTATTTTGGTTACGATTTACTACGGAAAACACATTTTAGTCCTAAATTGTTTTAGCAAGTGTTTAAGTTATTGACGATATACGATAAAATAACACGTTTTAACGTGTCAGAAAAGACACACGTTACGGCAGTAGGTTAGCAAACACTGTGGATTCAGAGCTTTAAATGAAGTTAAAATCTCGCCAACACATTCGAGACTCAAGGGGCTTGAAATCAGTGTCGTTTTAGAAAATAATGGAAAGTTAAGTAAGATAAATATAAAAGACTGGTGCGAGTTCTATTCTTCACGCAGGATTATGTTCAGTAGCTTTTATAAAATGCTTTCAAGTGAAAAGCTTCGTTTCGCGGAGTCTATAGTCTAATTCCTATTTATTATTATAATGATTTTCTCAGAACATCAAACAAGCGAGATATTTAATTATTGTGATTTGAATTTTTATACACACTTTTACAGTGATTTAAAAGGTGAACCAAATCGGATTTATGTTTGACATTCAAGAAATTTTCACGATAAGGTTTGCTCGTGATTGGAGACTGGATTTTTACTTTAAATTTGCGAGACTTCAGACTTGCTCTTTGACTAATATTTAAGCGCCTAATAAATACTCTACTGGACTAGTACTGAAGGAAGTGAATATCTAGGCACTTGGCTGACTGAAGACTGGGACCTGAACATCTTAATACGTAAACGCCTTTTACATATGACCTATACTACTTTACGGATGCGAATCCTCGAAAGGCAAAGAGGATCTAATTTTTTTTTTTTTTTATGCACTACAATTTAGCCCTTGACGGCAATCTCACCTGATGGTAAGTGATGATGCAGTCTAAGATGGTAGCGGGCTAACCTGTTAGGGGTATGGTAAAGCCATACTCCTAATTGGTTTTTACACGACATCGTGCCGGAACGCTAAATCGCTTGGCGACACGCCTTTGTCGGTAGGGTGGTAACTAGCCACGGCCGCAGCCTCCCACCAGACCAGACTCGAGCCGGGAATCGAACCCAGGACCTCCAACTTTATAATGCAAAAGCGCGCGCGCTGCGCCACGGAGGTGGTCAATCTAAGGAAAAGTCTACAGACATTCGAAATGTGGGCTAATTGACGGATGCCAAAGATCACCTGGACCCAAAAGGTTACCAATGAGGATGGAGTCTTGCGATTTGTTGGTTGTCATAGCGAATTTTGGCAGAGTGTCAAAAAGAAAATAGTCGCTTATCTGAGGCATGTGCTTAGGTATGACAGGAACAGGCTACTGAAACTCATACTGATGGGCAAAGTAGCGTGAAGTAATGTGGGAAAAGGCACATCGGTCGCAAGAGGAAGTGTTGGTTGCAAAACATCATTGAGTGGACTGGTATGACGAGTGCCCCCAAGCTGTTCAGCCTCACCAGAGACAAGGCGAAATATGCCATTCTGACAGCCAAAATTCACTAGTAGGAGAGGCACCTAAACAAGAAGAAGAATAAATACTCGAGGTATTTTGATCTAAATTAGATGTGGTGATAGCAAATCATTTTCATATTTAACGCAGATGTGTTAGTGCAGGTGCGGCTTAGGGTCCCAGATAAGTACGTGTTTCGAAGGCGCAGGCCGCCGCTGCTGGCAGTGCCGAGGGGACGCACCAACCTGCTCAACCAGGCGCCCCTGACGCGCGCACTTATCACTCTGAACGATGTCGCAGAGAGGCTGGACTTATTCAGTTGCAATCTGAGTGAACTCACAAGAGTGACATCATGGATTATATGTTACCGGAATATTTAAATTTAGGCAATTTTTATATACATTATATACTTTTATATTAGGCTACTCTAGCAAATTAGGTTTTTATCCTGTTAAGCTAGATTACTAAATAAATATTCAAAAATTCATTTATTTCATTAAGGACTACTGTAAGAGCACTTTAGAAACGACAAAATTGTGTCTTCGATGTGACTATAAATGGATACCGCCTACACTGGCAAGGAAATTCCCCCTTGAATATCTAAATATTTTCCATTAGCCTTATAAATAAAGGTCATGAAAGAAGTTGCCACTTTAATGTTCATAATATGGAATTAGCGGTCATAGCCTAGTGGTTAGGGCGTCAGCCTCCTAATCGGTGGTCGGCGGTTCGAATCCGGGCACGCACCTCTAACTTTTCAGAGTTATGAGCGTTTTAAAAAAAAAAAATATCACTTGCTTCAACGGTGAAGGAAAACGTCGTGAGGAAACCTGCACGCCTGAGAGTTCTCCATAATGTTCTCAAAGGCGTGTGAAGTCTGCCAATCCGCACATGGCCAGCGTGGTGGACTATGGCCAAAAACTTTTCATATTGAGAGGAGACCCGTGCTCTGTAGTGAGCCGGTAATGGGTTGAACATGATGATGATATGGAATTAGAACTTTTAATACAATTACATTAAAAGTTAAATCAAATTACTTTATTTATTAAAACTTCTTTTTTTTTGCAATCAAAAGTTAGGTTCCTACTTAATTTGTTTTCACTACTAGTTAGTCAAACCAATAATCCAATGGATACGCTTACGCGGTTTTCGTTCCTTACACTTTTCTCTGTAACATTGTCAAGTTTACCATAACAACTGAATAATCTAATTAGAGCCTTCGGAATTCGCAGATATTATCTAAAACGAAAGCCACGTCACTTTCTTCTTGTTATCACATGTTCGTAACTTATTTAGCGACCACGAACCGTGCCCGGGATAGCATGACATTATGTGACAAGTAGTCGTAAGCAATATACGTGAACGAAATAAATAACAGAAAGTACTTCAACGATACATCTAGTACACTAAAAGTGAAGTTAAGAAATACATAATATGAATTACATATTTTTCGTTTATTACTTCATAAAATAGTAAATTTAAAGGCAATCGTTGTTATAAGTCTGTAAGAAAAAGATTATAATATAGCAGTTTTATGAATTCAAGTTCACTTTTTAAAATAGCCACCATTGAAATAATCGAATATAATTAATATAAAATAAATGTAGACATTGGAAGATCGCAAAATACGGATAAAATACATAATCTCATGATGCCGAATGTGGGCCTCAATGCGGTGTATTTGTTATTCCTCTTTTCGTTGGCGGCCTGCGATGCATTAGATGTGGAAAATGAAATTGAGGCGAGAGGCAAAGGGAAAAAGATCGCTCTGTATGGTGAGTTTATTTTACTTTTATTTGCTATCGGTTTCCGTTGCAGGCACGGTTCCTGTCGTTTCTAGCGAGCTGGAAATCTTTATGTCGTTACACCCTTTACATTGTTATTTTTTACAACAACCTACTCGGGTCAGGGAAAAAAACTCCAAATTACAGTATTAACCATCTGAATTTTTAAGACTACCAGACAGTCACTTGCATAATATGGTTATTTTTTACAAAATGTTATTTGCGCAATAAATACCTCGATTATTATAAATATTCAATAAAGTTTTATACACATCCCTCCACCTACCAAAGCTCGTCGTACCATAAGGATTCTTGCCAGCTAATAGGTTGTCATATAGGTGGCTAGTGAGAGGTATCAAGAGATCTTCAGTTGAATTCGTTCAGCGGCGTGTATTTCATATATGCATAAAAGCAATGGTGTAGGGTACACCACGAGCTTCCGCAGAACCGAACACATACGTCAAATATCTTCTGGGTTTGGTATTTATGAGAAGCGTACAAAGAGATTAGGTTGCATTTCATACATGCTTAAGAGCACTGCCGGTCCGAGAGATCTATGCTTTCGTGCTTTGTTATTCCCATAAGGGACTAGGTGGGTAAAATGCTTGTAAGGTGTGAGTAATAAGTGATAGTAGTAAGTGATTTCTAGTCCCATTTTTAAATAACTATCCCGGAACACAGCATACAGCGAACTACTAAGCTATCTTTTTACATACCACTACTATCTAGAATAGATATATTTGACGACCTCAGTGCATTATATAGTTGGAGGTCCTGGGTTCGATTCCCGGCTCGAATCTAGTCTGGTGGGAAGCTTCGACCGTGGCTAGTTTCTCTACCGGTACCCTACCGACAAAGACGTCTCGACAAGCGATTTAGCGTTCCGACAAGATATCGCGTAGAAACCAATTAGGAGTATGGGTTTACCATACCCCTAACAGGTCAGCCCGCTACGATCTTAGACTGCATCATCACTTACCATCAGGTGAGATTGCCGACAAGAGCTAACTTTTAGTGGATAAAAAAAAAAATACGACGTATATATAAATAAAATACATATCATATCAACTAGAAAAAACAAAACTAGCTCAGTTCGATTAAAATTTCGACGAATTTCGACGAATTTCCCTCACGGCTGACTGTGCACTGTAAAACACCGGAACACAACGCTCGAACACCACGGCTTAGGGAATGTTTGAGGATCAATGGAGAATGCATATATCAAAATCCTGTAGGAATAATGCCACAAAATATATATTTTACGGCCTTCTTGATTTTATGAAATGTTTCAAGACATTTACATTAATATGTAGAACATTGTGTTTTATTTTTTTCATGACAGACTGCCATTTCAATGCCATGCAATTTTTCCCCTTATGTAAAGAACTGCTTAATTAGAACGCACTTATTATAACTCTGATAAGTGATCTGAGTCTGAAGGTCGAACAAGAAGAAGGTCAAGAAAGGGAGACTAGGGTCTTACCCTCTAGGCTATCACCGAAAGGGCCTTACAGATCTTCATTTAAATTTATATGCTATTTTGTTTTCCAGTGTACTTCGCTGATCTAGTAGTCAAGAAGATTTTTATCCTGAAGCTGATCTACGCGGTAGTGTTCTGGATTGTCATCCATAAGGCTGGCTATTTCCTCTCCTGGTTTGTTGGGTATCTGAAAGAGCAGAAGAAAAGTCATGCACACCATGAATATTACGCTCCACATTACTATGGGCACGGACCATATAGGAAAGAGAGTAGGCCTTATAGAAAAGAGAGTGGGCCTTATAGAAAAGAGAGTGGGCCTTATAGAAGAGAGAGTCATAAAATTATGTAAACGTATCTACTGTTATATTGATTTAGTACCTGTTTTTGAATTAGATGTTGCGTCATATCATTTTAGTTATATTTGTTAAAGGAGTTATAAAATAAGGACCTCGACAGACGGTTTGACTAGAAGTCACGATTGAAACAAAATAATATTATTTATTAAATATTAGTCTTAACTTTCATCATGATGAACCCATTACCGGCTCACTACAGAGCACGGGTATCCTCTCAATATGAGACGGGTTTGGCCATAGTCCACCACGCTGGCCATGTGAGGATTGGCAGACTTCACACGCCTTTGAGAACATTATGGAGAACTCTCAGGCGTGCAGGTTTCCTCACCGTTGAAGCAAATGATATTTTAATTTTTAAAAACGCACATAACTCTTTAGGAGATTAGGAGGCTGACGCCCTAACTGCTAGGCTATCACCGCTTTAAGTTTATATAAATGCAATAAGTCCATTTAACAAAATTAGGTGTTAGCAGTGATTAACATATTTAACAGTCTGCAAAATTAAGACTAATATACGCAGGTAGATATTACATCTAATGTTTAGTTGGATATTTGGGTCAGTCGATCATTAAAATATTTGATAGGGATTTAATCTAAAAACAAATATGGCTTACCCAAATCCTAAATAAATCCTACAAAGTTTATCGAAGTGTTTCACAGTGTATTGTTTAATTATTCTAATCTAGTCTTTTAAATGTATTATTAAATAGGTTAATAAAATTTTATTTAAAAACATACATAGCTTTTAATATTTATTGGATAAACCGTGGCGACGTTTTATCCTTATCCGTCTGTAGCGGAAAAATTATCACTATCTGATAATAGTTCGCTGCGTAGTTTCTTTAAACCCGACGCTAGCACATTTGATTGATCAGAATATGCTAGTGTCGAGACAACGCAAACGGAATCTGAGAGTTGAGAAATTCAGCAACGTGGTGGGTCTAAGCTCTTAAGCCCTCTCGTCTATAACATTGCCATGAGGCTGAATATGATGGTGATAACGAATTCAATCAAAGAATTCTATATTATTGATAGATCTATTAAACTACATCCCACAAATGCGTTTAGGACTGCTGTAAGACTGTGCTGGTCTGGTGCTAGGCTTCGGCCGTGGCTAGTTATCACCCTACCGACAAACACGTGTCGTCAAGCGATTTAGCGTTCCGGCACGATGTCGCGTAGAAACCAATTAGGAACGTGGGTTCATCATGCTCCTAACAGGTTAACCCGCTACCATTCTAGACAGCATCACCACTTACCACCCGGTGAGATAGCCGTCAAGGGCTAACTTGTGAAAATTATGGCGGTATTAAGATTAGGCAAAAAATGTAAAACTGTTGTAGGTACAAATTAATGCACTCTAATGCGTATATTGATGACCAAATGAACTTACTTTTGAAAAACAAAAAAAAGGAAAATACGAGAAAGAAAAATATATATATAAATATCTTGATCAACCCATTACCGGCTCACTACAGAGCACGGGTCTCTTCCCAATATGAGAAGCCATAGTCCACCACGCTGGCCATGTGCGGATTGGCAGACTTCACACGCCTTTGCGAACATTATGGAGAACTCTCAGGCGTGCAGGTTTCCTCACGATGTTTTCCTTCACCGTCGAAGCAAGTGATATTTTAATTGTTTAAAAAACTCCGAAAAGTCAGAGGTGCGTGCCCGGATTCGAACCGCCGACCTCTGATTAGGAGGCTGACGCCCTAGCCACTAGGCTATCACCGCTTCATATATATAAATATTCGCTTCATATATATATATATATATATAAATATACGAACACCGAATCTGAAGAATTGTGTTATGGCGACGTTACAGTATTGAGCTCAATAAAAATGAAGGTGCACATATAATTTTTATCGACTACAGAATGTACGTAGTTTGTTTGATTGGAAAAATAAAGAATATGATGTAGCTCGCAGCTTCCCCCCAGTGTCCGCGCGGAGCTCTAGAAATATTGCACAATAAAGCACAGTGCATCATGTTTACTGCGTTATATTTTTAAGGCGAGAGTCTTTTATTAGGTTTAGTGAATAAATAAAATGGATTACACTCTCGAGCCGGCGCTGCGCAGTTCCGCTTTAAATAAGAGCTCGTTAAATTTGAAAGATGCAGCAGATCTTACGTTTTGTGCCGGGGGATAGATGACTACTGTTCGCCTATATTCTCATTTATAAATTTAATAGACACAGTAAGTTTCTATTCTTCCAAATATTTGATTTGCTAGTACAAACTAGCCAAGCCCAATATAATATGATCATGTATAACACAACTATAAAAATAAAAAAGACGTATTTTTAAATAGCAATCATTAGTAGCAGTGAAAATAAATTTACTTAAGAAAGGTTACACATTCTTATAAATAAATTAAGGATTTTTCTATTTTTTATTTTTTATTTTTTTTTATATTCAAAGCGAGCAAACGAGCAGGCGGGTCACCTGATGGTAAGTGATTACCGCCGCCCATGAACAAAAAGCATTAGCATAGCATTATTTAGCATCTAGCTAAAATATATTTAAAAAGCCGGCAGGGGTGCAAATATAGTTAGTGTAGCTAATTTCTACTTTTGCCGTTGAAATCCAATTTGAACCTTGGGAACAGCAAGAACATTTTCTAGTTGCGGTGCGCGAGTGTTCTGTGGCCCAGCCACCAGGCGACGCGAAGGAGCATCGCTGGGTTTTAGTGGGTATTCTGGTCGCCACTATGGCCGCCTGGCCACATACCACGCCGGGAACGACACGATACTATGCCTTTGCGGCTTCGTTAAAAAAGAGGATTTTCTAGACAAAGGGATTTTGTAAGGTTTTTTTTATCTAGATTTAGGTTTTAAGAAAGTTCTTCACAATGCCGGCATGACCCAAGAAACGTTGAGCCGGCGAAGATTGAAAAGAGAGGCATCGCGTAAAACCTTCATCCTTTGAGCTGTTTCATTCAAAAACGGATAATTTATTACCTCCGGGTTAGAAGTGGCTTACGACTTTACAAAGAATATCTACTTTCGTGACTCAAGAATATTAATAGGTACGTGACTTACATTTTATTAGGAATGGAAAACTGACTGCTAATGCGTCCTGCATTATCCTCATCATCCATTTAGAATGTTTTTCCTTCTTCGTCAACCAAAAGATATTTAATTGCTAATGAGCAATTTAATTGCTAATGAGATATTTAATTGCTAATGAGCAATTAGATATTTCTTGGTTGGTCAGATTAATGAATCTGAAATATTAGAAGTGTCAGCGGGAAATTGATCTCCGTCCCCCGAAAGTGAAGCCGAATCTAAACCAAAGGGCTATCACTGTTTTTTATTTTTATTTTTTCGAGATTCATTTTGATGGAATATAAAAAAGTGGTAAGTTATTGTGGGTCTAAAACGAAAGCTATGAATCACTTAGTGAGTAATGGAGAGAACTTTGGTTGGATTCGACAACCTCCTACAGAGTTGGAGGTCCTTGGTTCGTTTCCCAGCTCGAGTGGTCTGGCTGGAGGCTTTGGCTGGGCTGGTTACCACAAGGACGATTTAGTGTTCCGGCATGAAGTCGCGTACCAATAAGGAGTATGGTTTTAAATAGTGGTAAACACCAAGGTAAGCTTGTATCGTGGGTGCCTATTGAAGTAGATAATATTTGTGTTATTTATTTTTTGTCACGAAAAGTGGAATAGCTTTTGACAACCATTATGGTAGTTTTGCCTAATATCTGATATCTTATCCGTAGATATAAGGCACATAACATGACACGATGTGGAGGTAAACATCTGTTCAGATTGAGAAAATAGTAAATCATCACATAGACTCCAGGTAGATAAGTGGTGAAGTTATTTGGTCTGCGTTTATTTATTTTATCTGTATTTATTGCTATTATTTTCTTGTCTTGGAACTGCAAGTAATTTGTTACTGGTACAATGAGTTATGCGGTGACCATGGTTGCACTGGGATCAGCCCTGATTCAGTAACTGTGCTGACAAGTATTGAGCTTAATAGACTGTAATTATGCAATAAGTTAGATTTCAATTGGTCTTAAGTTACACAGACTATGTTATTTTTAGACATAATTATTTGAAAACTACAGACTAACCTTTTGATCTGTTTTGTTTTTATATTTGAATGGACTACGTATTTTTTTGGGTCTGCTGGGAGGCTTCGGTCGCAGCTGGTTACCTTACTGGCAAAGTCATGCCGCCAAACGATTTTGCGTTCAGATATGGTGATAGTTTTAGCCGGTAACACTTCGGTGGCTCTTGTGGTGCTGTAGATGTACCTGGGCGATGGTAATCACTTAACATCAGATGAACCTTCTATTTGTTTGCACACGATGTAAAAGTGGTTGGGTTGGGATGTAAAAGTTTATGGTTTGGGTACACTAGACGGTCGTACAGTACCATTAGAGTGCAGTAAAATGATGCGTACCGCATTCTAATGAAATTACCGCGATATTGCAGTGCGTCAAACATGTTCGCCTCGGCAAGAATGCCCGATAATTCGATCAAGAATCGCTTCTTTTTGGCAGCGATTACGTCACTCCAATAATGAGATTCTCCGCGCGATGTGTGACCACTTGGATCCCTCAATCTTGCGGCATTGGTTGTCACAGCATCGCGGTACGAATCATAGATAAGCGGTTATTTATTATTAGTATCTACTTTTTAGTCTGTTTTTAAGTTTGTAAGTACTTGTTTGTAACTGGGTGAACTGCCTTTAATAAAAATATATTATATTATATATTATTATTATTACAAGTGATAACAAAAATATTCTTCATCTCTATCTTATGGCTAGTCTTGTGGTAAGTGCGGGCACTGTATAAATAGAAACCCTCATTGCGTTAGGGAAAAGCCATTTCTTGCCGCGCAGCATTAAGTACCCCATCCCGGCTCGCATAACGTCGTAAACTATCTTACTTCACAACAATAAGGTTTAAAACACTCCTTAGTATACAGACTTTAATATTCTAGTGCTACTACCCGTACGTACTCGGCTAAGTTTGTTGTGAGCTTCTTCTTAGACCAGGGCGCGTTTGGAACCCTCATAGCTTTAGTTTTAAGTTTACGAATCTAGTTATCACCATCAAATCACTACTATGTAAGTTATTGACGCGTCAAAAGTGCCTTTTAAAGGACTATTTGAATTTAAATTTGAATTTGAATACTTTTGTGCTTCAGAATAGCTCATGCACCTGACAAAAAATTTGAGATTCACAAAGTTTTTCTCGGAGTGTGCTTTAGAAATAAAATAAAATATTATAACTATAACTATTATAACTTCCCCAACGTAGCTAAAATACAAAAAAATACAGAATGGAAACTGCTTCGACAAAAAACAAAACACAGATAGTCTGATGGAAGTAACATTTTACCATACATGAGAAACCAGCACGCTGACGATATAAAATTAAAAAATCAACCTACTACCACTGCGGATTGTACAGATAAAATAAAAGAACACGATTAATTAGAATGTTTATTCAAAAGCCAGTCCAAAGAGACGGCGACATTCTTCCCAGGATACCCTTCTTGATGCAGCGGCTCGTGTTCCGGGGGCCCGTAGCTGTACCCAACCGTATCGTAATTCTGAGTCGGAGGCGCCCCGTAAAGTGGCGCCGGCTTCGCTTTCTCAGATTTCATCTTCATAAAGTACTGGAACACCAGCCCGCCAAAGGAGAAGAGCTTTTGGAAAAACGTCATCATAAGGAAGACGGACACCGCTTTAAAAATCGCCATTTTTGAGAACACGAATAGCAGGATCAGCCCTGAAAATAAGTTCGAAATTGAAAATTAATGATAATACGCGTTTAGTTCGGTTTTGGCTTGCTTAATGAAGCTATGACAGCCTAGGACGTCAGCCTCCAAATCAGAGATCGGGGGTTCGAACCCGGGCACGCACCTATAACTTTTCGGAGCTATGTGCGTTTTTAAGCAATTAAAATGTCACTTGCTTCAACGGTGAAGGAAAACATCGTGAGGAAACCTGCACGCCTGAGAATTCTCCATAATGTTCTCAAAGACGTGAGAAGTCTGCCAATCCGTACATGGCCAGCGTGGTGGACTATGGCCAAACCCTTCTCATATTGAGAGGAGACCTGTGCTCTGTAGTGAGCCGGCAATGGGTTGATCATGATGATGATGATGAAAGGACCTGAACCAAACATCTTTGCTGTATCTTTCCGCTCGTTTTCTGTGAATAATAATAGTTTGATCAAAGAAATCACTTATTTCTTTAAGTTTAAAGGTAATTTTACAAATAATTAACTAAAGGACATTTCAATGCATATGGAATTTTCCTCACCATAAATTCGAGAGCATCCGCCATTGAATGACAGAACTCCTCAGAATTCGATCATAATAGAAAATTATAAATAAATTTGTTACGTAATTTATATAAAAAGTCACGTAATAATTATCGATCAAACTACCTGTTAGGCAACAAGAAATTAAAAAAATTAAGTCTCCGCAGTTTGTGAAATTTGTCTGATTGTATATGACTCGAGACAGTATTTGTCTTTTATAAGATGGTATCACTTACCTAACAGTTTGATGGAATTCTTTTTCTTTTTGGCTCTCGACTCAAACACCGATAAATCATTATCGTCTGAACAGTCACAACAAGTCAGGAACATCGCGACGATTAAGACTGACTTTAATATTTTATTCCAAGCCATGTTCTATTCAATGAAATTATTCACTGGTTCTGGGTTCTATCCTCTTTGAGTTTATTAAATGTTCTAAATCGTTTAGGCCAACTCGTAAACACAATAAAGTCACCCTGCCTTTTTACTGCTTTATTCACTGAGTAACGAACCACATTTTTGCCATAGTCGTTTATTTGAACATGGTATTAATATTTTCTTTTATAGATTCGGCACAGAACTTTACAGTAAGGACGCTCTTAAATAAATACCACATATTTTCAAGACCCCCGTAATTTGTTGGAGGCCACATGAATACGTAGGAAAGTTGTTTTGTTTTCAGAGTACGAACAAATTGACTTTTCCCGCTCTGTGACTAATTTACCTGTTTGGGAGCGATTAAAACCTCTTTGTTGTCCACTCGCGCGACGCACATTATTCAAATTTTACGCTTTTAAAAAATTTCACCGTTTCTGTAAAAGAAGAGTATTTGCAACACAATGGATTGAAAAGCGCGCTGAATGTTTTACGGGAAATGATAGTACCTACTTTTATCGTCATATGGCTATGATATTCAATAGCAGTTTAAAAAGGATATTAGTTATTGAACCAACTTTTATTTGTTCTAATGCAGGAATTAATAATTGTAATAGTGCTAAATTATTTAGTTTAGTTAATTGACCATTAATATTTTAAATTATATCACATTTATGAATAATTAAAATACCTAACGAAAATATCTCTGATGTTGGAACGCCATCTTATTTGTCAAAATAACTTTCATTTTATATATTTTACACTATTTGCTTTATGGATTACAAGACATACCAACAAATGAATCCTGCTTTGAACTCTTTCAAATGTAACGGTATCAGTTTTACCTAATACGGTTCATGAGATACAGCCCGCTTACAAACAGTCTTTGTAATAAGTTTCTGTCGGCACAACAATTTTATGTTAGAAAATGACGCCATACAGCCATTTTCCATATTGAATATTAAAAAAAATGCTGCTACTGTTTAAGAAATTCAAATATAAGGAAGAATGAAGTAACTAAGTTACTCTTCCCAAGGGTTGTCTGAAAGAGATTGAGATTGTGTCTATCTATATATCTTAATTTACGTACAAGTATCCAGAAGCAGTAACTTCGATTTGGCACAGTCGTGTCGGGTAAAATACCTTTAAGGTTTAAAGATCTTTATTCTCAGAAGAAACAATTTCACTTAATGAGAAATTAATAAAATAAAACAGTTTACAATAAAGAAATAGTAGGCCAAAAGTGGTGTGTTTATAAATTTACACAATTCTTTTTGAGTTTCATTTTGAACGATGCAAATGACTTTTCACAAAAAATATCTAAAAAAGGTACCAAACCTTTTTACTTAATTTCTTAGTCTATTTTAGTCATGAAAATCATAGCTTAATTTTACCTAATAGATGAAAACAGGTCGTTAAAAAACACTTAAACACTCGGGAAAAAAGTCGATGCGGCATAAAACCTGAAAGACATAAGTTGAAATTGTATTTCGCATTGCAACCGTTTTCATGCACCGGCGGAATGAGAAAATTAAGGAAGATTAAGTGAGACTCATCGCTGTAGGAGAGGTTTTAAATTAAATGGCTTTAGGTTTCCCGTCTCATATTTTTTTATTTATGGTTAAACTCAAATTTAAGCAATCATTGAAGTAGGTTTATTTTAAAGGTATTTTAGACACGTTAAATCTGTCTACTCCAGGTAACGCTACTACCGGGTCGAAGGCAGATTCTAACAAGGTATGACTGCAATAAACTCAGCATCATTTTAGGTTACTGAGAAAAAAAACTTGTGAGAGGTGAAAGCTTAGCAGCTTTGAAACAGTTATTTTAACATATATATTCCTCTTGTTGCAAAGTGACAGACCAATATATTTTATTAACAAATATTGTATTTTTTTATCCACTACAAGTTAGCCCTTGACGGCAATCGCTTGGTGTAAGTGATGATGCAGTCCAGGATGGTAGCGGGCTAACCTGTAGGGTATGGTAAACTTACACTCCTAATTGGTTTCTATGCGACATCGTACCGGAACGTTAAACCGCTTTGCGACACTTCTTTGTTTGGTGGTAACTAACAACGGCCAAAACCCGGCAAAAATGATTATATTATAGTGTCTTATTGATGCAAGGCTACAGTCGTAAAAGAATTCATGAAGAAATATCATTGGTTGCAAATTAAACTTGATGCTATATATGAGTTCAAGAAATTGTTTAAACATATGTATTATTTAAATGTGTAAATTGCGGTCTGAGTAGAGAGTTAATAATTACCAAAGAATGGTTAACGCAATAAGATGAGATCGTTACAACTAATATTTGATAAAATGTCACTGGTGAATATTTTAACTCTCATACCAAAAGACTTTTTTTTCTTATTATATATACTTCAATAATTTTTTTCTTGAAAATACGTTCAAAATTCTCTGCGTAATAAGTTTCATTTCTGAAAAACATATATTGGATATTTTGTTCATCGATAACTTCAGCAAACACAAAATGGTCATATTTGATATTTGTGAAGATAGCCAGTCCAATTCCGGTTGCAAATCGATGCGGGTGGCGACATTCTCGTGCGTTCCGGACACGTTCCGTTATGATCCGGTGGGATTTCACCGGAAACTTTATCTAGAGGTTACATCGTGAATGTGATTATAGAATGACAGAAAACTTTGCGGCTCGTCGACACGTTTATCTATTGCAATTATTTGTTTCATAATCTTTTTTCAAAACGAATTACTTTATTATATGAGTACAACTATTGTTGTACATATTTTCCTTCTCATTGGATATCTTTTTTTCCTGTTTGAGGTAACTAGTAACGATCTCTAAAAGATAAAATTTTTGACGACCATGCTCGCATTATAAAGTTGAAGGTCCTGGGTTCGATTCCCGGCTCGAGTCTGGTCTGGTGGGAGGCTTCTGCCGTGGCTAGTTACCACCCTACCGACACAGACGTATCGCCAAGCGACTTAGCGTTCCTGCACGATGTCGCGTAGAAACCAATTAGGAGCGTGGATTTACCATACTCCTAACAGGTTAGCCCGCTACCATCCTAGACAGCATCGCCACTTACCACCAGGTGAGATAGCCCTCAAAGGGCTAACGTGTAGGGTAAAAAAAAAGTTAATATTTTTATGTTTTTTTTTATGCCGCCATTTGGTACAAATTGAATGAAATTATATAGCTTTCTTAAAAATATATGACTTGTTGACAGAGTTCGTTATATGCTGGGTAATCTTATGATTACGAATTTTATTTATGTTTATTGTAAATAGATTTAGACGAGTCAAGGTGTAAGTCCAAGATTTTATATAGATCAAATTACAGCGTTAGGTCATCCGTAACAACGACGATCAGAAGCTAACATTTGTTTATTGAGTAGTTAGTTCTAAACGTCAAATACGCATCAAATTGATTTCCCATCAACTAGCTTTGAGGCTTTGCTTATACATCACACATAGCGGCAAATAGAAAAGGATCGGAGCAACTCCGTGAACAGGGTTTCATAATTTATCACCATAGTGGACAAAACAGGGAAAGAATTGCTGACTCAGTTACACGGAAATGTGGTGTCGATACCCTTAGTGTGACTTTGCAGAACTTTAATGATTTCCGCGGACTCCTTTGCGTCTATTTGTACTCCGCCATCTGTTGCTCCCACGTCACCCTGGTACAACAATCGACTACCTCGCAACACTGATTGTAAAATTAACATATAAGCAAGTTTAACCATTCTTTCATCTCGGAAAATGCAAGGTTCTCACCTCATCACTTTTTTTGGCGTTTTCAACAGTTAGTAAATGAGAATACAGTACAAGCAAAGTTTGCGGGTAATTTATGGACACATTCACGGCTAAGCCCCTGCCTGTCCAATTATTACATTTTATTTACCTAATGTTCACTGAGAAAAAATATTGTCTACAAAATGAGAAATTCACTGATTTACTGTGATTACAATAAGAAAAATATGGTACTGTAAACAATACCTATTAATGGGATAAAGTTAAAATGATTAAAATATGTTTAGTGAAAATAATAATTTTGGAATCTCACTTTCTAAATGACATGGCCGGAATGTATATGAAGCTGTGCCCTCATTAAAATATTCATGTTCAATTATATACAGTATACAGTACATCATATTAAAGCTTTTAAGTGTGTGTTTACATCCGTTTAAGTTTAATGATCGGAGACCAAGCGAGAGATGAGATCGTATAATAGAAAACAAAGAAGTGCGCCTATATATTTTGATGACATAATATTCATGAATACGCTATAAAATTAATTATATCAGGAATAATACTAAAAATGGGTTTCACGTAGCAAAAAAAAAACTATATTTTTTAGTTTATTTTAAATGAACATTATGTTCACTTATGAATAATTACTGAACATTTATGTATTATGAATTAATTATTACGGCAAAATCCGGCCGTGTCATTTAAGAATGTATGTTGGTCAGGCTTACATTTCCAAAAAAATATTTATTGCTTAGTATTACAATGGTAAAATAATTGATGAAGCTAGCTTTATTGCTAGCAACAAAGTGCTTTATGTTCCCCTATTAAAAAAATTTACTTGATATATTTTAAAAAGAATCAACACGAGTACATACCAGGGTAGATAATTTTTATTAGTCCATTTACTCAACTGGTTCTACCTAGTTCTCAGATCCATGTAACTACGTCAAAATATAGACTCATATCTATCCACGAAAATTTACCATGAATAACCACTTATTACTTGATAGTGACTAACAAAATGTTGTTGGCAGCAATATATTTTTTTTAATGGCAATCCAGGCCGAAAATTTACTTTACAGGTATTTTGAAGTTAAGTGGAATCAGGTTCCCAAAGTGTAATTCTGGACGCATTATAAATTATCATTACGAGGCCTCGCGATCTATCACAGCGAACAAGCCGGTACACGACAATTTGTTAGGGTTCAAAAAACGGGCGCCGCTCGTTTATCATCCCAAGTGCCCGCTGTAAGGATCTGCCCTAGTGTATCAATCCTGCAGGTACAGACCGCTTTGAGAGGGGACTGATATTTCAGATCGAAGACGAATAGATATAGCCAATGCGCAACCGCACATGAAAAAGCTATCTATACTACGAGTAAATTATAACTACTATGGAAAAGGTTTCCTAAATGTCGCTAAAAACAAAGTACATATAGGATCATGAAACTGTTCATAACCTAAATAACATGGAAATACTGTGAGAAGCCAAGTGGTAAGTAAATACACAGTGGTAGTTGTGACGACAATTTTTTTGGCGAACTTTTTAAGTTCACTTAGCAAAAAAAGGCACGCTGTATGAGACAGAACTTACGGGTGTTTGCCTCAATTTTCTAACATAATCATTATACACTGGCTACCTCTATTTAATCTGTGGCTGATATCGATGCCAAATCGTATGGGTGTATTTTTAAGGCCTAAGTAGGTTTGTCTGCCATTCTATTCAACTAAGTTTTCACGGAATGTGTACAATTTAATTTTGCCGATGAATAAATGCTGGTGTCAGAACGCTATATCGTCGAAGCCTCCCACCAGACCAGGAACCTTAAGCTCCAACTTTCTAACACGGCAGCCTAAGCATCATTCGGGTATTGGAAGTAGGCTGGCGAAAGTGAATTGGAAGGTGTTGCCCTCCTGTAGGATTGTTCCTCGGTGGCCCTGGCTCAGCCGTCGAGCCTGGTTATTGGAAACGAAGTTCTACCGCCGTTGGGATGCAAAATGAATCCATTTGCGTTGCTAGTCTCACTTACGAGTAGATTTTTCACTATCCATAGACTTGCCAGATGTCTGTCCGTCAGTAGACACTCTCTGGTCGCATATTGGTTCTACGTAGAAAAAAAGGTGTATTATTATTGGGAATACACAAATAGATGCATACAGTTTAATAACAAAAAAATGCATAATTAAAATAAATTTACAGAATCGATCGATAAGCCTAACGAAAGAAAATTATGGTAAAATAGGAATTCCTGGCTGTAAATTTTCAAGAGAAATTGAAAAAATGATTTATAGTTCCGGAACACTGCTCAAGCGATTTCAATTCAAAAACGCAATTCCTTAAAAGTAATAATTAACTTAAATTACAAGTTTTCCACTTAAAACTTAAAATCCTTTTTTGTCATTAAAAATTAAGTCCATTCATCATAAAAAAAATATATATTATACACGTCAGAAAACTTACAAGTTTTGCTCACATCTAATTATAATATTATAATATTATTTAATATGATATAATAATGTTTTTTTTACTATGACGAGGGTGACATTTTTAGTAAGTAATCTCCATCCCAAAAAAACAATTTAAAACTAGAGATTAAGTGAAAAGACTACACTTTAAATTAAGTGTTTCTTTTTACAAAGTTTTGTTAACAAAACTCTTTCTAAATAACTTTTGAAAACGAGTTTTTAAATTCTTACCAGTATTTTAAAGCGAAAAGTCAAATTCTATTGTTCTCAGTGGTTCAGTGAAGATAGTTTTTACGAGGTGCAAACTTCCAGTGGGCACGGCGGTTACCGGTGAGTTTACTTACGGAGCCAGTTCTGTTGAAGATTCAACTGCTCTTTTATCATAAAACTTTGTATGTATAACATAAATATATGTTGTATATACAAAGTGGATTATTTTAGTTTCTTCTGTAGGTACCAGTTGTAAGCATGTCAGTCTCGGGTTCGATTCTCAGTATATATTTTTTTGTCGAACAATATCAGGACTGTTACGAAATTTGCTTACGTCAAGCCATCTGTCCCGGTTACCAGCAATACCATGCGTTAATAAGTGATCCAATCTGCATTGGAACAGCGTAGTGGTGGGTGAAGTTTTAATTCCCTCTTTAATCCTGTTAGAGATTTAGCCTGTAGCGCTGGTAGATAGAAGGCTCCTGTTACAATTTCGAAATAACTTTGTCCAGTCGAAGAAATGAAAAGTTTGAATCTAATCTTACAAATATTTGTCAAAATCGGTCACCCACCCAGTCGGTTCACAAGTGGCAAGTAGGTCACGCCACAAACGCACCTCATCTGGGTTATTGGGGGCAATAACGGATAAGTGATAACACTATTAACTGTACGCGACAGTGTGGGTATTTTCCGGGTGTTATCCCGGAGGAGGTAATATCTGGAATCGTTCGGCGTGTCGACAATCATCGTTAAATTTAGAAATAATGAGCGGTTCCCGTTTACGAGTGCTTATACGACGCTAGTGATGTACCTATGGCGTGTATTGTTGTAATCCACTAATTGGAATGAAAAAAAATAACTTACTTTCTTATCTACGTTCTAACGTTGAAGACTATCTTGCATATAAATCTATACGATCAATGTCAACAAATTAAATGGTTGATGGATGTTAGTCTCATGCGACATTACATTATATATGATATTATGAAGACCTCCGTATCGCAACGTGTGCTCGTTTTAAAAAGTGGGAGGTCCCAGATTCGATTCCAAGCTCGAATCAGGTCTGGTCAGGCCGCATCGGCCGCGGCTACCACCTTAGCAAAGACACACCGCTAAGCGATTAACCGTTCTTGTATGAAACTGCGGTGATAGCCTAGCCGTTAGGGCGTCAGCCTCCTAATCAGAAGTCGGCGGTTCGAATCCGGGCACGCACTTTTCGGAGTTATGTGCGTTTTAAAAAAATTAAAATATCACTTGCTTCAACGGTGAAGGGAAACATCGCGAGGAAACCTGCATGCCGGAGAGTTCTCCATAATGTTCTCAAAGGCGTGTGAAGTCTACCAATCCGCACATGGCCAGCGTGGTGCACTATGGCCAAACCCGTCTCATGTTGAGAGGAGACCCGTGCTCTGTAGTTAGCCGATAATGGGTTGATCATGATATATGAAACCGATTAGGTGGATGGGTTATGGGGATAGCCCTTACCTTAGCCGGCAACACATCAGTGGCTCCTGAGGTTCATGGGTAACTATACTTTTACATGTAACTATTACTTAACATCAGGTGACCCATCTGCTCGTTTGACTGCGTTCTGTTTGTTTACGAGAAACCCCCAAAAACCCTAGGAAGATTGCAAAGGAACGGATAGTTGAAAAATTACCAAGATTTCGTATTCCTTTGTTCAGCTTGACACCAATACTTAAATTTCGGTTAGCTTATAAAATTATTTTTCATGCGAACATACTTGGGTGATGTATGATCGGCAAACAAGAGTGAATACACCTTCTTCTTTGCAATTGTCTTTGGCTGCTTATGACATAAACGTAGTAAAAGTACTTAAGTATACTGTTTGAGAAACTGTGATAGCAAGAAGCTGTGATAGCCTAGTGGTTAGGGCGTCAGCCTCCTAATCAGAGGTCGGCGGTTCGAATCCGGGCACGCACCTCTAACTTTTCGGAGTTATGTGCGTTTTTAAAAACAATTATAATATCACATGCTTCAACGGTGAAGAAAAACATCGTGAGGAAACCTGCGCGCCTGAGAGTTCTCCATAATGTTCTCAAAGGCGTGTGAAGTCTGCCAATCCGCACATAGCCAGCGTGGTGGAATATGGCCTAACCCTTCTCATATTGAGAGGAGACCCGTGCTCTGTAGCGAGCCGGAAATGGGTATCATGATGATACTGTTTACCAAAATTGCAACAGCACTGATAATGAGGTATTTACAGTTGTCCACAGAAGAATTCTATCCATCTATTTCCAACGATCGCCACCGACATCTTAAGTTTATTAATAATTCACAGTTGGGCATCTTTGCCCACTACACTGCACCATCATCCAGACGAAAGAAAAATTAGCTTAACCCGTTAACCTACTCTCCTTAACGTTAGTAGACTGGATTCTGTAATTGTACTGAGAATTTCTAGATGTAAAACACAATATCAACGAAAACATATTTGGCCTGACTCCGACTGAAACAGACCCCGGGATATCGTTATCTATTGTTCAAATATTCAGATATGCTAACAAAGCAGAGAAGTCTCAAACGAAGTGTTTAAGGCTTCTCTTTTAAAATTTACTTTGTTAAAATTCACGAGTATTATTTATGAAAGTTTACTTTCTAGACCTTCCGTAAAAATATTATAACAAAAATGTTCTTATGATTTATTTATAGTTCAGCTATATTCTAAGACAGCCTAATAATATGAGCAAATATTGATTATGTTTCAGCTGTGTATTTTGTAATGTTTTTTTTTATCCACTACAAGTTAGCCCCTGACGGCAATCTCACCTGATGGTAAGTGATGATGCAGTCTAAGATGGTAGCGGGCTAACCTGTTAGGGGTACGCTAAAGCCATACTCCTAATTGGTTTCTACACGACATCGTGCCGGAATGCACGATGAATGTAACTAGCAACGGCCGCAGCCTCCCACCAGACCTGACTCGAGCCGGGAATCGAACCCAGGACCTCCAACTATATAATGCAAAAGCGCGCGCGCTGCGCCACGGGGGTCATCAAAACGGTCAAACGGTCGTCAAAATGATTTAAGTACTCAAAGGTATTAGAAATAAAAATTCGTTAGTTACGCGGTATAGGCTATTGACGGCGATATAACGTCACGTCGTCAGCGAGTATGTAGCGAGATATGTTATATGTGTTAGTTTGTTGAATGACCCGACTCCGCGGCTATAGAAACAGAAACACTCATACCGCAATCTAATCCCAGTATATCGATATCGATAATTGCATGTCAGATCCAGCCCTAGCGATCTTGTAAGAGCTATAACGCGTTCGTTTTGATGGCAGATGAAATAGTTGTAATGGCCGCGTGATTAAGGATATTAATATCTGAACGACACCTACCGCCTACAACTACACGCGATCGATCCAGATAAAAAATATTTTAGGACACCCATCCAATAAGCAATATCTTTGGGGAAAGAAAAGAAAGAGGTTATGGGTGATCCAGAAAAATAATGACATCCGCCGAGTGGGGAGGCTAAAATATTCAATGCGCCGTATCTACTCGCCCGCTTTTCATATATATTTATTTTTTCTAGAGATACAATCGTTACTAATAAGAATTGTTTAAGTCAACATCCCACGGGGTCAGGTTTCCGAAACATGTATAGCGGAAAGTTAGTCAACATTAAATGATAAACGGTTTCACCAATAGCAAAACCCTAAGATATAATTTTTGGTTAAGAAAACTTAACTTTTTATTGTAGAATAAGATGAGTTGGTAACTCTATTCGATGGTATAATAACTTACTTTTATAAAAAGGAATTATGATTAATTATCATAATTAATCTAATTAATCTAATAATGGTAGCTGATTTGAACTAAAGCTTTTTATCATCATCATCATGTTCAACCCATTATCGGCTCACTACAGAGCACGGGTCTCCTCTCAATATGAGAAGGGTTTGGCCATAGTCCACCACGCTGGCCATGTGCGGATTGGCGAACTTCACACGCCTTTGAGAACATTATGGAGAACTCTCAGGCGTGCAGGTTTCCTCACGATGTTTTCCTTCACCGTTGAAGCAAGTGATATTTGAATTGCTTAAAAAAAGCTTTTTATAATAAAGATCAACCCATTACGGCTGACTACAGAACACGAGTCTCCTCTCAATATGAGAAGGGTTTGGCCATAGTTTCCCAAGCTGGCCATGTGCGGATTGGCAGACTTCTCACGCTTTAGATAACATTATGGAGAACTCTTAGGTTCGAGCAGGTTTCCTCACGGTGTTTTCCTTCACCGTTGAAGCAAGTGATATTTTAATTTCTTAAGCTTTTCATAATTATACTATTTATACCATTACCTGTCGGTATGGATTGAGTGCAAGAACTCATAAATTCCATGCTCACTCCACGGAATATTGTATGAGCTTCGTTCATAATCAGTGGAAAATTAATATTAGATCATAGATTTACGAGTCATATTCATTGGAAATTTGAAGTTATTGCCAAGTATGGCTCAGTGAGATGCAAATTCACCCAATTCCTTGCCTTGCTTTGTTAACTGATGTACCTTACGCAATCCTCTGATATTCCAAAAAGTTGACTAATCGTGAAACTCATAACTCTCCCCAAGAAAACTTCAGACTTACGCAACAATTGTCACTTTCACGGCGTTTTTACTTATCGTCCTATTATCACTTCGTTTCACTCCTATTATCACTTAGGATACTTGAACATGCGACCATTTGCCTGTGGCATTACCCATTGAACCATAAAACAGAAAACTTGACCTTACATGAAGCATATTCAAAAATATATATTGTAACGTAAAGAAATACACATATTAAAACGTTTGTAATTTAATGAAAGTGACTTTTGCTAAACTAAATTAAAGTATTAAAAACATTAAAATTTAAAATTCAAAAAAGCTGGCGAAGTATACAAGTGTTGTGCAAAAATAAAATAGTTCCAGGAAAATGTTTTCAAAGCTACTGGTATTCATCGTATCGATTTACATAACCAGTGTAGACGGGTTACAAGAGCAAGAAAATGCCTTAGTAGAGGCGAGAGGAAAAGGAAAATATGCTTTGTTAAGTGAGTAGTATTTTAATACTTATAATTATACTACTAATCCAAATAAGATGAGTTTTCGGATACAGGTAAAGATAGCTGCCCCTGTCGTGAATTCTAATTAAGTAGTGTATTTTTAAATGAACTAGAAAGTCTCAAAATCAAACATTCGAGAGTACATATTTTGGGGTTTGTGAATGGGCGTCTTTAGCAAGTTGAAAATGTAGTATGTTCAACTCGGTACGGATAATATAATATCTGCTATAAAAAAGGATTTGAAAAACAGAAGATGGAAAATATGGTAGTATTACTAATATAATATGATATAAAATAACTGAAATTTCATTCCGCTATTTCTTTATTATTAGATGTATAGAAAACCTTTGTTGCAATAAAACGAAAGGAAAAAACACAATTAATAAATAAACCCAAATAATTACAAGAAAAATAAAATAGTATTAGGTGCAAAGGCGGCCTAATCCCTTTGTGATATTTAAAAGGTTAGGGTGGCCTTTCAGAAATTATATAACAAAACTTGCACATAGTTATTGTGAATTTGATAGAAGAAAACTATATGTGTTATCTATACATACATACAAATAAATAAAATTTGAGTGTCAGTTTGTAATATTGAAATAACCATTTTTCACTACATGCATATGAATATGTATACGGTACATACACCAAAATAACTTTTTTTTTCAATTTTTGTCTGTCTGTCTGTTTGTTCCGGCTAATCTCTGAAATGGCTGGACCGATTTTTACGGGACTTTAATGGTAGGTAGCTAATGTAATAAGGAGTAACTTAGGCTACTTTTATTTTCGAAAAAGTCTTTTATTTTAGAAAAATAAAGTAATGTTGCAATGTCCAAGTACTGTCCAGTATCGCGTCGTGATTGGAAGACAAACAAACACACCAACTCAACGCTGACGAAGTCGCGGGCGTCAGCTTGTTTCAAATAAAAATGATACTTTGTTGTTTTTTGACGAAAAAATATGTAAAAAAGGTTTTTTCTAAAACTTTGAATTCAGTCTCCTGAACTTCTAATACAGACATCAATGAAGCGAAACATGTTTTGATTTTCGAGTTGATAACTGAATTAAGCGGTGATAGCCTAGTAAGCGGTGATAGCCTAGTAAGCGGTGATAGCCTAGTAAGCGGTGATAACCTAGTAAGCGGTGATAGCCTAGTAAGCGGTGATAGCCTAGTAAGCGGTGATAACCTAGTAAGCGGTGATAGCCTAGTGGTTAGGGCGTCAGCCTCCTAATCAGAGGTCGGCGGTTCGAATTCGGCGGTCCGGGCACGCACCTCTAACTTTTCGGAGTTATGTGCGTTTTTAAAAATTAAAATATCACTTGCTTCAACGGTGAAGGAAAACATCGTGAGGAAACCTGCACGCCTGAGAGTTCTCCATAATGTTCTCAAAGGCGTGTGAAGTCTGCCAATCCGCACATGGCCAGCGTGGTGGACTATGGCCAAACCCTTCTCATATTGAGAGGAGACCCGTGCTCTGTAGTGAGCCGGTAATGGGTTGATCATGATGATGATGATGAACTGAATTCGCTATTTCTAAGTTATTTAAGATCGCTATCTTAAATAACTTAACGAATTAAAAAAAATAACTTAAAACATTAATGAATTGCAATAACTTCATAGGTTGTTAACCTATGAAGTTATTGCAATTCATATACACAACATTTTTATCGTTCAATTTATTTATTTATGTAACACAAGAAAAAGACAAAAACAATCAGCAACTGGCGACCTTATCACTAATAGTTCAATGTTACTTTTTTATAAAAAGAATTGAAGTTATTTAGAGATTTCGCCATGATTTTTGGCGGTAATTTATAATTTTGTTTTCTGATTTGATCAAGTAGTTCATATTTTCTCATAGTTAGCGACATTAGTCATTTTCGGCTGCTTCGTAACGTTCGAAGACGTCGGTCTTGTGCCTTGGACAAGTATAAACTTTCAAGACGATTTTTCACAAACACGTATGATTTAACAGCGATTCGTGCTCGTGAAAATTCTTTGATCATTTCGAAGCGTCGTTCAGAAAAGGTTCCGAAATAACATGATATTACATTTTTTATTAAAGTCACATACACGATACGTGCAGTCGTTATAAATGCTGTCTGTTTTTAGTCTAATTCACTAAATGTTTTATTTATAAGCTAATATCAATGGAGTTGATCAGAGTCTTATTTTTATTTTTATTTTATTTTATTTGGCAATCTTAACAAATTACAATTCTTATAATTAAATCTTAACTTAGTTAATTTTCTATATCCAATTATAATTCTAACAGACTGCACAGCATGACAAAAGCTTAATATAACCAATTACAGAAAAACAAATCCAAAGTTAGGTGTAATACCTACTGTATACTAAAACAATTCCATCACACTCAAACAAAACTTCCTATAGTGACCGTTAAATATATCAATTTTGGTGTCTTTACTGATAATCTCATTGTACAAACGACACATTCTTACAATGGGATTAGTTAATTATTAGATTAGTCTTGATTGACATTGATACTGAAGTGGGCAAAAAAATGATTATGCGAAGCGACAGCATCAGGTCACTGCTGGAGATGTTTCTGCAAAGAAAAAATAGACGAAAGAAGGCCAAGTTGCCCTGCCCCTTGCCATCATGCGACTTGTATGCTAACAATTGTAGAACCGTATTTGATTATCGAAACACACCTTTTCCCAAAAAAATTGATGTCTTAAACATAGAAATGTTTAAACTACGTCATCTTCAGGATGCCCGTGCACGATGTCTGTGTATCGCCACGCGCTTGTGTGAACCGATGCCACTGCGACCGCTATCGCCTCTGCTCGGAGAACGCTTTATTCCTACAGCTGTGGTATAATCCACAAAACATTTTTAATTTTTTAAGGATAAATGATATCTTAGCTAACTTGTTTCTTGAATGGAAAACTTTTTTTTTTGACAACCTCCGTGGCGCAGCGCGTTCCATTTTAAAGTTGGAGGTCCTGGGTTCGATTCCCAGCTCGAGTCTGGTCTGGTGGGAGGCTTCGGCCGTGGCTAGTTACCACCCTACCGACAAAGACGTGTCGCCAAGCGATTTAGCGTTCCGGCACGGTGTCGCGTAGAAACCAATTGGGAGTGTGGGTTTACCATGCCCCTAACAGGTTAGCCCGCTACCATCTAAGATTGCATCATCACTTACCATCAGGTGAGATTGCCGTCAAGGGCTTACTTGTAGTGGATAAAACAAAAAGCTTAATTTTTATCTCTATAAGGATCCTTAATAAGCTGCTTTTATTTTGAAAAAGCGGTTAAGGATGCCTAGCATACAAAATCCTTTATAATTGAAAAAGTTTCGTTGAAACTAATCTTCATCCATATATTAGCGAAGCGAATTAGCTCAGATGAACATGATAGGCAGACAGACAGGCACATGGGTAACAAGTTGAAAGAGTAATCATCTCAAGTGTATTAATACATATTTAATACACTTTAGTTGATAGACCCTCATCCTGATTCTGAGCTTTCATCCTGGACGATGTTTAGATTTTACGCAGACAGGAGCAGTACCACAAACAAAACCATTTTTCGCTTTGTATTAAAAAGTAATTTGTAGGAACGAAACCTAAGACTTTTCAAATCTTACGTCATCTTTGAAAAAGTACACTTATGGCGTGTTTTATAAGCCAATAAGCTTAACTCATGGATTGATGAGAATGTGTGAAGTTCCTCTATTACAAGTATTATATTGACGACCTACGTGGCGAAGCGTGTGCGCTGTTGCATTATAAAGTTGGAGGTCTCAGGTTTGGTTCCCGGCTCGAGTTTGATCTGGTGGGAAGCTTCGGCCGTGGCTAGTAACCACTCTACCGACAAAGACCTGTTGCCAAGTGATTAAGCGTTCCGGCACAATGTCCCGTAGAAACCGAGTAGGAGTATGGGTTTACCACACCCCTAACAGGTTAGCCCGCTACCATCTTAGACTGCATCATGACTTACCGTTAGATGAGATTGGCCTTACTTGTAGTGCATACAAAAAATTTAAGAAATTTATCCACTGTCTAGTTGGTGTCAGGTAAAGTTTATCAAGCGGTTGTTAATAGTTTTTGTATCCTCAATATGGAATGTGTTAGAGAGTAATGTTTTACATCAATCATTGGCGGGAAATCCTTGCGTAGACCTTTCATATTGATTAATACACTTTTCCTTTTTCCTTTCGGGCGAGGCCTCGCCGGCGGGTGTCGGCAACCGCACCAACCCCATATCTATCTTCTGCCTGTGTCACTTAAAGACTCGTTATGTTACCAAAATTTCCCGACGATTTATTTGAAATTCGTTGGACGGGTTTGGTAATTTATGTAAATGTACTAACACGCCTAGTTAAAAAAGAGTTATAATATTATAACGAGTATAAAGATCATTTCCTTTATTTGTAATAGATAAACTCAGAAATTGCTGAAGCTATTTCTATTATTAATTCACCTTTAGTAAACTATTTAATCCAGTAGCAATGTAGACTTCATTTTATTTTAATAATAACAAGATTGCAGTTTGCCTTAAAGCAGAGTTCCCCAAACTTTTTTGTGTCGTAGACCCCTTGTACTGTAAATTTCTAACTGTAGTGAAGTTTAGTGTTAAAAACTTAAAGTAAAAACACATGTTAATTTATACATTTATTAATTGAATTTAAATTAAAACTACTCAAAATAAAATTTTGTATCTGTTATGTAAAATATACGTAACATTAAATAAACATAAAATAAACTATAAATAAAATAACATAAGCAATAAGTCAATATTTTTAGTGAGAAGGATGAATCTGATGCTTTAATAATAAATTATCAACATTTAGCGTCAATTTTGTAAGGGTTAATCTTTAATCTCCTCGGCTAATGGTGTCCAATCTGTTTCTTTTTTCGTTAGGAGATCCACTATCCCCCCCATTTTCATTTCATGGACCCCCAAATTTTTTTTCGCTGACATAGACCCCTTGCAGGTTGCAAGGGGTCTATGTCAGTATATAAAGCACTATTCGGTAGTGTAGTTGTATCATCCACGTGTATTCATTAAATGGCACGTTGTATATAAATACTCGTCAATCCATTACCGGCTCACTGTAGACGGGTCTCCTCTTAGAATATGAAGGACATTGTAACGTAGTCCACACTGGCCAAGTGCAGATTGGTAGACCTTACTCGCCTTTGAGAACGTTATGGAGATCTTTCAGGCATGCAGTTTCCTTAACCGTTAAAGCAAGTGATTAAAAATTAGAACTGCATATAACTTCGAAAAGTTGAAAGTGCGAGGGGATCAAACTCTTTATCCTTTGAAAGGGTACAAGCATACTGGTGTTCGGAATCACTTATAAATAGGCCATACCTAAAATGAAAATAAAAATACGCAGGACTATTACGATTACGAACACGGGCGCACAACGGCTTCCAATATGAAATAATATAATTCAGAAGCTTGTTAAATATTGTATATTTATTATCATTGTTATTGTAACAGCTTGGCCTATGCCTCCTCTTTTATGGGATAGGGATTTATAACTAGGACCATCCATGGTGCTACGATTGGCAGGTTTAAACGATTATCACGACATGTAACTTACAATTAAAGTGTCCTTTACAAGAATAAAATAGCAAATTCCTAACTACAACATAGCCTTTAGATAAGTGAGACATGATATAATCAAATGTAAACTTGTTATTTGAGTTTAACTATTTACTTTATTTATAATACAAAATCACCATTACCATTCTATTGACAAAGACGTGCCGCCAAGCAATTAGGGGTTTCGGTGCAATGCCGCGTCGAAACCGATTAGGGGCATGGATAACTGCCACTTCGCTTGGGTAAGATCTTAGGCTTCACCATTACTTACCACCGGTTAAGATTGCAGTGGGCTAAAATTGCATCAGTTAATTGAACTGTAGATTATTGATTTGAGTAGATTCAAGATTTGTTATGTAACAAACAGTAACCAGTAATAACGTTTGTTACAGCCCATCTTGCAATCCTGCTGGCAGCGAAAGCGGGCCTGCACAAGATATTCCTGGGCATAGCACTAGTGGTAGCCGTCATAAAGGCCATGGTGGTCATGGCATGGGTCCTGGCTATCGTCAGATATGTCCCGGACTTCTGGCCGCATTACAAACACCACGGGTGGCCGAATCACCTCGACAATTATCCATCTCAGGCGCCGTCTAATGTTATCTGGGATGTTTTTAGTAGCTTTATTGGAAATTGAAAGTGCCTATTTATATATATAGGTGAGGATAGTTGACTATTTATAAGGATTGTTACGTTTCAGTATCGTTATGACTAAACTTACATATATGACAGATTTTAAAATTGGTGTTATATATTTATTTATTTATTAGGAAGCCAACAGTATACAAAGAAATATTTACATAATATATTCTAAGACAAATTATGTATACTTAGGACTATCAATGTATACGCACTTACAGGCTAACTCGACATGCATAATATAAAACTAAAATAATAATCATAAACTAAAACATTTTTTACCAAAAAGAAAAAAAATACTATAATAATCTATAACTATAAAATTATATTAATTAAAAGCCAAAATACTAATTTTATGTTAACTAACAATTTAGTAACAATTTTAAAACAAGCCATATACTTATATACATTTTTATATTACCACTAATATTAAAATGTAAATAAGTATATGGCTTGTACTACGCACGTAGGTAAATTTATTTTTTCGAAATGCTGAGAATTGTCTTCTGTATTGCGTAATAGATGGATTACACAAACAGAAGTTAACTTACAGGCGATGGAATAAGTAGCAAACCTCTTAATCAGAGTGTAATGCTGTCAAAGACATACTTTTGTATTGTAATAGAAACTGTGAGGTGGCATGTTCGCAAATTCAACAAACATTAAATAAATAATAAGAGTTGAAAAAATAATTAGAAATTCATAAACAGCATTTACTGGCCGTGATTGGGTGAATGAACCGAAAAATCTATTTCCGATGGCAACAAGAAAATTTAAATAATTTTAACTATTTGTAGGCGTTGCTAATAATCCACAAAGCTTTGACGCATCTGCTAAATCTGAAGCTAATCAATTGTTTCTTTTTTTATCCGCTACAAGTTAGCCCTTGTCAGCAATCTCACCTGATGGTAAGTGATGATACAGTCTAGGATGGAGCGAGCTAACCTGTTAGGGGTATGGTAAACTCAGTCTCCTAATTGGTTTCTACGCGACATCGTGCCGGAACGCTAAATCGCTTGGCGACACGTTTTTGTCGGTAGGGTGGTAACCACAGCCGAAGCCTCCCACCAGATCAGACTCGAGCCGGGAATCGAATCCAGGACCTCAAACTTTATAATGCGAAAGCTTGCGCTCTGCGCCACGGAGGTCGTCAACACTTTTTTCTTAATCTTCCTCACAATTAGTATATAGCACAAAATACAATAGTTGCCGTTTTTCGTACTCTTTAAAAGAGAATTGACTCGTTATGGTCTCTGCAAGCCCTGTTGCCCATTCTATCAGGTTAAAACACTAGCTTATTTTAAATTATTTCACGAAGGACCTCAACAAAATACATTCTTTGTTTAGATTAAAAATGCGAAGTGACGCGTCACCAACATTAGTCCGGCCGGGAAAATAAAAGGGGATTTAAAATTTTAATATATAACTCGTGCAGCCTCGCAGTTGCGCTGTTTATTGCGTTAAAACGTGGACTAGACGTTATGAATGCTAAATTTGGTTAAACACAAGGAATTGCGCGGCCGCATTGCTCTGGGCGAGAGGGTTGGCAGTGTACATGTGACTTCATTGTAATGCAAAATGCATTCCAGACTGCGATTTAATCACGTTTTTCTTGACGTAGGAGGCTGCTAAGTCCATTTTTATTCCACAACAAGTTATCCCTTGGCGGCAATCTTACCGTGTGATAAGTTTTTTTTTTTTTTCGGACTGTCTATTAGCTGTACAAACCCTATTGGTTGCCACAGCGTAACCGGGCTGTTTGGCGAGCTTTGGAAAGAAGCTCTGCCAGAAGAAATTTTGAGCCGTAGGGCTCGAAGAAACTATGGGAACGACTGCCTAAGTTCGCCTCCTTTGAGGCCGAACCTCGGCTTACGCGACGTTTGGGATAACGGGGGGGTCGGACGGTGAGTGGTCCGTACGTCTCCGAGGCCGTAGATGGAGCCCACGTCCGGATGACGTAAGATAGCGGAGACCTCGTCTTCGCCGGCGAAGACGGTGTGTAGCCAGTGATAAGTGATAGTGCAGTCTAAGATGGTAGCGGGCTAACCTGTTTGGTGTATGTTAACTACCCAAATTACTAATTGATTTTTACGCGACATTAATTTAAGTCATGTATTTGTAAGCATTCTATTACCACTACGAGAAACATATTTTTTGATTGACTTTTATTATTATATTAATTCATATCACGTTTAGTCTATTGTATAAGATTCCGTATTTTTCGGTGTTAATTTTTTTCTTTTTTGTTGGCCATGCCACCACGCTGGCCATATGCGGATAGGCAGACTTCACACGCCTTTGAGAACATTATGGAGAACTCTCAGGTTTCCTTACGATGTTTTCCTTCACCGTTGAAGCAAGTGATATTTTAATTGTTTAACACACATAACTCCGAAAAGTTAGAGGTGCGTGCCCGGATTCTGATTAGGAGGCTGACGCCCTAACCACTAGCCTATATCGGGATACAAAGTAACCTATGTGTTAATACCGGTAACAATCTATTTCCATTTCAATTTTCCGTCAAAATGGGTCAGTAGTTTTTGCGTGAGACTAACAAACATCCATAAATACAAACTTAATATTAGTAAGGAAACCCATTAGATCGTATCCAGTAGATATGCTTGGTCGACTTGTGTCATACATTTCTTTACTGGGGTAAAATGTCTATGTATGTTAGACAACATACAATGTATTTTTTTTTTCTAATCCATTATTTATTCGGGTACGCTTCAAACAAATATAGGTAACAAACAATTAAAAACAAATAATAGACAAACCTTGCAATTTATATGTCCGTATGGATTTTAAATAAACTAAATATGTATTTTTCTTCACAGTACACTTCTTCTACGTGGTAGCCACGAAGGTTTTCGTCCTGAAAATCGTTTACGGCATCATTCTCTACGTGATAGCTTCAAAAGCATGGCATTTTGTTCTCTGGCTCATACACTACTTGAAAGAAAAGGATAAGCATCAGGAAGTCTACGTGGAGTATGATCACGAGCCTTATCACAGTCATCACGAACCCATTCACAGTCATCACGAGCCCTATCACAGTCATCACGATCATGCCGTACAATATGTGATTGATGATGACTCGTATGATCATCAGCCGTACGGTGCCTACTCATCCAGCTACGGTAGAGTTTACACAAGATACTCACCGAAGAAGAAAGTTTATGACGCCGATGGTTCTTATTCTGTGGGAGGGTAAAATAGTAAATGGTGAACGTTTAATGTAGATTTAATACCTGCAAAATAAGTGTTAAGTAACTTATTTTTGTTAACTGCCTGTCTGCCCTATCATCTCTTTTTGCTAAATCTATATATATGATAGCAAAATAATCAATTCACCAAGAATATAGCATACATAACTGCCTCATTGATCTTTTGGATAGTATTTTCATAGCATTATCACGAGGTGATAGGTTCAAATCCAGGGTCGGGTCAAGAATTGACAAATAGTGTATTTTTTCTTTTATACTCTAAGACAAATCATCTTTGCCCAGGTCTGGCACGTAAATAGCCTGATAAAATGTTAAATAAAACATTATTGTAACTCAAAACTACCACTAATGCAGTTATATCTGATAAAACAGAGGAAATCCAGTTTTATTGTCTGTTATTAATTATATCTACCCCTGTACTGGTGATTTCTCCGGTGAATAAAATATTTGAATTAACACCTCATATGCCGCAATTATTAAAAAAAAAAATATATCACTTGCTTCAACGGTGAAGGAAAACATCGTGAGGAAACCTGCACGCCTGAGTGTTCTCCTTAATGTTCTCAAAGGCGTGTGAAATGCCAATCCGCACATGGCCAGCGTGGTGGACTATGGCCAAATCCTTCTCATATTGAGAGGAGACCCGTGCTTTGTAGTGAGCCGGTAATGGGTTGATCATGATGATGATGATGATGATGATGCCGCAATGTAACATTATTATGAAGTGGTGGTGATAATTTGTTAACTTACTTTTTTCATAGATGTTTATTAACATAATTCGTAAGTAGGCAAAAAACTTTACAGAAAAGTTTATATCGTAGATGAAAGATATCCATTCGATCAAGACGTCGTGTCTGGTGGGAGACTTCGGCCGTGGCTGGTTACCACCCTACCGACAAAGACGTGTCGCCAAGCGATTTAGCGTTCCGGCACGACGTCGTGTAGAAACCAATTAAGAGTATGAGTTTACCATACCCCTAACAGGTAAGCCCGCTACCATCTTAGACCGCATCATCACTCTTCTTCACTTACCTTCAGGTGAGATGCAGTCAAGGGCTAACTTGTGGTGAATAAAAAAAACAAAAGACGTTTCAGGTACGCATTTTTACAATGGGTCAACTGTTATTATTTATACAGAAAATATCCCACAATACTCTTAATAATTATGCTGTAGAGAAAACACGCAAGCAAAGTATTTATTTCCGTATAGATAAACGAATCTGGGATCAGAAAATGAGTATATTTCACAATGGCAAGAATTTTAATTCAAGTTTTTTTAAGGTGTCTATAATTAATACGGGTAATAACATATAAAATTAATGCGTAGAAAATACGGTTAAAATAAAATTAATTATTTATTTATTTGTAATTACATTCGAAATAGAATACCGATTGTTTTAATTATTGTAAATATTATTTATAAAATTACTCAATAAAATAAAAAGTAATGCTTTCATTTATTTTTATTTAAATCCCTTAAACCTACCCTATTAAATTAAAGACCCTATTTTTGACTTTAATGAGGTTTCTTGTTTTCCTGAAGAATACATTTAATAAAGTTCTATATGAAAATCCTCAAAAAAATATGAAAATCAGATTTTTCTTTACTAAAAGAAGTTATGAAATGTAACAATTTCTCAGACGATTGAGGCACAAAGTGATCTTTGAGATATCTTTCAAAGTGCTTCCGGATTTAGCCTCTCTAATCGCTGAAGGCGTTCCTTACTTTTACAGTTTGAATCGTGAAAGAATAATCTTAAGATTGCCTGGCGGAGATCGCTACTAAGCGATAAGGCCGCCTTTTGTATTCTGCTTATTCTTTTTTCTGTTTGTCTTATTATTTATATTTTAATTTATTGTGATGGAAATAAAGAATAAATACATAAAGACTTGTGGTCTGATCATCATCATCATGATCAACCCATTACCGGCTCACTACAGAGCACGGGTCTCCTCTCAATATGACAAGGGTTTGGCCATAGTCCACCACATGTACATTTGAAAACATTATGGAGAACTCTCAGGCGAGCAGGTTTCCTCACGATGTTTTCCTTCACCGTTGAAGCAAGTGATATTTTAATTTTTTTTAAACGCACATAACTCCGAAAAGTTGCGGTGCGTGCCCGGATTTGTACCGCCGACCTCTGATTAGGAGGCTGACGCCCTAACCACTAGGCTATCACCGCTTCACCGCAAAGACTTGTGGTCTAAAGGTTACCACGCAGTACTAAGAATTTCACCAGGGCGACCCACGGATTGAAAATTCTCCTTTAAGTAAGGTAAAGTGGAAGAATGAAAACACGGTATAGAACATACTGCCTATACGATACTTCAAATATTTATATACATACATGTTCAAATTCAAAATAGCTTTATTCATGTAAACCTATTACAGGCATCTATCTATGAGGCGTTATAATATATAATGATGTATTCTCCATTATTTATATTTGTTATATGAACCATCATATAGTTATCACGATTAAGAAGCGGTGATAGCCAAGTGGTTAGGGCGTCAGCCTCTTAATCAGAAATCGGCGGTTTGAATCCGGGCACGCACCTCTAACTTTTCGGAGTTATGTGCGTTTAAAAAAAAATATCACTTGCTTCAACGATGAAGGAAAACATCGTGAGGAAACCTGCACGCCTGAGAGTTCTCCATAATTTTATCAAAGGCGTGTGAAGTCTGCCAATGCCATGGCCAGCGTGGTGGACTATGGCCAAACCTTTCTCATATTATATACCCGTGCTCTGTACTGAGCCGGTAATGGGTTGATCATGATGATGATGATGATAGTTATCACCAGATAACTACACTCTCCAACTTAAAACTAAAGCTAAGAGGGTTCCAAACTAATCCGGGTTTTTTTAGTATCACGATATTTATGTAACCCAAATTTGGTCCCAATGAAATTTTGAAGTGTCTAAAGCTTATTTAACTGGTCTACAGTTAAGTTAACAAAGCTTATATTACAATACTGAAATAAAATGGTAAACATACATGAAAAATAAAATGTAAACATATTCATAGCTATTCCCCTTAGCCGTTAAATGTTATATCGTAAAAACAATCTCTAGGAGGCAATATATTTCAGTGGATGACAAGGCGATTAGCATCCTCGCAATATATCCCCCGGGTATAGCATATATCCAGTATACATATCAATATTATTACTATATCCTGCTAATATTATAAATGTAAAAGTAAGTTTATGTTAGGCATTCACTCGAAAATTACAGAACCGATCATCATGTAACTTTGTACACATATTCTTGGGTGTATAAGAATTACATTACGAATAGTAATGAAGTTATTAACTAATTCAAAACGAGCGAAGCCATAGTAATAATATAAATGAGAAAATGTTTGTAGGTTGGGCCTATATGCCCTGTAATTACAATAAATTAAAGTTTCGTGATTTTTGAGTAGATTCTGACAGAACCGAGCTGAATCATCATCAATCCTCAGGCAATTAAGGCTCAATATAACGACCTCCCTAGCGCAGTGCGTGGGCTGCAGTGTTAAGAAGCGGGAGGTCCCGACTCGAGTCTAGCCTGGTGGGAGGCAAAGCACCTACACTACGGCCACAATCTTTCTCACTCTAACATTGTTTCTCATTATATTTGTATATCATTTTGGCTTCCATGACACACACACGCGCACGCATACACACACGCGCGCACACGCACACACATACACACACGCACGCACACACACACACACACACACACACACACACACACACACACACACACACACACACACATCACAAATATATTTCTATAAGATACACAATTTATTTATAAAACATTTAAATTATTCCAAACAATAGCTGGCATTACAATTTACAAAGCATCTCCGATTTCAAAAGCTTTCCAATCGCCCGTTGTATTGTGCGCCGCTCGCTCCGGGCGCCGGGTACCAGCGAAAGAGGTACTTTCTAAAAATAAAATAACTAGCAACTAATACGTTTGGCTTCACAGTTACAACTCCGGCCCATTGTGCTTTTAAAGACTTGTGTCGATCTGCACTCGTAGTCATGTTTGTGTGCTCCGAGGAGCTATTTAATCTAATTCCACATTCCGTGTTCTAAAGTCGCACTTTTCGTCGCAGAAATAAATATCATCCTCACCACCTGGATGCCTGGTCCCCTTCCACCACCCGCTATTCCAGGTCATTTCTGCCACGCACCTGCAAATTGTGGAACCAGCTTCCATCTGTGTTCCCTAATGGTTATAATATGGGGGTGTTCAAAGGGCGGATTAACAAATTACTCAAGGGCCAGCAACGCATTGGCGGTTCCTCTGGTGCTGCAAATGTTCATGGGCGGCGGTAATCACTTACCATCAGGTGACCCGCCTGCTCGTTTGCTCGCTATGCATATAAAAAAAAAAACTTATGTATTGGCTTAATCGTGAATATTGTTTTATTATTAAAAAAACAAAATCTTTATACGGCCGTATAGTTAAACGATGACCTTCGTGCGCGCGTGTTCTATCGCATTGTTAAGAAAGAAGGTCCTGGGTTCGATTCCCAGAACGAGTCTGGTCTGGTGACTTAGGCCCTAGCTAGCTTTCATATGATGTCGCATAGGGACCGCTTAGGAGTAAAGATTTACCATACCCTTAACACGTTTGCCTGCTACCATCTTAGACTGCATCATCACTTACCACCAGGTGAGAAAAATCGTACATTTACTTCAGGAAAACGTATGACTTACATTTTTGAAAATCCGATACCGTATCAGAATTTGACATTCTTCGGTATTATTTATTTGCGTTCCGCAGGTATAAGATTATCTGGGCAAGTAGTTAGATATAATATTATATAGTACGAACAAAAGCGAGCGTTCACATATATATTAAAGCCCACTAGCCTAAACGGGAAACTCTGTTTTGGTTCTTAAATTTACTAGCATCTTAAAAGCTTGTTCCTTCAATGAACAATGGCGCCGTAACGAAAAAGCGTTGACAGCGTGAGATCTTGAATGCCGATATACTGGCTCGTGTTTTTAGATTACTACGTTAAACGTATAGACACACTTTAAGATTTGTTTCCTGATTACAGGGGTTCAGGGGGTTGGGAGGGGGGATACATGTGTATTCTTTTTTATTCAGTTAAGATGATTGAGTTTTATTTAGGGACCAGCTGCGAATGCGAATATGTCTCCTTAGTAAAAAGTTTTTAGAAATCCTATAACAACACATTCGTTTTCAGAGATAAAAGCATCCTATGCTCTAGAACACTCAAAATGTCACTCACAACTCACAGTTTAGACAAACAGTTATAAAAGTTGAACTTAAACGCAATTGTGTAAAGGTTAACATCATGTTTATTAAAAAAGGGCCCAAATTGTTAATGCTTTTCTCTCAAGTTATCACATACTAACGGAATAAAGAAATTAGCATTGATACAGTGGCAAGGTGACATTTTGTGCTACTACACGACATAACAATATCATGATATGTAATCGGTAAGTTTTTTTTATCCACTACAAGCTAGCCCTTGACGGCAATCTCACCTGATGGTAAGTGATGATGCAGTCTAAGATGGAAGCGGGCTAACCTGTTAGGGGTATTATAAAGCCATACTTCTAATCGGTTTCTACACGACATCGTGCCGGAACGCTAAATCGCTTGGCGACACGTCTTTGTCGGTAGGTTGGTATATGGCCATGAAGAAACCGATTATTAGTGTGGGCTTACCATACTCCTATGAGCCCGCTACTATCTTAGACTGCATCAGGTGAGATAGCTGTCAAGGGCTAACTTGTAGTGTATAAGAAAAATACTATAGATTGAAAAATAAATATTAAAATATATAAATATAAATAAATAAAATACTATAGATGAAATAACCTGTAATGCGAAGCCTCAGAATTTCTATAATGATATTAGTCACAAGTCACAACAAATGCTACAGTAAAAACCTATTCTATCTACGAGTAAGTATATTTATAGAAAGAACAGAAAGAAAACGAAGTGTTCTTAATAAATAACATCTTTATTTCATAAAACAAATAACTTTAATACTTAATTCTCAAGACACCACAGCGCGTGCTCGTTTGACGAGACTCACTCACTCACTTTAAAGCTCAATTTCAGTCTTTTCCCAATCCCCTTCTTAGTGATTCACTCGTCGGTTTCGATTAGCGCGTAATCCAATCCGTTGCCGTCTATTCCCTTCGTGACTTCGTTATCTTTCGTCGTTTTCGTTGTTGTTTTCAGTTCCTTCTTCCTTATTTTCCCGACGTGAGTCGTTGCCTCCATGTCGATTTGTTCTAATGGAGTCACAGATGAGGTCTGAATCGAGGGCGCCGCCGTGTCTTTTGCGTCCTCCTCCAGTGTCTCTACGACTGTTTCTTCTGGCAATATAACTTCAATGGGCACTTCTCTTTCTGGCAGGGGTGGTGGCAGCTCGTGTTTCGGTGCAGTTATGGACAGCACGCGTTTCTCGTTCAGCACCGCTTTGACTTCCTCCTGTTTAGTGCCGGGTGGTAGGACGAAGCGCTGCACGAAATGGTTGGCCATAAATTTCTTTTCATTGTCATTCTCCTTATGTTTTCCTTCGACGATGATGTGTCGGTTCCTCACTTTGATTTTGAGTTCGTCTGGCTTGAATTTCCTCACGTTCAGATTGACCTGGTATTTCTCTGAATCCGATATAATCTGCGGGTCTTCTAAGGATTCCTCGATATCCAGCGCGGCGGCTGCTCGGATGAGTTGGTTCCATGGCCACAGGTAGTGGTACGCGAGCGAGTGCGTGAAGTGCCGGTCGATCATCGAGAAGGGATCCACGTACTGGGTTGTCTTGTGCGGCCTTTCTTCGCAGTCCGCGAGGGTTAGAAGTGCTAGTATCAGCGCGTATTTGTACATTGTGGCTTGTCTTCTGCTGTGTGCTTGCTCTCTCTCGAGTGGTATTCAGTGTATTGGCGGTCTCGCGCCGCTGCAGCGCTTATATAGCTTCACCAAGTATTTCTAGAACGTACATCGACGCCGGTTTGTTTCATTGATAACTACAGCGGTAACCGGCAGGTGTAGTCAACACGGGAAAGTGAAAACAAAATGTGTGGTTGAGTCACAGCGACTCACGGTACTAAGTGGGTTACGATGCAGTGCGTTGACCTCACCGCCGTGTTTTTGTTATGATTTTTTATACGACTTATATACCGAATGAAAGGATAAAGTAAGATTGGTGACGTTTTTTCCGTGAAATAACTATATTTATTGCAGAAAGTTATAAGGAAAACATTAAAATATTCTTAACATATCTGTATTTTGGAAACTTTAGTCTCAGTACCGAAGCAGATATACCTACGGATTCATAAAGCTATTTATCTGGAGGGTATGATAATATAACTTTAATTAGGTACTAAGCCCAAAAATCAAATTTTGTTATTTTTATGAAATAAAAGGATTATACGAAAAAAGAATATAATATAGTCAGTTATATATCGATGAAAATTCGGCTTAGTATGTTAGGTCCACAAAACTCGAAAGTAGTCAATTAATTAAGTTGAATAATTGACATAACTTTGCACTTATATGATATACTATTTAGTGTTTGGGAAGAAGAATTAATAAGCTGGTACTCGGATGGCTGGAATGTAAATTCTCTCGTACTGTTAATAAGAGATCATCTGCTTAACAATTTTATAGCTATGTAGTCTGAATAAGTTTGACGAGATACTAATGCATCATCAGTGTATTGTAATGCATCATCAGTGTATGTACCTCTATTATTAGGGGTGTCCATAAATACACTGATGATGCATTAGTATGCATTTGACCCACTACACTGCTACAATGCATTAAAGTGGGTTTTAAAGAGAAGATAGTTACACGAAACCTAGGACCTCGTAACTATGATAGTCATAACTAAGCTGTGATAGCCTAGTGGTTAGGACGTCCACCTCCTAATCAGAGGTCGGGGTTTCGAACCCGGGCACGCACCTCTAACTTTTCGGAGTTATGTGCGTTTTTAGCAATTAAAATATCACTTGCTTTGGAAGACATGGTGAGGAAACCTGCATGCCTGAGAGTTCTCCATAATATTCTCAAAGGCGTGTGAAGTCTGCCAATCCGCACATTGCCAGGGTGGTGGACTATGGCTTAAAACTTGCTCTGTAGTGAGCCGGTAATGGGTTGATCATGATGAGTCATAACTGGCGTCAAATTGTTAACCTCAATTTTATTAAGTTGGTTAAAATGAAAAGTGCACCTCGGCTTTGCGACTCATGCGCTGGATTAGTTACCCCATACAAGCGCGGGCGCGCGTGTGTGCGTGTACCGTTAGCAGCAGCGCCGGTTGTAGGTCATCGGCGATCTTACTCCGGTCGGGTTCCGTGTAATTTGCAATTACATCATTGTTATAACATACTCGATGGAACATACATACATAAAGCGATGATAACTAACTAACTAGTGGTTAGAACTTCTATTCGGAGGGAGAGAGTTCGATTCCCGTTATGCATCTCTAACTTTTCAGAGTTATGTGCATTTTGATTGAAATAATTTAAATATGCTTTAACAGTGATGAAAAACATGGTGAGGAAACTTGCTACCTATGTTCTCTATAATGTTGTAGAAGGCGTGTGGAGTCTACCAATCTGCACTTTTAAAGTTATCAAAAGTTTTTGATGAGCTATATCATATGTAGATATATATGTAGATATACAAATGATATAAACTTATTAACTGTGTTTTTCTGTTACTATTTTACGTAAATAGACAGAGCTAGACTGGACAAACAGATAAAATCGCGAGCAAAACCCAGTTAATATCACCGTGTGAAAATATGATCCTTAATGAACTGAAGTTATGCTTTCCTTAAATATTATTATGTAAACAGGTCTCGGCTGGAAGTCGCCATTTTGAAAACAAAATGAAAACTGGAAACGTGAAATGTGAACGTAAACAAGCCCGTGATTACCAGCAGCTTAATGCCAACTTCAAATTGTTTTTGCTGTCGGTGAAAACTCGCGCTCGCCTTAACACAACCCGTTTTCGCTGAAGCGTAACCACACATGTTAATTCAATCAAATGTGAATCATACATCACCTTTAATATAGTTTAAATTAGCTTACCCACCTTCGCACTTACGACCGCGTGCATTCTAGAAAAGTTCACTAATATTTCGAAACAAACCACTACCTTAATCACTGTATTAAGTGTCAAAAGAAATGTGACTCTATACGTTTTGTTATTAAGTCAAGTTTTGTTTGCAGGAACTGGGTATTTAGTCTAGAAAATTCCTAGGTTGGTATACCGATGTAAACAAAGTCAACAGGTGGGAACATAGAGAGGGGACCGCAAGAGGAAGTGAGCCTGCAATCAGAAATAATGGTACCTATCTACATTTTATTTTTAACACACCAATCGTGTTTGGTATAGTTCGGTCGTATAAAAACTCACAGGTCGTCATAAAATGAAAGATGTTACATTGAAATGGCTTGAATTGCTTATTTGCCCTAATGACGAATGGTTATCATTGAGATTAAGAAAACTGACAAAAATGGTGATGTTGCGCTAATATTGAATAAATAACAACACTATATTAAAATATATGGAAAACTATCAACTAGTGACGTTTGGAAAGCATTCTTTAAATCTAGAAACTTTAATTTAAAAAAAAAACTAATTATCCTTTAAAATCCGCTTTTGATGTCAATAGCTTACACAGTGATGAATTCATTGCGATAGTATTTATCACAAACTGTTCGCAAACTTCTTTAGCGGCCAGACTGTAGCTCCGACTTGTAGACTCCATTGGTCTAACTAATTACCATGTACAACTACGGACTCTAGTTTAGCGGGTCAAAGTTTTATAGGTCATAAAATTCTGGATGAACCTGAATTAAGAAATTGTCCAACCTGGTGTCTTACGTAGCACATTATATTCTCTCTCTACTAAGGTTTTTGTTTTTATTTGTATATACTACAAGTTAGCCCTTGACGGCTATCTCAGCTGGTGGTGAGTGACGATGCTGTCTAGGATGGCAGCGGGCTAACCTATTAGGAGTATGATGAGCCCACGCTCCTAATTGGTTTCAAGTATTTTTCGGTAGGGTGGTAACTAGTCAGGGCGGAAGCCTCCCACCAGACCAGATTCGAGCCAGGAATCGAACCCAGGACCTTAAACTTTATAATACGACAGAGCACGCACTGCGCCACGGAGGTCGTCGAAAATGGTGTGTGTGTGTGTGTGATTACTTGTTAGGATGCCTATCAACATTTGAACAGCGAGGTATGTCCTTCGGTAGAACGGCATTTTTAAATATACGCTGCGGATAACATGACTCAATAGTACATTTGTTTATTAACTTTCAAGCCTTCATAATCATGATCAACCCATTGCCGGCTCACTACAGAGCACGGGTCTCCTCTCAATATGAGAAGGGTTTGGCCATAGTCCACCACGCTGGCCATGTGCGGATTGGTCGACTTCACACGCCTTTGAGAACATTATGGAGAACTCTCAGGCGTGCAGGTTTCCTCACGTTTTTTCCATCACCGTTGTAGCAAGTGATATTTTAATTGTTTAAAAACACACGTAACTCCGAAAAGTTAGAGGTGCGTGCCCGGATTCGAACCGCCGACCTCTGATTAGGAGGCTGACGCCCTAACCATTAACCTAACCATTGCCCTAGCTATTACCGCTTATATTATTTTCAAGTCTTAGTAACCTCTATTGCGACGTTCGTTACTTTATCTCATTACAAAATATGTAAGCAATGGAAAATTGTCGAAATTGTTTTATTTTTACCTCAATGCTTGTTTAAACCGCATATTTGATTTGACGCAGCTGACAGATGTTTCTATACAATTGTTTAGTTAGTCACAAGCAGAATGTATTATTTGTTGAACTACTAGTTGTTGCCTGGGACTTTGTTTGCGTTTTAATAACCGCTTTGCTGGGCTGAGAAAAATCCTATCCAGGATGCAAAGAACGGTTTAGAGGTTACGCTATTAGTATGTAAATAAGCGTACATGTTACAAAATATGCAACTGTTTCAACCATATTGGCACGGTCACCCAGTGCTTCTCTGTGAAAAATGTTATATACATCTTCATCAAATATCAAGACAGGTGCAGTGGTCAACCCGATCATAGCCAACAAACAAACTTTCATACAAATGGATACAACTAACCCTCCCGAACAGCGCTTGTGTGGTACCACAACAAAAAACCCCATTATAATTCTGCTAGCCATGCCTCGTCTTATAATTCTACTGTTCAAACGATTTACTTTTACTGCTGATTGGGAAACAGGAAAATATTATTAGCAATTTTGTTTTTTGCCTGCTTGATTTCATTTCCTTTTTAAATTAAGTGTCCTAAAGGACACAACGGTTGTATTTTATTTTTATATAGTTTTTATTGTTTTCTCTTTTATGTTATGGTACACCGTACTATTGAATGGAGGCAAAATATTATTCCGATGTCGACTCATGATAACACGACAAATATGCTATGCTGTTCGTGAATTTTCTACCACCGGTTAAAAATGCACTTCCCAGAGGGAAGCCGGAAATAAACTCAAAAAACATATTATTTTATCTGAACTAAGAATAAAGTCAATGCAATCGTGTTGGTATTTTTACCATATTTATTGCAAAATATTATAATTAAAATTAAGATTCGCATAATATCAACTAATCAATAAACAGCAAGTATAATTTGCTATATTCCGCCGACAACCGGGAGATTAGTATAGTACAACACCACACAAAATACTCCACCAGAACCTCTACTCACGTTTCGACCCGACACCGGATCATCCTCAGGAGATGTTGACTTCACAAGCGCGAAAAGCAAAGCTGGTGGAGTATTTTGTGTGGTGTTATACTATACTAATCTCCCGGTTGTCGGCGGAATATAGCAAATTATACTTGCTGTTTATTGATTATCATGGACTTCCGCAAAGTAACGCCTGCTTCTATTCATTATTTAATATCAACTAAACATATAAATATTATGTTTTACGCAAATAAGTAAATCGTTTTTTAGCGATAACATCATCGATTATATTCTATAACGCATTATTTTTATGGTAGTAGTATGTGTTGTTTAGTGTAACATAAAATATATATATTTTAACAACTTTTCCATTATCTTTCGATGGTTTCTTTACATTTTGACGAAACTAATCTGTGGACGTCAGTAGCCACATGGACTACCGCCTTTTGCTTAGTGAATAAAAGCTTTGATTTATTAGTTAATGCATACCTAAGTGCTAGGTAGGTAGGTAATTTAGTATCCACAAAATAAAATAAAAAACATTTTTATCCAGACTAATCTGCCTATTTGTAGTGTTTGAGCTAGCAGTTTGGAAGGAAGATTTTAACGGGAAGAAGCTGGAAATAGCACCATCACTGATCTATTTAATCTTGAGTTTATAAGCGTAATATTAAATATATATGTTATTTTTAAGTTATTATGCAGCATTATTAAGTCAAAACCAGTGACCATAGTGGAAGAGTTGCAACGATAAATACTTTTTTACTTTTAATAGAACCTGTAATGTGAAAATTATTGATACCTTACGATTTTTTAGACGCTATTTATCCCAAATGTCAGACGAGCGAAGTCAAGGAACAGAAGCTAGTAAGCGTTAAGGACACCTTAACAATGGTCCACTTGATGGTACAGAACTTAAACTATTTAAATTCCCAATTCAACCAAGAAACTCGATGGCCCTCGAATGTTAGGGTCGCAACCGTTGACATATACGAGTTTGTATAGATACGGCGCCTCGGACACTTTACTGACGCGATAGACTTATTAAAAAAAAAACTAGGGCCAATATTATAAATACTCTAATTTACGCTTCAATTGTTTCACACTGCCTCTAATGATAGTTTCAGCGCGACCACTTAACACTGACTCCACTTAAATTAAAACATTGTACTTATAACATTACTTGCGCAAATAAAGGTAAGGTGTTATATTTTTCTGGTAAGGAATAATAACCAGCCCGAATAAAAAAATTTGCGATACAAAATAGTAAATACGAATAACGTTAAGCCGGTATGATAATAATTGTAAGAGATTGATATAACAGATCTTAATAGTTTTGACTACATCCATAGCGAACCGCGTGCACTGTCTTTATAATGTGGGAGGTCTTGGGATCAACCGAACGGGGTGGAAACCTAGGCTCGAGTTTGGTCTTGGTCTTCAGCCGTGACTAGTTAACCTACTGGCAAAGACAAATCACCAAGAGATTTAGCGTTTCAGTTTGATGCCAAACAGAAACCGATGGCTGAGTTTAACCGGCAACGCACCGGTGCCTCCTCTGATGCGTTTGACCGCGGCATAAATATAAATTAATAATATACGTATAAAAGCCTTACAACTCGCATTGGGACAACGTGAAAACTGTGAATCCCTATGAGATAGAATAGGCTGATGATATGATGAGGCAACATTCAAGGTGGCATCCGGCTGGTCCCTTTTATATGTCAATGGGCGTAACCCTTCAAGGGGCGCTTGTTATTGTTGAGTAGATTTCCCGAAAGCTTCAGCAGATTTCGACAGAAACTTGAAGATAAAATTCAGTTCTCGGCTGCTCAAGATTAATATTAGTTGTTAGCATCATTGAGATTTCGATAAAATAAGTGGTTCGGTTTTTATTGTTCCTCAACACGTCATCATCCATTATTTATCTATATCTTCAATTCAGTTGGATACCTCATCGCAAAAAGGAAAAACAAATTTAATGTTGAGAAACGCAACTGTGCGAGTTGAAATGCATTTAACTTTTTTTTTATTCACCCCAAGTTAGCCCTTGACTGCATGTCACCTGATGGTAAGTGATGATGCAGTCTAAGATGGTAGCAGGCTAACCTGTTGTAACCAATGGTATGGTAAACTCATACTCCTAATTGGTTTGGTTTCTACACGACATCGTGGCGGAACGCTAAATCGCTTGGCGACACGTCTTTGTCGGTAGGGTGGTAACTAGCCACGGCCGAAGCCTCCCACCAGACCAGACTCGAGCCGGGAATCGAACCCAGGACCTCCAACTTTTTAAAATGACTGATTAACTATAAAAATAATTTATTTGTCATGATTTTCGAGACACGCGAGACAATGCTTTGTAATTATTTCCCAATAAAAGTATCTCAATACATTAATTAATTCTCTGGGAACTTCCCTCTCGGGAATCGATCTGAAAGACCTCATAAGCCTTAACCGAGCATGCTCTCCACAAGACCGAGTGAGCTGACTTTTTTTACGTTGTTGTCACCCTAAGTCAATTATTGTCATGTACTGCACAAATTCAAATTCAAATTCAAAATAATCTTTATTCAAATAGTCCTTAAAAAGGCACTTTTGACGCGTCAATAATTTACACAGTAGTTATTTCATGGTGATAACTATATTCGTAAACTTAAAACTAAAGCTATGAAGGTTCCAAACGCGCCCCGGTCTAAGAAGAAGCCCACAAAGAAACTTAGCCGGGGGTTTTCTTCTTTTTTCGTTATCACCATCTCACATAATGAATAAAATTAATAATAAACTATAGTACCTATGGAGATAGAGCAATTCACACCCAAGCTTTTTTATCGTTTATATAATCCTTAATATCGTAATATGGTTTTTCTACAAGCTTTCGTTTTATAAAAACTTTGAACTTATTGATAGACATCTCCAAGATATCAATAGGTAATTTATTATAGAATAAAATACAATTTCCTTTGAACGAGTTACTAATTTTGTGCAGCCTACTAAACGGTACTACAAGTTTACTTTTACTTCTGATGTTCAGTGCGTTACAGTCCATTTTTATCTTGAATTTATCAGACAGACCTCCCCTCTCATGGGATCGTGGGTTAGTGAGGGTCTCGTATTAGCATTGCGTTAGTCCACTGTCCCCGGCCGGACATGAAGGCGACAGTTGGGGTCTCAATGGAATGATTGCACCTTTTATACGATGAGTGACATGAAATTGCTTTCTGGAAGCGAGCTTGTTATCATTCTGTTATGATGCCGTAGGTGTGTTATATAAGAATAAGTACCCCGTTGGTCTAGTGGTTTGCGTGTTTGACTGCGAATCACGAGGGTTCCTGGGTTCGATTCCCAGGGCCTGGCAAAGAATTTTTAGCTTGACGAGGGAAAGTAGAACTGCTTGCTAGTCTTGTTGCATAGTTTTATTGAATCGTATGGACTGGAGTGGAATGATTTGACACACTACCTAGCCACATTTATTTAGATAGTTAGTGTTACAAATTAGATACAAATTAGATATTTAGTATTAGATTAGATGCTACAAATTAGATATTTAGTATTAGATTTTGTTAAAATTTGCTAGTACAACCCGGGATTAGGGAATTGGCAATGTAAACAGGTTATATAACTGATATATGGTTTAATAATAGTTGAAACATTCCAACTCGATTTTGAGCTTCCTGGTGGCACAAACTCTCTCTCATATGATAGTGGAGGTATATGTCCATCAGTGGGAGTTTAATAGGTAGCTGATGGTAATGATGAGCAAATTGAGTAAATTGAAAATACGACTATAAAAAAATACGATCTCCGTGGCAAAGCGCGTGCGCTGTCGCATTATAAAGTTGGAGGTGCTGGGTTCGATTCCCGGCTCGAGTCTGGTCTGGTGGAAGCTTCGCCCGTAGCTAGTTACCACCCTACCGACAAAGATATGTCGCCAAGCGATTTAGCGTTCCGGCACGATGTCGCGTAGGAGTGTGAGTTTAACAGGTTAGCCCGATACCATCTTAGACTGCATCATTACCAGGTGTGATTGCCGTCAAATGCTAACTTGTAGTGGATAAAAAAAAATCGTATACGATTCCTGGTATCATTATAAAAAATAAGTTACACGTAAGTGTTCACTCTCTGTCTATTAAACACCTAATCCCAGAAGTACCGAACGGATTTTAATGAACGCTTAGTAGATATCGTTGGTGGCAGCTTGTGTCGTAATAATTTGCGGAGAAAGCAACTGCATATTATTATTGTGAAAGCTGTCGCCGTTTCGCTTCTCCGCCACGAATATAAGGGAGGCCACCGACGGTGCTGCGACCCAGGCGCAATCTATATATATAAAAGCGAAAGGTCACTTACTTACATACTTACAGATTAAACACGAGATCTCAAAAACTATTGTACGTATAAAGCTATAATTTAGCAAGTAGGTAGTTGATAGTTAAGAGATGTCAGCTAAGAAAGGATATTTGGAAATTCCACCCCTAAGAGGATAAAATAGGGGTTGGAAGTTTGTATGAAATTTCTTTGTTTTTAAAGTTAGAGACACAAAAATTTGCATTAAGATTAATAATAATAAATAAAAATCATGTACATCATTTTTTTTTTTAATATAACGTGTACCTTTTAACGGTGGTAAAATAGGGGATGATAGTTTTTGCTGATTTTTTTAATTATTAAGTCTTACATGCTTGGTATTTTGAAAATAGGTTTCTTTTAGGGCGTAGTCATCAGGTTAGAAAGAATTTCATGCCAATTTACCTCCAAGGGGGTAAAATATGGGGTTCGAAATTTGTATGAAAGTCCTGCGTTAAATGTGAAATATATAAATGAAATAAACTAATGAACTGATCATAAGGAAATTTGACATTTGCCTGTAGCTTACATTCTGAAACAGGGCATTGTGCGGCCGCACGGGAAACCTCAATCTCACGGGAAATCAGCAATTCTACGCAGGGCAACAGCTAGTTCAATAGTAAAAATGGTGGCGCTGATCGCATACCTCAGTAAAAGAAAGTTCAGATTATAATCTAAAAAATGGTGTATCCACGTAGGCCTAGTATCTAGTAATGAATCATTCATACTTTTGTTTAGCGATCTCCATGGCGCAATTCTTGTGCTGTTTTTATATGATATGGGAGATCCTAGGTTCGCGTCCCGGGTCTTGTGGGTGGCTCCCACCAGACCGGACTCAACCCGGGAACCGAACCCAGGACCTCCAACTTTATACTGGGTGCGTACCAGCGCACGCGCTGCCCCACGGAGGTCGTCAAAAAGGTTACGTTACAAAGTTGCAAAAGCTAATGAAAGACAAGGAAAATTGAAAATCAGTCACGCGTTTAAATACATTTTTTTTTATACACTACAAGTTAGCCCTTGACGGCTATCTCACCTGGTGGTAAGTAATGATGCTGTCTAGGATGGTAGCGGGCTAACCTGTTAGGGGTATGGTAAAACCACACTCCTAATTGGTTTCTACGCGACATCGTGCCGGAACGCTAAATCGCTTGGCGACACGTCTAGTCGGCAGGGTGGTAACTAGCCACAGCTGAACCCAGGACCTCCAACTTTATAATGCGACAGCGCACGCGCTTTGCCACGGAGGTCGAATTTAGAACAATTTACTCAATTTGCTCATCATTACCATCAGCTACCTATTAAACTCCCACTGATGGGCATATACCTCCACTCTCATATGAGACAGAGTTTGTCCCACTAGGAAGCTCAAAATTGAGTTGGAATGTTTCAACGATTATCCAGGATTTGCCAGGATCTGGGAATCGAACCCAGGAACCCAAGCCTCCAACTTTATAATGCGACAGCGCACGCACTGCGCCACGGAGGTCATCATATTGATACAGGGGTAATTTAAACGTTTCTGTCGCGCGTTACCTATGCGACAAAGGGTCAAAAGTTCCGGATTTACACGCGCGTTGACCAAAAGCTTTATTGAATTGCTTTAAGAGTCACCTTCCGTGACCTCTCTAAAGAAAACACTTTAATAGCTAGCTGATACTTTAATAAGATTTATAATAACACTCTATTTATTTATGCGATGGTTTGATGGTTTATTAAAAATGGATATTGTTTTTGTTCACATACTAGCTGTTGCCCGCGACTTCGTCTGCGTAGAATTGCTGATTTTACTTGAGATTGAGGTTACCCGTGCGGCCAATACCCTGCTTGAGAAAGTAAGCTACTGGCAAATGTCAAATTGCCGATTTTCGTATCTCTAAATTAAAAAAACATAGGACTTTCATACAAACTTCAAACCCCTATTTTACCCCCTTCGGTATAGCTTCGGGTAGATTTGGATGAAAAAAAAAATTAACCTTATACTTACGCCCTAAAAGAAACCTATTTTCAAAATTTCAAGCTTGTAGACTTAATAATAAAAAAATAAGCAAAAACTGTCATCCCCTTTTTTACCACCCTTAACAGGTAAAATTAAAAAAAAAATATATGTACATGTTTTTTATTTATTATTATTAATCTTAATGCAAATTTTTGTTGTAGTTAGAGACAACTCTAAAAATAAAGAAATTTCATACAAACTTCCAACCCTCCTTTTACCCTCTAAGGGGGGGAATTTCCAAATATCCTTTCTTAGCTGACATCTCTTAACTATCAACTACCTACTTGCTAAATTATAGCTTTATACGTACAATAGTTTTTGAGATCTCGTGTTTAATCAGTACGTCAGTAAGTCAGTATGTAAGTATGTAAGTGACCTTTCGCTTTTATATATATAGATTCAATCACCGAATAGAACAGGTAACGTGGCAGTGGTATTTTCATCCCTTGGGGAACTGTACTTATTGTATACAAACTTTAAAATACTTTAATAAATAAATTTAGTTCAGACAATCTCGTACATAAAAGCAGTGTGCATTATACAAAAGAGAAGGCTCCATAGGTTATAATATATCGTGGAGAAGCACCAATGTTATTCATTTGGTGCTCCTACATCTCATCATCATCATCATCATGATCAACCCATTACCGGCTCACTACAGAGCACGGGTCTCCTCCCAATATGAGAAGGGTTTGGCCATAGTCCACCACGCTGGCCATGTGCGGATTAGCAGACTTCACACGCCTTTGAGAACATTATGGAGAACTCTCAGGCGTGCAGGTTTCTCACGATATTTTACTTCACCGTTGAAGCAAGTACTATTTTAATTTTTTAAAAACGCACACAACTCCGAAAAGCTGCGTGTCCGGATTCGAACCGCCGACCTCTGATTAGGAGGCTGACGCCCTAACCACTAGGCTATCACCGCTTCTAGTACAATTAAATTAATAACAATACAAATTTTAATATACTTTAATAAATAATTTTAGTTCAGACAATCGCGTACATAAAAGCAGTGTGCATTACCCAAAAGAGAAGGCTCCATAGGTTCTAATATATCGTGGAGAAGCAGCAATGTTATTCATTTGGTGCTCCTACATCTGCATCGGCGTTTAAAAAAAAAATACCCTTATGATTGCCAACCTTCGCGAGAACACGGCACGCTGAGATAAACAAACATTTATTAAATTTAATTATTTATTTATTAAAAAATAGAGTTCTCCATAATGTTGTGAAAGGCGTGTGAAGTCTGCCAATCCGCACATGACCAGCTTTGTGGACTATGGCCAAACCCTTCTCATATTGAGAGGAGACCCGTGCTCTGTAGTGAGCCGGTAATGGGTTCATCATGATTTATTTATTTATTAAAAGTCACCAACAGGCTACAAAAACAAAATTAAAACTCATGGTGATGCTTAATTATACCAGCGAGCGATGAACTTAATACAACTAACTGGAGACAAGGAACCGTAAACAATTTTAACTTACACAAAACCCTTAACTTAAAATAAAAGGTAGTTTTCGCCCGCGGTAATATTTAGTTCATCATTCTCGTGTTTTCAACTTCAAACTGACAGTATTTCAAAACCATGTTTTGCTCCTTACCGTTACCTTAATACATTTATTAGCTGACTTAAAAATATATTTATCAGCCCGATTCATCCACTGGTTTGAGTAGTGCGTTTATTAGCGGGCTAATTTTACAGCTTTGTGCACCGATTCGGATTGATAAGTTCAGATATATTTAAGCTTTAGTATTTTAGTTTTTTTTGTAACGTAGTATATTTAAGTAACGCATTTTAGTCTTGCAATCCAAAGGGGAAACACTGCCAGTATCTTCGGAACCTTGCCTAAAGGGACTCCTTTTAATAATATCTTTTAGTTATAGTTTTAGTTTAAGATTGAATTTAAGTTTTTAAGTGTTTATAATACAGTTACATTGTTTTAGTTGTTAAAAATAAAAGTAACGTAGGTACTTCTACCTACTTTTAAGTGCAGACAGCAGTATATGTCATAAAACATAGTTACCGGTCATTTGTAGCAATTGTGGTGAATGTCTCTAAGCTCTTCGTCACACCGATCAGAAACATTTATTGTGAACAAGCTGTTACTGTGCCTTCTGCCTGTGCCACAGATCACTCCCTTGTGCACATAATATGTATTAGTATTTGTGAGTGTCACAGACGGAATAATCTGCCAACGTACACATTAATATGAAGAAACTGACGTACCTTAATACCTAGGTTTAAACTCGGTGACTAAGCAATAGCAATATTCCATTAAAACTAATTCTGCTTACCGAAGCCACCTGCTTTGCCCTGGCAGCGCGCCAATAGAACCTGATTTGCTTTCTGCCAACTTTGAAAAATGTAATAAACAATTTCAATATCAGCTTTTTAAACTAGCGCCGGAAATTACAGTACAGATAAAATCAAGCGAGTAGCAGAGCACGTGTGTTACAGTTCACCCCATCTAATGATACCATTGTAAATGTAATTCAATACAGGAATCGGCTAAATTTGTTTTTGGATCTTGCTACTTACTTTTTGCTAGATGGCAAACCTTTGTCAATCGAGAACTGTCTTGTAGATATTTATAATCAAGCAATGTTTTCAAACGAAATCACTTTATTCACCAACACCTGGTGAATAAAGTGATTCACACACCAACACCAACATTGTCACTTAAAACTATTTACCTACAAATATATTTTGAATTATAAATATTAGATATATACTAAAAATATACCTTGAAGTAAATTATTATAATATCATAAGACTAAAATTTTAGTAAATAAATTTATACTATAATCTCAATCAGCTAACAATATGTTATCGTATAATATAATATTACATTTTATATTAATAAGTAATAAGAAAGGAAGATTGAGTATTATAATATAAAAATTCAATGTTTATTTTGAAGTAAAATGTGTATTAAACATACTTTTGAATAACACTCAAAATTTACTTCTTTCTTTTTTCTTTTAAGATTTTAGGTAGGTATCCTATTATAAATAATTAATAGATCTGAAGATGGGACTTATGTGGCCTATTATTTTGAAGTTGTAATAAGGGAGTGCCAAATTACTTTTATTGCCAGTATTGCGGTTATCTTCCTTCTAAGCGGTTTTGTACGAGTACGACTTCCCAGACAAGCTAAATTATCTCCATAATATAGATAGCGGGTAACGTTAAGTTTTTTCCTATAAATTATGGTCTACAACTGTCGCGCTGTCCAATATTGGCTAACACCCGTATGATATATGAATAGATCGTACCGACGTCATCGGTTCTTTGTCCCCATATGATCTCTCCACTCCGCTGCCATGAATATGCATAACCACTGATAATTCTTTTTGGTAGTTTGTATTTTTTAATTATTTTATATTCTGTACCAATAACTTAAGACTGAACCTGAAAAGGGTAGAAAATATTCATTTCATCGGGGGCTTCAGGAAGAAATTTCCGGAAGCAAGAAAAATAGACAAAGAGAATTCTGGTATGTATCACAGATAGTAAAACGAATATACAAACTTTAAACAATTGTATAATACACACAAATAAAGTAGAAAATATAGAATATATTTCAAGTAATCATACATAAAAGATAATGCTCCTTCAGTCTCATCTAAAACCATTTAGTGAAGAGTTATCATACATATATTTTCTGATAAGGAATTTAAAGTCGCGTTGCCAGATCTGGAAAAGATGAATTTTCATACCTCTTCAATATTTATTTATTTTATAAGCGTTTTAATTAGACTTTTTGTTTATTGGAGTATTAAAATTTGAGCATATGGTTAGTCTTTCGCCACTTAAAAAAAATTTAGACTTTAAGTTCTTATTGTATTAGAGTTACTATTTTTAGTTTTCTCTCAACTCACTCATCAAGGTACGTGATATAAAATTGATGTTTTAAAAAAGAAGCGCTTTTGGGAGTGGTCAATGTCCAATTCAAAACGATAACAATAACTATTTAATAATTGAAATATAATAAATATAACGAATAAATTTACGTTGAAATTGGTTAGAAGTTTTCAATTTTCAGCTCGGAATCATAACCGTGTTCCATTTTGTGTTAACGTCGGTGTTTCGTTTCTCCGTCATATTTGACGTTTCCTGGAAAATTGGAAAACAGACGCTGGAATGAGCTGCTTTCCACGTCAAGTTTATAAATGAAAACAAATGGCTATAACTAAATATTAAAGTTCATTAGCGTCGTTAATGAATACTTGAAAGGTAATTTTAAGAAATGCAGCGCTCGGGGCACCTGTGTACAAATTTAGTATTTTAATCATTGCTTTAAGAATATAGTTCTTTTTTTATATATAAGTCTATTTATTACTTGCATTTGGAAATACGAGACCCTCGAAGCATGAGTCTAAATCGAACTTTGCCCTTTTCTTACTTAGTAGGGTTGCGGTCGAGTGCACAAGTGTTCCCGTGACCCAGCCACCAGGCGATGCGAAGGAACATCGCTGGGTTTTAGTTGGTATTCTGGTCGCCAGTCTGGCCGCCAGGGAGTCCCACATACCCCGTCGGAAGCGGCGCAGTCTTGCCTGCATCGCTTCCGGAGGGGATGCGTAAACGCATTTCCCAGCGGAGAAAAAAAAAAAAAAAAGTAGTTTCAGAAAGCCACGCCAATGATTTCAATAAAATTTTTGTACTCTTCCTTTAAAGGGACCCCTGAAAGAGGCAGGGAAAACGAATACCGGAAGGACACAAAATAATTATACTTCAAAGGGATTCTGTCTTCATAAAATAAAATATGATCAAAAAATTTTGTGTAACAGAATCTGCGAGTGGGCTGAGTGTTAGCGGAAGATGTTGTTTTTACGTCCGCTTTATGTTCCGGGGCTCCTTGACGGACAGCGAGGGCGACTCCGCGCTATCATCAGCGGCCTAATGCTCCCCGGGAGGGAAGAAATACATTGGACAAGTTATTTTTACCCACAACAGGTCAATCCTACCTATTACAGTGTTAAGCGCCGTATTCTTACAAGTGGGTAGTTTGATACCCAAAAAGGGGCAATTTTTAAAAACAAAATTTTTGCCCTGGTCTGGTCTCGTAGTTTCTAACCCTAACGAGTAAGACGTACCACCAAGCGATCCAGCGTACGCTGTCGCGTAGGAGCTGATTATGACTACCTCTACTATTGTAAGTGTTATACCCCTAATTTACAATTACCACCCCCTGACTTATACTTACTTTAGGTGTGATTCCCATGGGATAGCTGACTTTGACTGGAGGCTTAGGCTGTGAAGGCATTACGGAAATATCGCAGCTGCTACCACCTATACAGAACTATACTGGGAAGCCAAACCGATTGAAGCGATGAGTGCGACAGAGAGATACAATCTTCTCGACGCCGCTGTTCAGATGTTTTGACAGAAACGATCATAACAGTGTCTCTTATAATGCTAATAAAGTAATCTCAGGCAAGAGCTACCTTATTCTGTTATCCAATAAAAGTTTAGATGGACGAATTTTTGTTAACTCAATCGCGCCAGAAAGTAAGAACAGATCTTGATCATACTCTACTCATCCTGGCAAAAGTACTGCTTCCCTTAGACAGATTTTTATTTAGGTTGTTAGCTCGCAAACATCAAAAATTTTAGGTGAACGAAGTCGACGGCAACAGCTAGTTATATATATAGAGAAGTATTTAAACTTCATTTTCCCATTTCCCCAGCTAAGTTTGTTGTGGGCTTCTTCTTAGACCGGGGCGCGTTTGGAACCCTCATAGCTTTAGTTTTAAGTTTACGAATATATATTATCACCATGAAAATTACTATGTAAATTATTGACGCGTCAAAAGTGCCTTTTTAAGGACTATTGAATTCAAATTCAAAATAATCTTTATTCAAGATTATTTTGAATTTGAATTTTTGTTTATGATTTTGGTTACAAAACTGGGTCGTTTTATATGGTTATTTGCATTATACTGATTTCTCAGAGCAAGTTCACACAAGGGCTCTCTCATAGAGAGAGTAACGTGGATTTTCAGTTTGCCGTGAACGCCATGGTCCGTAGAGCTAGCTAGCTCTTGTACGTTCAAGGGATTTATTTGTTCGACCTGATATCTGAGATCTGAAATCTTAGCTCTTGGCACAACTCCACGGCATGCCTCGTGAAGTAACTAGTTTTAATATCTACAAAAAGTTAACAATTACGTACATTCTATAGCATTACGAGCAAAAAAGCGTCATGTGAATTTAATTGCAACTAAACAAAAATACTTTAAATTGAAAAACCCAAATAACTTGATATCGAGTCCACTGAGGGGATTATAGAGCTGCAGTTATTTTTTTTACACTACAAGTCAGCCCTTGACGGCTATCTCACCTTGTGGTAAGTGATGATGCTGTCTAGGATGGTAGCGGGCTAACCTGTTAGAAGTATGGTAAGCCCACGCTCCTAGTTGGTTTCTACGCGACATCGTGCCGGAACGCTAAATCGCTTGGTGACACGTCTTTGTCGGTAGGGTGGTAACTAGCCACGGCCTCCCACCAGACCAGACTCGAGCCGGGAATCGAACCCAGGACCTCCAACTTTTTTTAAAATGCGACAGCGCACGCACTGCGCCACGGAGGTCGTCAAAAATTCGTTTAGCCATCTGAAGGTGCAATACGGTTAGCGTAATATAATCGCTTATTATTTATAAAAATTAGCTTGTACGCTTCAGACAATAATCTAAACATCATGTATTAAATTCATAATGCCACCTTCGCAGTTCACACTCCTAGTCATCTTCAAGATATCCCTCCGTAACGTTGTTAGCGAGGGGAGGCGCGACCTTTTCGAGGCATTCGCAGCTAAAATAGGAACTTCTCTATTGACCTTGCGGATTGCGGTGGACTACCTGAGCGTACCTACACATTCCTGACCTTTGAAGGTGATATTCTGGTAACTCGCCCTTTGAAGCTTTGAAGAGCACATCAATCATTTATGAATAATAACGAGGGACCGCCGTCAGCAACGAAGTTTTGAACTCGACGCTAACCATCAGAAAGAAGTTACTCTTGCCTTAAACTAACAGATTATGAAATCAGTTATAGCAAACGTTTGACGATAATATACGAATTAGGGACGGAACCGAATTCTGTTTGATGAATGGAATTATTAGGATCTGGAAATTATTAAGAAATAGAATAGAATAGAATAGAAATACGTTTATTTATTAGCTTAACACGATTACAAAAATACACATAACAAAACAAAACTACTAAATTAAAAAAAAAAAATCTAATGCATTATTGCTTACACATTAAATTAATATTTTAATATTGTGTCGCGCCAATAAAATGGTACTGACTCAGCTTAATGTTGTGGATACTGAAGTACCCACAACGCTGGTAATCAAAAGGAAATCAAAATTATATGACATTAGTAGAGTTTGTATTTTGTCTAAACCTGGCTGTCATAGACTAGCAGAATATATTCCGTGGCCGGGCGTCGAACTGGCGACCTTCCAACTGGACTACAATTTATGATTTCGCTCTCTGTGCCTAGCCGATATCATTAGGCCCATTGTGATTTTATTTGTACTTCGAAAATATTACTAATATTTTTCAACGAACCGTGGAGTACTGGGGACTGTATTCATAAATATGTAATTTTTAAATTCGAAAGTAACTTTATTAACTCAGTATTGTGTTCGTTTGTGTTGTTAGTATCATCATCATTATCATGATCAACCCATTACAGGCTCACTACAGAGCACGGGTCTCCTCTCGATATGAGAAGGGTTTGGCCATAGTCCACCACACTGGCCATGTGCGGATTGGCAGACTTCACACGCCTTTGAGAACATTATGGAGAACTCTCAGGCGTGAAATTTCCTCACGATGTTTTCCTTCACCGTTGAAGCAAGTGATATTTTAATTGTTTAAAAACGCACATAACTCCGAAAAGTTAGAGGTGCGTGCCCGGATTCGAACCGCCGACCTCTGATTAGGAGGCTGACGCCCTACCCACTAGGCTATCACCGTTGTTGTTAGAATAATCCCGGCAAATTGAAGAGTTCCAATGGGACTATTTTAAATCCTGGTCCACGCGGATGAAGTACTAGCATCTTCTTTTAAATTATTAGTACATACAATCGAAACAGTACACGATGCAGTCTAATATTTATCCAGATAGCATGGCAGTTATATTGAACCTATAACCCTCACTGTTATACTAGAACGGTTGGTTGTCCCTAGGGTGGTAACTATTCGCAGTCTAAGCGGCCTCACGCATACTTGACATCATGAACTATCAGCAAAACCAACGAGTAGGCCTTACTGGCAAAAGATCATCGTTTCAGCTCAAAGTGATGTTAAAAATGTTAAAAACATGGTGGACGTACTTACTTTGCAATACGCTTACATGAATAAAAATTTTGAACTTGAATTTGGATCAGATGCATGCAATGTATACCTCAGAAAGCCTCTTGAAAGCACCTACAGTATATTTTAGCAAAAATTTGTATTCAAGGAATTGCTATCGTCTTTCAGTAGACATTACTGCCAAATTTTCTACACAAAAATTTCTTAAAACTAAACAAAAGAAACAGTGTCGTGCCGTTCCCAATTTAATTAGGATTTTAATTAGCTATTAAAAACAATAATACACGTTAAAAATCGTTAAGACCCTAAAAATATTGGCGTTGGAAGTTATTAAAAGTATTTTCTCATTCGCTTCAAAAACACGCAATAACATAACCGCTATTTTCCTTTTTCCTCACAAGTGAAATATCCAATAGCTTAGTCCGGTTACTGTGAGAGAGGTGAATTAATAATGAAATTATAAAGATAACTTTATTCCAACAAAACACGAAGGAAATAAAAGAAATGCGTTCCTCGGCAAGCAAAAAGGCAAGAAAGCCGGTGGTTCCCCTGGCATTGCAGATATGCATACTTGGCGGTAGTCACTTATTATAAGGTAATCCGTTGGTTTGTTGCCCGTGAGTTATAATAAGTATATAAAAAACTAAGTGGCCAAGTGCTGATTGGTTGATTTAACAAGCCTTACAGAATATTGTGGAGAACTCTCATTTATACCGGTTTCATTATGATATTTTCCTTCAACGTTAAATACATTATATTATTTTGCATCAAATTCACGCAATTCCTTATAGATGCGAGGCGTGTACCGGGAATGGAACTCGGTACCGCGAAAGGAAGGTCGAAGTTTCAAGCACGAGCCTATCACTGCTTGAGTGATCTTTGGAGAGTTTCTTTTAATCTCTTGAAATACGTATACGTATATACACGTGTAATGAAGCGGTGATAGCCTAGTGGTTCGGGCGTCAGCCTCTTAATCAGAGGTCGGCGGTTCGAATCCGGGCACGCACATCTAACTTTTGGACTAACGTGCGTTTAAAAAAAAAACAAATATCAGTTGCTTCAACGGTGAAGGAAAAGATCGTGAGGAAACCTGCACGCCTGAGAATTCTCCATAATGTTCTTAAAGGCGTGTGAAGTCTGCCAATCCGCACATGGTCAGCGTGGTGGACTATGGCCAAACCCTTCTTATATTGAGACACCCGTGCTCTGTAGTGAGCCGGCAATGGGTTGATCATCGTGATGATGATGTACACGTAAAATAGTTATCCGGGATTTAAAAAGTGAAATCCCAGTTAACTCAACAGGCTCGCCGCCACAGAGCATTGAGTAAGCAAATTTATATTCACTCCACAAAAATATAATAATTTGGAAACCTCTTTGACAAAAAGAGCCCTCGGGCCCGCAATAATTTGATCGATTTGGTAATTTGACACCCTGGGAATTATTGGGGAAGGATTTTAAAAAAAGAGCGAGAGAAAAAGGAGTATAATGTTTTCAGGGTTTAAGAACAATGCATATTTTGTTTTATCTTTATGCAATGAAACACGTCAGATGCTCTGTTCAATCATCTTTGGTTGATTATTAAATAACCTTGCATTTTATTCCACTATTACTTTTACATTTCTAAACATTCGTCATACCGAAACACTGGCTATATTGCATGGTATATCCATTTTCAATTGTGAAAGCTCGTGCTGTTAATGGAAAGCGAACAGTTACAATTAGATTAGAGTTTTGTTCTGGTGGGAGGCTTCGGCCGTGGCTAGTTACCACCCTACCGACAAAGACGTGTCGCCAAGCGATTTAGCGTTCCGGCACGATGTCGTGTAGAAACCCATTAGGAGTATAATTTTACTATACCCCTAACAGGTTAGCCCGCTACCATCTTAGACCGCATCATCACTTGCCATCAGGTGAGATGCAGTCAAGGGCTAACTTGTGGTGAATAAAAAAAAAAAAAATTTGATAATAAATAATAGAGTAGAAGAAAAAAAAGATCTATTTAATTAAACCTTTCTTTCTTTGACCCTATCATATCGTCCTCTATGCAGATTAATAGTGGTCTCTTACTATGAACCTAATCAAAGGAGCAAGCTTTTCATAGCTCGACGAGCTGCAAAGCTGAAGTGGCAAAAACGCCGTTACCAATTTTTAAATTGATTATTGGCAGCGAGATAGTACTTTAAACTTTTACGGCTTTCGAGTGGAAATATAAACCGTTATAAAGTTGGAGGTCCTGGGTTCGATTCCCGGCTCGAGTCTGGTCTGGTGGGAGGCTCCGGCCGTGGCTAGTTACCACCCTACCGACAAAGACGTGTCGCCAAGCGATTTGGCGTTCCGGCACGATGTCGCGTAGAAACCAATTAGGAGTATGGGTTTACCATACCCCTAACAGGTTAGCCCGCTACTATCTTAGACTGCATGATCACTTACCATCAGGTGAGATTGCCGTCAAGGGCTAACTTGTAGTGGGTAAAAAAAAAAATATGTTAGTTAATTGCCTTTGAATTGTACTTAAGAGTTTAGAACACATTAACACTTGTCTGTAAACTTTTTGTATTTAAATTAAGATAATGTAACGAGGTTTTTAGAGCGAAACGCCTGCTAGTATAACGTGAGAAAAACGTTGTGTAAGAAAATTTGCTATGCATTTGATTCACTGGTCTCACACGATATTTGAGCTAGTAGGTAACTTGAAAACTTCTGGAAGGGTCCGGTCGTTGGTGTAGATAGCACTTTTAAGTTAAGAGGTCCTGAGTTCGATTTTAATATTTAACAGTTTAATAATCTTATATATTATCTGAATGTCTTTGGGGGCTAGTTATCTACTGGCAAAAACCTTTCGCTTGTCAAAACGTTATATATATTTTTTTGATATTTCTCAATTTTTTTATTGTTTTTTTTTTTTATATTATATATTAGTAGTTTATTAAACAATTCGTTGTTAGAAATACATATATAACTTAAAACAAAACTTAGATTAATTGTTTAATAAACTAATAATATAAAAAAAAAAACAATAAAAAACGTTTTATTAAATTTCATCGTGATTTGTGAAGTAGCCGAACACGTGGAAAACAAACAGACACACTTCCGCGATTATATTAAGTAGGTTGATATGAAAATAAAACGCGCTAGTAAAGATAATGGTTTATACGATTTTGGTTTCACTTAGTGTCGTAATGTCATCAGGTCAGACTACCCGCATTAAATGTTACAAAAATCTTCACCACTAACAATTAAGGATAACGTTGGGTTTGTAACGTTGTAAATACACGCATTTTATTCCTACAATACCCTTACCCAGCCATGGGTAGGCATCACAATGGCTTATTACTCTCTGCTACATTACGTCTTATAAAATATACCCCCATTTACTTTGTAAAGGTGGAGGTACATGAACCGCAACGGTTTTTTCTGGCCTGTAAGTAATAACTCAAAGTTTATCTTAAACGAATGTGGTGATTTATGCTTTAGTGTTTCCTATCTACAGCCGTAACTTTAACGCGTAACATGATACCTTTGAGTTTAGACGTCCACGTTGAGGGAGAATTGCGATAAAAATTAAATTACGAGCTTAATTTGAATTAAGCACCAATTTTAATTTTTTTAATGATAATTCTCTAATATATATTTTGACGACCTCCGTGGCGCAGCGCGCGCTGTCAGATTATAAAGTTGGAGGTCTTGGGTTCGACTCCCGGCTCGAGTCTGGTCTGGTGAGAGGCTTCGGCCGTGACTAGTTACCACTCTACCGACAAAGACGTGTCGCCAAGCGATTTAGCGTACCGGCACGATGTCGCGTAGAAACCGATAGGAGTATGGGTTTACCATACAGTTACCATACCATCATAATCACAGGTTAGCCTGCTTCCATCTTAGACTGCATCATCACTTACCATCAGGTGAGATTGCCGTCAAGGGCTAACTTGTAGTGGATAAAAAAAATATATATATCACAGAGGAAGAGTAACTAACGTCCAGTAAAGGAGCACTACCTACTCAGATAATCTCAGATAAAGTATAATCCTTTCAAAACTTCTTCCTCGACCAAACAAATCATCTGTATCAATCTTAAAAGAAACACTGAACTACATTCCGGGACAAAAACGCACAAACCGATTTGCTTCCGATCATAACCGTAAACAATCAGATAACATTTCATTTATCCCGAATATTATTGCAGGTCCGTTACTAATCTGTATGCAAATCAAGCATTAGCAAGGATTAGAGGGGCGACGTGAAATGGGCGCAAAACGTAAAGGTCCCGGACAGAACCACTGAGCAAATTGCTACATTATGCAAAACTAACGCGTAGAATAATATTTAGTGTACAATTTCGGGTTAAGATTTACGGAACGCATATGATTCTGGTTCAGGGCCTTGGTGTATATTCAAGGGTACGAGGGCAAAAGTAGAAATGTCACCGAAGCGAAATCTTGTGTAACATAGATTTATATTAAACTAGCTTTTGCCCGCGGTTTCGCTCGCATTGAAGCCATTTTAATGATTTCAATGCTATTATAATGTACGATCTCTGATAATTATTTATAATTATATACAACAATAGAAATGAATCAATATGATAACTATATTTTAAGAAACCATTGGAAAACAGAAGCACAGCTGCGCCTCTTTTAACAAACATCTCTAAATAATGATTTAATTATGTCTCAAAATAAACTTTGATTTAATTAACAACAAAACAATAGCTAGAAATAAAAGCGCGAAAACAAATACACGTTCGAGATGATTTACTAGAATATTATGCCCAAAATAACATTATATCTTGGAAACTAAATCTCATTTAAAAAGTCTAGACACCGAGACGAATTAGAAAGACACATAAGAAATACAAAATGGAACAAATCCTGCCTGAATCCTAACTGAAGTTAAATAAAAATGTAAAAACTCAGATTATGGATTCATGTCGGTTCAATTTTTTACCTTGCTAATTAAGTATATCATCATCATCATCATCATTATCAACCGATTGACGGCCACTGCTGGACATAGGTCTTTTGTAGGGAGATCCAATGCTCACGGTCTTGGGCTGCTTGCTTCCAGCGGCTCCCTGCGACTCGTCTGATGTCGTCTGTCCATCTTGTTGGGGGTCGACCAACGCTACGTTTACCGGTGCGGGGTCGCCAATACTATAAGTTATTAAATATCTAGATATACTTATAAATTAGACCTAGATATTTAACAAATATACAAAAAACAACATTCAAACTATTAAGAGCTAATGAGCGATGCAAGTACCCGTAGCTTGAGCAGGGTACAAACTATGAGAAATACAACAAGATGAAAAAATTAAGAGGCAAAAAAACTCTTCGAATGTATTCTGATAACAGATGGGTAAATGTAGTTAAAACTTATAGACACTGATAACAAAGGAGCTATGAGGAGGACAACATATCATAGCTATAACAAAACAGGTATTTATTTTTGTTTGTTTGTCTGTCTGCCCGTGCATGATGAAAAACCGTTTGAACGGATTGAAAATAAAATTTATTAAATTTATAGCTGATTCTCCTTGACCTTGACCTTTAGGCTGGTTTTTAGGTAATGGAGCTTCTTCGGAATACGCCATAAGCTCGATTTTTACATATTTTTTTATTCATCCATTTAATTTCGTTCAGATCTGGTTCAATATTGTAGATACAATACATAACTACTTAGTCTGGGATGGGAGCGTACTTTGACTTGGCTCAGCCAAAGTTAATGTTAAAACGAGACAGATTTATCAAATACACTGTCATGATTTTCAAATGTTTTAGATTTTAGTGTCTTTGAATTTACATACATAGAATATCTTAATCATTAAATGAGAATATATAATTGAAGTATGTGATTTAATTAAATGATTTAGGTTTACTTTTGACTATTTCAATGAAAAGTATCTCAATTGACTGTTTTCTTAAGATACCGGATTTGATAAAGCAAAACGGAAAACATGACGTTCGAATCGACCCTTTATAAGTTAGTTAGTCGTTGGTCATTGTTGGTTAGTTCTTGTTTAGTGTTGGTACCGAAAAGTGGTCTCCAAGGTTCTGGTTGTACAAAGGTGTGTAAAATGTTATAGATAACAAGTACAGATATTGAAGAGTTGTGTTCTTTATCAATAAGGTGTTTACCATCCTGTAAATAAATAAGAATAGATACTGAAGAAGTGTGTTTTAACAACACTTTGTCTCGCTTCAACTGTATCTTAAGTCAGAGGTAAGGTTAAGCGCTCTTTGCAAATTTCACACTTAGAGGACGATAAAAAACCGGTCCCTTATGACTTTACGATACTTCATGCATATATACACGTCACGTGAGCGAGAGCGTGAATTTTGGCACTTGATAAAAATGGTAAGAAACTTCTTGGTTAACTTAATACATATAAGCTAACTATAAATGTGATTTGGACTCTTATTTTAATGATATGGCTATGTTTAATGTGGGCTTCTTCTTAGGTCAGGGCTCGGTTGGAACCCTCACAGCTTTAGTTCTATAACCACTAACTACTATTTAAGTTATCGACGCATCAAAAGTGCCTTTTAAAGGATTATTTATAACAAGTTTATGATTGATTTTAACTTTATAATAATTAAATCGCTACATTATATCACACAATTAATAACAAAATATAAATACATTTTGCTAACTTAAGGATAAATAATGGGTATTTATTGACCTGGATATTCTAATATGTAAAATGTATTATTATAATTGTATCAAAAATACCAAAATATATTTTGTGTGATACGGCAACCATTCGAAAGATTTGGATAAAGAATTAAATAATTTGTTTGTTTATTATAATTAAAGAATAATTAGGTAATTTAAGTACATTTCTCTTCTAAAAACGCGTTCAATAAAACCACCACAATGTCGTAAATCTCGACCTATTGAGGTATCTACACTGTTGGTGTCAAAATTGAAAACTTTTTGAGAACTACTATGTGTGTTCTAAATGTGTTATCCGAAAATAAACAATAGCACTATCTAATTATGACAAAATGTATGAGTGTAGGTACTAAGATAAATTAGAGCAACGTATTAAACTTCGAAAGAAGCTTAGTGCCAGAGAGCTTTACTTACTCTTACGTCATCAAATAAATAACAGGATCCTCCCATCCTAAAAAAAACAATTTTTCTCAAGTCACCAACAAAAGGCATTATCCATAAATGGCGCCACTAAATAATTTACTAACGATATGGTGCAGACATATTATTTGTTATCTTGAGCCGTATTTATACGCTCTAATCCAAGACTAACAAAAGTTGTGATGCGTCAAGCTTGGCCACTCATATTTATTGGATCAGTAATATCTCATAGTTACGACAAAAAAGGAAACGCGTTATGAAATTACTAAGCTAAGATTCGTTTTCCGTGTTATTAAAATAATCAATCAAAAAAATATTGTTTCCAGGACTCTGTTAAACAGTTATTTTATTAACATAATATAAATACCATCTTACAATTTTTATGTTTGTATTAAAGTTTTAGTTTGTATTGTAAATAGAAAAAATTAAATGTCTTAAAATAAAAGAAGAACATTTTCTTTGTGTATGGATGTCACTGTAAATTTAATAAAAATTTTGCAATAAAAAGTATCAAAAGGATTATTGAGAAATAAATAAGTTATTAACACCGAATAAATTAGCACAACAGTAAAATAAAATGCATGTATAAAATGTGATTACTTTTTAGGAGAACATTCGCTCGTATCCCTTTGAGGTACACAGATTCTTTCGAAAAGTTCACTACATTCTCCATCTTTTACACAAGAATCATTTAAAACATTTTTAGATCCAAATGGTTGGTTGCCTACTATGATACTTCCAACCTTATTATCTCTGAAATTGGCCCATATTTCATTGTTATTTTGATTGACATCCGTTGTTTGATTACGCATAGCTTTGTTCGATAATTGGCTGGTGTATGTGGCTTGTGCATTATTACACTGCAAACCTTCATTGCGAATACCACACACCGTTTGTATAATCGACTCTAATGCTATTTGGTCTTGAATTCTGCGTTGAACAGCCGTTGCTTGTACGTTTGCAACAATGTCTTTGTATTTACTTTCTAGTTTTTCTAAAGTAGTCATCAATTCTGTTTGATGTTCATCGGTTGAGTCAGATATCAAATGAGCTCTTTGTTTCATTAGTTGCAGTTGCAGCGCACACACTGTCAAATGCTTTTCTTTTTGTAGATTTGCTAGTTTTGCCTCATAAACTTTCGAACACTTTATTTTTGATTTCTCCATTTTAGTCACACGCCTCTCGAGTTCTTCAGCTTTTTGGGTCATGCATTTCGAACTGAAATCATTATTGGGATTATCTAAAAAGTTGCTGAACATAAAGTATTGATTATTTTTGAGATCCTCAATATAGTTTCTTAAACTCCTGATTTCGTTTTCCATACCATGAATTATTTTATCTTTTTCAGCTATAGTAGCTTCCATGCTAGCCGTTAAGTTTTCTTTTTCTTTCAAGTGCTGGCTTTGGATATCATTTATAAGCTGTTCATTTTGGTGCTTCAGTTCTTCTATACTATTGTCATGATTAGCTTTTGATTCTTCTCGGACAAGAGTTTTCACTCGTATTAATTCTAATTTATGCTGAGCTACCAAATTTTCCATTTCATGTTTTTTTACCTCATTAAGGTTGTCTAGTTTGTCTTGTAAATTACTTACAATTTCTATCAAAGAGTTTCGCGATTCTTGAACTTCTTGCAATGTAGATTTTAAACAATTTAATGTTGTGCTACTCTCTTGGGCACCAATGTGAGCACTGGTGGCGTTATGAACTCTTATAATATTATCGTACGGCTTATTAGCGTATTTATGTCTTAGTTTGGAGTCTTCTTTTAGAATCCTTAACTCGTTATGCAACATTAAATTTTGTATTTTTATTTCCCTCAGTTTCATAATCAGATTATTTGCTCTATTTTCATATTTTTTGTCATCGTAGTTGTTCTCATTATAAAATTCTATATTTGGAAACTGTGGTATAATATTTGGACAATTATAACATAACACTGTTTGTTTCTTTTGTACTTCGGGCTGTTTATTAATGAAATCATTAGCGATTTTATTTTCATTTTGAATTTCATTGCTCTCAATTGTCTCAGAACATTCACTACTCAGAGTTATTTCTTGTGACGGAGTATTATCTTTATTAAAAATGACTTTTGTTTTAGTGCTTTCTAAATCAAGAACTACATATTCCACCTCTGATGATTCGCTAACAGAATTATCAGTGGTTGTTCCTTCCTTTAAAGGGGCCAATTCATCAGATGTGGGATTTTGTAAGAAAGGTTTCTCAAGGTAGCCCTTCGCTAGTTGATAGCACATGGCAAATATATATTTGTTGCGCTGTAGTTTTTCATTTTGTTTGCAACAAGAAAGTCTCTGAATCCACGCGTTGCAAATTTCTATTACGTCCCGATCCAGCAGTTGTCCCAAATAAGGCCGCATTATTTCCAAGTAGCGTTTAAATTCCGAATCGAGAGATTGTTCCTCATTTTCATCCATTTATGATGTTTTAATTGCAAAATACTGAAACTATGACCATAATATATTTTTTAATAGTTTCAGATCATCAGAATCAGAAATCATTTATAAGAAGAAATCAATAAATACTGTCAGTCAAACGTGTCAGACACATACCACATTTTTTAAAGAATACCAAACTACGGATGTACCAAAAAGTTTTCAATACAAGTCATGCGATATATTGATACAAAAATAAATTCTTGTAAACCGACTGTAAAAATGGAGTAGACTTTAAGTAGTCGTCAATTTGCTAAAGCATTTATCATCAGTTAGTGAAATGATTGATAAGTAAGCAAATAACGCTCACAAAAATATTTAAAAGGTATAGTATTTTAAAAATATATTATCACAAGTGGGAAATATAATTCCCAGCTTAAACATTTTCAAATTTCAAACCGCTCAGGGCTCAGAATATAATAGAAAATCTCGAAAGCGCACACATAATGGATAGGGAATTTTCCTTGTAGATTCAGTTTCAGTAAGCAGCTTACCATGGACGTTGGTCACGGCTTTGTAACCTATAATCAGATTTTGTAAGAGTTACATTATTTTAAATATATTCACTACGCAAACTAACTTGAATGTTATGGATTTAGGAATGTAAGTACGTATCTAGCAAACGGACATTAGAGAATGATGAACAGGCAACCTATAGAGTTATTTTATTCATCATATGCCCAGTTTTTAGTTCCTTGAAGCGCGTTCACTTTGTATAAATTGGAGGTCCTTGATTTCATTCCCTGCTCTAGTCTGGTCCGGTGGGAGGTCTCGACCGAGGCTTTGGTTAGCTACCTCTCTACAGACAAAGACGTGTCGCTCGTGTAATGTTTGTGGAATACGACGTTTGTGATTTGTTTAGTTTTTGAAAAGTTTTTGGTGAAATGATAATCTGTTATACGTTTTTTGTTAATAATAAGTGAACCATATATTGTATATAGAATCTGTAGGAGAATCAAATCGCGGTCATAGCTTTAAAAATAGCAAATTGAAGTGGCATTGGGCTGGTGGAGTAGACGTGTCCTAGAATGGAGACAGTGGATCGGTAATTATAGCGTGGAACGACCTTTTGCACGCTGGACAGTGGACTTTAAGTGAAGTGCACTTTAAGTGGCTGGATGATAAAGGCGAAGGATTCTGTATGATGAAATAGTCTTGGAAGGCCAATGTGCAGTAACGTAAGTGACACTAAGTACTCTTGCACCTTGGGCCTCGAGCGTACATCGGTTCTCTTAACCTGACTATCGCCATTGCAGATATTACCACAATATAACTCTTTTGGCCAGTGCGCTTCTATCTTAGAATGTATCCATCAGGAAAGATCGTAATCTGGCTCAACTTTTCTCAGAATAAAAAACAACAATATTCAAATAGAGGGATCAACGAAGGGATGCTTAGCACTTTTATCCGAGGATTGACGATGCATTTAAGCGATCGCCAACATAAATTTTTCGATCAAGAACATGACGTTTCACAACAAAGGGTTTGCGGTTAACGTCGTGAAGTCTGCCATAAAGATAAAATTACTTTTAAGCCCACATTCATCCACCGTAAAAATAATCGCGTTCGCATCTTTACAGCTACCCTCCTGATTTTCGAAAACAACGTTTATCAGATAGCAACAAGAATGATTTTTCTTGTCAAGTTATACTGTTGTTTGCCACAAATTGATGTTTAGGACTTTTGGGTGGTGCTTTGACGCAATTTGTTTAATAGATATTAAAAAATATAATTTCTCTCTGCAGATTGCTATTTTTATTGCTCGACTTCCTTTAAATAAAATATTACTGAATCTAACGGAAAATAAATGAGTTACAAGGATATGATCAGATAGTAATTTTCATCATTATCGTTATTTCAATAGACGCACCTTGAATGATATCTGCTTATCAAAGTGCGTGTTTACACAAAACTTTTAATGTTATTATTGATTTTCTCAACAAACTATTTCTAGAACAGCCCTGAAGCGCCAGCCGTAAATTTTTCTCCTATGGTCAGGTCTGCGTTAGCTTGATACAACGCGGTGATAGCCTAGTGGTTAGGGCGTCAGCCTCTTAATCAGAGGTCGGCGGTTCGAATCCGGACACGCACCTCCAACTTTTCGGAGTTATGTGCGTTTTTAAAAAACAATTAAAATATCACTTGCTTCAACGGTGGAGGAAACATCGTGAGGCAACCTGCACGCCTGAGAGTTCCCCATAATGTTCTCAAAGACGTGTGAAGTCTGCCAATCCGCACATGGCCAGCGTGGTGGACTATGGCCAAACCCTTCTCATATTGAGAGGAGACCCGTGCTCTGTAGTGAGCCGGTAATGGGTTGATCATGAATTAGTTAGTGAGATTTTAGTTTTAATTTAAATTAATGAATTTAATATTGCTAATTAGTTTCCTGAATTTATTTGTGCCCTGCACCTGCGATTGTTCCTGACTTACTTCTAACTATTAAATTCGACAGACAGTAATATTATTATTGATAATAGAGAAATTTACTTTTATCAGCTGTGATTTGTTTACAAATCTATAACAAAACAAGGCAAAACTAAACTGGTACTACAATATTTCTAGTACATGCTAAAATAAAAAAATAGATCCACATTCATGCAGATTTGGTATAAAATTGTTCGATTTTATCTCATATCCTGAAGGAAAGTTTATTTTTCCGATTACAAAATGAACGAAAGCCTAACGCAGAGTATCAGCAACAAATATACCAATCTGTATATGATCCGTTTAGAAGTTTTTTGTGATGCGTGAACATACAGACAGACAAATTAAAACTGCTGGCTGGGTTGCGGACGAGTGCGCCAGTGTTCCCGTGACCCAGCCACCAGACGACGCGTAGGAACATCGCTGGGTTTTAGTGGGTATTATGGTCGCCACTCTAGGTGCCAGCTCGTCCCACATATCCTGCTGGAAGCTTTCGCTCCGCCCACTTTCGGATCCGGAAACGCATTAAGAGAGACATAAAAAAGGTTGCAAACAAAATCAAAGTAAAGTTAAGTACTCAGTTTAAGAGGTAAGTAAAACAAAATTAAAATTCATCTTCTGAGAATGACTAAAATTAGATGTAACTAATAAAGAAGGTAAAATATTTTTATATTTTATTTTAATAATAAGATTATGTCTACAGAATATTTTACAAAGTACTATATCTTTATTTATTTATTCGGGCATGAAACAAATTATATTACTAGACGTCGGCTATTTTATTAAAACGTAATAGGCATCTTGGGATTTTTGGGCCTTGAGGAATTATTTTATGCTGGGAGTTTAATAAAAGGTTTTTTTTTCCTGTCATAACAGTGGAATGTGAAGAGTTTGATTCTCCGTTGAGTTCTCCATTCTATATTCTTTTTCCATTCTATATTCTGATGCAATCACATGCACGAAGTATACTTTGAAACTTACCTCGTATTATTTATGGTCCATTTTTGAGTGTTACATTTAAATTTAAATTGAACCCATTACATTCAGTATTTACGGAACTAATTGAGCGGAATTGGTCTAAATAGTGTGCATTATTCTGGCTGGTAATGGACTAGATGGGCCGACAAGATTTTGCGATATTACGTGAATTTGAGCTTTACCAACGTAAACGTAAGGTAGATTTTCATTTTGTTAAAGATGCAAGTGGTATGCAGCACGTTAGCCAAGTTTGTGCTTGAAAGTGCAAGTGAATGGATGACGATTGTTATTGTAAACTGACGAATATCATTAACAGAAATTAACCAAAACCAGTTCAACATTAAAAGGTTAACTGGATACGTTGAATCATAGTTAATATTTTAGTAAAAACAACTTTTCACTCTGAGCGGCGATAATACTTAATTTTTACATTCTAAGAAATGAATTGATTTGCTCAATGAATTACTTGCAACTAACGTAAAGCTTGATTTCCTATAATCCATGACAGGCGGGAAAATACATGGCGCAGTTTATATTTCAGTCCATCTTTTGAAGATCTTGGTGTGTGCTTGGTTCTGGCCCAAATCTGGTCAGGTGGGGCTTCGGTCGCAGCTTGTTACCACCCTAATGGAAAATTTTGTCAGGTGATTTAGAGTTCCGCTATGATACCAAGAAGGAACTGCTTGGCAAGATGGCTTTAGCCGGCAATACATCGATGGCATCGATCTGGTGCAGCAGATGTTCATAATCACTTAACATCAGGTGAGCCGGTTTCTCATCTGTCCGTGATGTAAATTAAAAAAAACCATAGCACGTTATAGCGGTATACAATTGCTTAGTAAGCAATTGTACGTCGTGAAGTCAACATCTCCTGAAAAAGCTTCCGTGCATGCGTTCGGAGCTATATATATCAGCTGCTATAATTTCATGAATTAAATGAAGTTTCTGGAATTGGTTGCTTATAAGAACTATAGGAGCTAGTATACTATGAACATATAGTTTGGGATAGCCCAAATGACAACACATACAAGAAAACAGGTCGTCCAAATAAAACATCCGTAATAATAAGTCGGCAAGGAAATAAAAAGGCCTGCGATATCTTCGCGATTCACGCTCAAACGGACGGAAAAACAATTCCGATTGCCGATTCCCGATTCCCGACAAAACAAGGGAATCGATAAAAGCAAGACGAATGTCGCCACGCGGTCCCTCCCGGGAAAGCGTTCGCCGCTTCCCCGCCGCCGGCTTCTGGAATCCAAACATGATATTTGTAGGGACGGTGAGCCGCCAATAAACCTCTGCCATCTACAACTGTCTATTGAACGTGGTGCAGGGTACGAACTTTTTGCTAGCATAATTGCTTCTTGTGTACCTGATTATAATATACATAATTATGTTACAACTAGCTGTTGCCCGCGACTTCGTCTGCGTAGAATTGCTGATTTCCCTTGAGATTGAGGTTACCCGTGCGGCCAGTACCCTGCTTCAGAAAGTAAGCTACAGGCAAATGTCAAATTGCCGATTTTCGTGTTTCCAAATTAAAAAACATAGGACTTTCATACAAACTTTCGTACAATAGTTTTTGAGATCTCGTGTTTAATCAGTATGTAAGTATGTAAGTGACCTTTCGCTTTTATATATATAGATAACATAACCATATTACCTTAATTCTCATCAAGGAAGTCGTTTATATGTTTGATAGTTATGTACTCCGATGGGGAATGTAACAGTGTAGTTAGTCAGTTTAATCTTTTTTTCCCTTAAGGTAGGTAAAATTTAAGCTCCTTACTTTTCCGTCGCTAAGAAATTAATTAACCTCCGCTAATCATTTGATTAATTAAGACACAATATATTTTACAAGTTGTTTGTAAGGGTAAAAATGTTATTAAAATGTATACGTACAAAAGAGTATAAAACTAGAATAATAAACTAGATTACTATTATTAATGTATTAAGTTGGTTGTCATCATGTCGTGCCGCCACGCTATTGGTTCCCGCCAAAACGGTGGCAAGTGATTGGTCCGCGCAAAATACCCACAAAAATGGACGTCACGAGGACGTTGCGATAAGTTGAGTGATATTTTAAGAAGAAAGGTTACAATTTAAAATTTAAAATTTAGCGTATTTATCTTCTGCTATAGATATTTTTTAAGTAGTTTACTTTTCTGTCGCTAAGATATTAATTACCCTCCACTTAATTAGTAATTTTTACATTATTTAAAGTTTGTTGTGATAATCCAAATAGTTAGCAGTATTTGATTTCATCAGATGACCATCAGCATATTATATCGTCATGTCATCATTCATTATAATAATATTTTTTGTTAAATAGCTCAAATAGCGGTTCTTTTGTGAGCAAATTTTCACTTGCTAATATATTGAAAAAAAAAGACGTAATATCTGAGCTTAGACCGTTGGCAATTGACGTTTCAAATTTTGCCACATTGGCTCACAGATTAACGATTAATTATTGGCCGCGACACGTTCAGAAACTCCGCATTCTGATATGTTAGAAATTTTATTTAATGTTTGAATGCTTATTTCATCATCATCATCATAAACAACCCATTACCGACTCACTACAGAGCACGGGTCTCCTCTCAATATGAGAAGGGTTTGGCCATAGTCCACCACGCTGGCCATGTGCGGATTGGCAGACTTCATACGCCTTTGAGAACATTATGGAGAACTCTCAGGCGTGCAGGTTTCCTCACGATGTTTTCCTTCACCGTTGAAGCAAGTGATATTTTAATTGTTTAAAAAACGCACATAACTCCGAAAAGTTAGAGGTGCGTGCCCGGATTCGAACCGCCGATCTCTGATTAGAAGACTGACGCCCTAACCACTAGGCTATCACCATTATTATATAATGCTTATTTAATTCAGAAAAATATATTTCATCTGTGTTTTTCAAACTTTATTGCTTCGTAAAATATCGTTTCAAATCAAATCAAAAATAGCTTTATTCATATAAGCAGTCATCTATGAATCGTTCATTTTATTATTTCTATTCGTGAAGTGGTGGTGATAACCGCACTCGCTAACTTAAAACTAAACTTAAGAGGATTCTAATCGCGCCCAGGTCTAAGAAGAAACCCACAACAAACGTAGCCGGCGTTTAATTAGTAAAAAAGGATAAATCAAAGTGCAGGCACCTGCGTGCAGGAATATTAAATTTAATAACCATGAAATATATTCATGAAGCGGTGATAGCCTAGTGGTTAGGGCGTCAGCCTCCTAAACAGAGGTCGGCGGTTCGAATCCGGGCAGGCACCTCTAACTTTTCGGAGTTATGTGCGTTTTTTTTTTAAATTAAAATATCACTTGCTTCAACGGTGAAGGAAAACATTGTGAGGAAACCTTCACGCCTGAGAGTTCTCCATAATGTTCTCAAAGGCGTGTGAAGTCTGCCGATCCGCATATGGCCAGCGTGGTAGACTATGGCCAAACCCTTCTCATATTGAGAGGAGACCCGCGCTCTGTAGTGAGCCGGTAATGGGTTGTTCATGATAATGATGATAGTATTCATGCAGTGATTTATTTGTTATCATTTATTTATTTAGCTTATCGTTTATCACTTGGCACGCCTTCGTTAACGTATGGAGCAAATCAAACACCAACAACAGACAAATGCGGCGCCCCCGACGAAACAACTGCCGTAGTTTATTCCCCGCCTATTGGGATAACGGGAGTTGATCGCGTAAATGGTGGAATGTGTGATGGACGCGCTTCATCAGCTGTAAAGCCTGAAAGTTATTTTCCGTCGTTGAACCTCCAATTCAGCGTAACCATTCTTCATTTATCATCACCATTTTCAGTCCAGTAATGCTTATAGCAGTCCTTTTTTTATACACTACTATAGTAAACCAACAGAGTATGGTAAATCCACGAGCTTAATTTGTTTCTACGCAACATCGTGCCGGAACGCTGATCGCTTGGCGACACGCCTTCGTCGGTAGGGTGGTAACTAGCCACAGCCGAAGCCTCCCACCATACTAGACTCGAGCTGGGAATTGGACCCAGGACCTCCAACTTTATAATGCGACAGCGCACGCACTGCGCCACAGAGGTCGTCGAAAATAGAAAAAAGGATTTTTATTAATTATTTCGCATAACCAATAGCTAACAATTTTTTGTCCATGTTACGTTACGTTGTGAGCTATAGAGAACAAAGTTGACAGATAGATCCAAAATATAATCCTTACTAATATTATAAATGTGAATGTAGTGATGTTTGTTACGCTTTAACGCAAAAATTACTCAACCGATCGTCATGAAACTTTGTACACATATTCATGGAGGTATAGGATACTTTAAAAAATACGAAAGATAAAAAATGTTTTGTTAAAATATAGTAATAAGTTATCATATTGATTCATTTATATTGTAATGATCTCTTATTCTTATTTAAAACGTGTAAAAGCGTAAAAGCTAGTAGGTATGGTATAAGTCATAATATGAAAAAAACTGAAATGTAAAATATGTCGAAAAATTATTTTATTTATAAACTAATAATGATAAAAATTTTAAACAACCAAGTCTAAGTTTGGTTGATCTAAATTTTAATAAAAAAATTCCACTGCGCGGTACGGATCTGTGGACGTTTTAACTATACTTACCACAATAGCACACCACATATTAATGCAAAACCTTATCTCAATACAAAACTAGATCAAAACTTTACAGCCGTCTCCGAGAGACAAGAATTGCTCATTTAAAATACTTCCTTGGTGCAATGGTGAACGTTAGTGCCGGGTTCGATTCCTGGTAGAGTCAATTTAGAAATTTAACATTTCTGGATTTTATGTCCGGCGTTGTGGGAAGCTTTTGACGATTGGCTTTTTGCCCTACCGACAAAAACACGGCACCTACCAAGCTTTCAGGTATGATGTCCCTGACATTGAGATTGTGGAGTAACAGGTTACATCATCACTTATCACCAGGTAACATTGCAGGCAGGTGGCGAATTGGTGGTTAAATATAAAGATACATACATTTTATAATAGCTTAGGCAAATATTTATATCTAGATATTTGTTCGGGGTGACAAGAAACCCATTATTTATTACAGATTGTGAGTTTAATTGCAATTTAAATGTTTTGGAATGCTTAGAGGAAAAACATAAAACTAAATTTTTTAGATAATAAACCAAAAATTAGGAAAAATCCAAAAAAAATAATCGCAAATCCTGAAGATTCTGATAAAATAGAGACCTATTACTTAAATTATTACAATGTCATCCTCGATCACTTGGCGCAAAGTATTAAATGAATCCGACGTTTGCAAGGGGTTGTCAATCAATCAAGATTCCGTTACATACATATATACCAAGCTAATAAAAGCTTTTTAAAATCTGTTACTATTTAAGTACATAAAGGGATTTAGTACTCTTTACGAGCAATATTCTACATAATATTGTTCGTTCCAGATATATCATGATGTTCCTTCCAAGTACGGAATTTCAGTGCATTTTTTTTTGTATACTACAAGTTAGCCCTTGACGGCTATCTCACCTGTTGGTAAGTGATGATGCAGTCTAGGATGGTAGCGGGCTTACCTGTATGGCAAACCCACACTCTTTATTGATTTCTACCAGACATCGTGCCGGAACGCTAAATCGCTTGGCGGCACGTCTTTGTCGGTAGGGTGGTAACTAGCCACAGCCGAAGCCTCCCATCAGACTACACTCGAGCTGGGAATCGGATCCAGGACCTCCAACTTTATAACGCGACAGCGCGAGCACTGCGCCACAGAGGTCGTTAAAACTACTTGATTAAAATACACGTCTTAATTGAAGTCACTGTCGGCGTCACTTCAAAGTGTGTATTTTCCAGCAGCTTCTATAAATGGAGTCACAAAGGTTGAAACAGGACTAAATGTATTTAGTTAACTGATTAGCGGCCCACATAATTGTACTCCGTACTGTACTGGGTTACATGACTTGTCAATTGGATGTGAAGTGGACATATTTTAGCATGTCACATACAAATCAGGTTGAAACGACGTGTTAAACATATTGAGCCGAACCCATAAGATGGTACATGCTCGACGAGCATGCTCCATAGATGCAACTTACTTATGAGCTTCTCAGCAAACACATTGAGTTCGGTATTTTGGTAACGAGTTTAAAAATGTTGAAATCAAGCAAGGTTTACTAGTAAAAATGCTTCTTAAAAGCACTATCTATGCAACTATATAGTAAAAATTTGTTGCTGAAATCAGTTTATTTTTACGCATTATTTGAAGGGTTTGTTTAATTTATTTAACCAAACTGTTTTTCAGACGTTGGTAGTTCAACAATCAAAGCTACTATAAATTAAATGGCGCCTATTTCAAACTATCTGTCAACTTTAAATTTAATAAAACTCTTATTAATTAACGCTGATTGGTGAAAAAATGGCGAAGAAATCGGTGCACAGAGCTAAAAAAACATATACGTTTTTCAGAAGATTTTAAATATATAATTCATCAACAAGCTGTTCTCCGTGGCTTCACCTCCATTAAATTGGGTTCGTTATGTTATGTTATTCCACTATGACACATACAATTCTGTGTAATACATATAAACTATTTTATTTATTTTATTTGGCAATCATAACAAACTCCCTACTTTAATTTTGTATGAGCATACTTTTATGATACGCAGCCTATGTAATTCCCGCCTTATAAAAATAGCTCTACAGAATTTTCAAAAGTTTACTAGGTAGTTCCCTCTAGTAGCGTACTCACAGTTCGGCAATTTTTTATACTATTTATCACCCTCAGGACACATTCAGCGCTGGGATTTGATCCCAAATTTCAGACTAGCAAGCGCAGAAGTGATATAGTTTTTCCTTCCACGTACAGACCTCGTACATCCTTTATCAAACGTCAACATTCATTTCTGGCTCCCTTTTTATACAACAAAATCAACAAACAGTTGAAAATCTACCCGATGACAAAACATTTGGTTAAAACTAAAGTATCTCAATGGCTTTTACAAAAAAATTATATTCAAACCGAGGATTTGCTACCTAACAACTTATACTAATGCCCATATTATGTACTTCAACTCACTAAAGTGTTCTCTCAAAAAAGATTTTTATTTTTATTTTTTTAAAGTTCCGAATACAATAATAAATAAACAAACAATTTCTTTGCTTTTTTTAAATATTAGTATAGAAAAGTTAAATTTATGTAGACTAAAAATATTATTTCAAAAATACCTTTTTCAATGAAAGATTTCTGTTCTAAATGTTAGAGATGGAAAATGAAATTTATTTTTTGTATTTCGTTTTTATACGTTTTTCAGCTAATTTCTGTATTCAGAACGATTTAGCGTGTTTGATTTAATTGCTCGCCAATTTTATTGAAAAAACATATTTATATGAAAAAATTGAAAAACCATTGATATTTTTTTGTTGATTCGTTTTCAGAAAATCGCAGCAAAAGCAAAATCGATGGAGACACTAATTTACTTATTTCAAGTATATAGCGTTAATCTATTTCGTTATTCGCATATTTTGTGATTAGCGGCTAAGATGCTAAAATATTTTTGAGGAGTTTATGGAGAAATCTCGGGCGTGCAGTAATTAATTTTTAAACCCAACGCAACTCTGAAAAGTTAGACGTACATGTCGAGGACAGAAATATAGAATCACGCATCGTCACACGTCTTCGCATTTTTGTTCGTAGATATAAATACATAGACTGTGGTTATGTATTTAACACAACCCATTCGCACTTGGTTGAATAAGTGAAAAGGTAAACTGGGTTTAAAAATGGCATCTTTTTTTTACACACTACAAGTTAGCCCTTGACGGTTATCTCACCTGGTGGTAACTGATTATGCAGGCCAGGATGGTAGCGGGCTAACATGTTAGGGCTATGGTAAACCCACACTTCTAATTGGTTTCTACTCGAAATCGTACTGGAACGTTAAATCACCTTCCAGACTACTAAACCAGTAATTTACGACTCTCACTTTTTATTGTATTCAAAATGGTTTTTAAATAATGAATAGAAGCAGGCTTTACTTTGCGGAAGTCCATGATAAACAATAAACAGCAAGTATAATTTGCTATATTCCGCCGACAACCGGGAGATTTGTAGATTTGTCAGATTTTACTTTTCGGCGGAATATAGCAAATTATACTTTTTTAATTAATTATTTTTCGCGCTTGTGAAGTCAACATCTCCTGAGGATGATCCGGTGTCGTGCGTAGAGGTTCTAGTGGAAGATTTTGTGTGGTGTTATATTATACAAATATCCCGGTTGTCGGCGGAATATAGCAAATTATACTTGCTGTTTATTGTTTAAAATGGTTTTTAACCGTTTCAACTGCCGCGAGTATATTAAAAGACATACATATAGACGGATGAAGGTAGAGGTACACAAACTGATCAAAACAATGGTAATCACAATAAACGAAGACCTACGGTCCCACGTTTGGTAATCCTTAGAGCAGTAGCACGGGTTAACAGTCGCTTAGTCACAATTGATTAGGGAAGTCGGCTCTAATCTCCGCTGAGCGCGGTCTCTAACACCAGGGTGAGGCCAAGATAAACCAATCAATGTTAAATCTGTTAACACACATTAATGGGAATTACTATAGGATACACTGGTTTACTTTTTAACTTGCTACTATGATGGGTATATAAAAATAAAAGTACTTGTCTCACTGGCTGACTTTGGCCTACAAGAAAATGGAACTGAGGTTCCTATAATGATGAAGACAGGAGATAAGGCCGGATTTATTGAAATAACAACCATAAAGGGGTAAAATAGGGCATGAATATTTGTATGGAATTCCGTCATTGTTATAGCAAAATCCATAAAAATTGGTATTTGGTCTAAAGTTTAAAATTTAAGACAATTTTTTCAGGATTTTCCAAATTTTGACCCTTGAATATGTCAAATACGGTATGAAACTTTTTATGGAAATCCTTCCATTTTTAAGATAAAATATCTAATTTATAGATATTTTAACTTTGATAAATATAAAAAATTCTTCAATTCACCTCTTATTTTACCTAAAACTTAAAAGTGATCTTTCAAAGTTAAATGTAACGATATTAACGAGGAAACGTTAAAAAAAATAGCACTCCAATCACGCAAAAACAATATTGTACTTTCAATAAAGATTCTTATAAATATGTATGAAAAACAGACTCAATTCGGGTGGCAGATTGGGCTGTTCCGCAAATAATTACATTTTTAATTTCCGTGGTAAATCGTAATATTCTGAAACGTGCAAATACATAATATTTGAGTTTCCATCCAATTTGATTTCACTATTCAGCGAAAGTTATGTCTGCGGACGCAATGGGCATTGGGCTATGATATTTTATTGCTTCATTTTACATTATTACCAACAAAAGTACAACGAGTCCTTTATAATACGAGTATGTATAGTCGTATCAATTTTCGTATTAGAATCAATTCGCACCAAACAAATACTGGTAAATGCTCTGGTTTTCTCCATATTTCTATACGGTTCTGAAACATGGACTCTTCGGGCTACAGATCGCAAATGCTCTTATGCCTTCGAGATGTGGTGCTAGAGGAAGATGCTAAAGATACCCTGGACTGCATTCAGGACCTCTATCTATCCTGAAAGGCTGTCGACTATATGTCTCAAGTGCACCTTGGAATACTTCGGACACTTTACCCGCCCTGGGAATTTAAAAAAACTACTCGCAACGGGCCAGGTGGAGGGAAGAAGGCCAAGAGGACGTAGTCCCATGCATTGGTTCGTTCAGATCAGCCCTGCACTCGGTACATAATTCAACGCCGCACTACATAATGCCGGAAACAGAACCATTTGAAGAAACGTCGTACAAAAGAAGCTAATCCATGCTAAGGATGACGACCCTCAGTAATGAGGATAACAATGCAGTTGACTAATGAAAGTTAAGTCCGGCAGTTTTCCATCTCAATAAACATTTTGCAATAAGTTTAATAATGTAGATATGCATTGTCTACGTAAAACTTGCCTCCTGAGTCCTCGTACCTTATAAGCCAAATGTCATATAGATGTAACACTATACGAACTATAGAAACACACATTAAAGATAGAGCGAAACGAAATAGCAATATCCTTATTTCGTGAAATAATGGAGCATCGGCGCGACGTTGTATACAAATATTTAGTTCGAGAACGTGGAAGTCAAACAAATAAACGCGAAAAAAGTGTCGAGGCTTAACCTCGATTGATTCGATGATTGTGAACGAAGGTACTACAAATAAAGACTATATTTTTTAACATTTAATTTCAGATTTTACCCCTACTTACTTGTACTATAAGACGATATTGTTTGCCGATATTATAGGTCATATTTATAGGTCTACCTAGAACCTTGTTCTTTATTCCCTGGAGTGTGTCGAAATATTCGTTTTTTATTAGCGTAAACGGTCGTATCTTTTTTTTTTTGTACGTTAGCTCATAAGGTTGTGCCTGAGTGTTGAGTTAAACCTGAGTATACAGCGCTCTCAACCTTTTTTACCTCCAGGGAACTTGACAGTTTGCCGAAAGAAGTTGGCGGATGCGGCTGGAAAAAAGGAAGACCCTGTGTACATTAAGCTGTTGGTGTAATTCATGTCTACTAGTACTTTATACGATCTTTATTTAAATTTCGTCTTCGTACATATTATAATGTTATATAACAGTTTGTTTGTTGGAACATTGCACACAAGATACTTTTAATTCCTGAAAAGCATTCGAGGGCAGTTGGTTTTATGTTATCATTGCACGACTTTAAAAACAATCTATCGATATTGACGATATTTTACATTCATATAATTTGAATTCTGGGGTCGGGCAAATGATTATTTTTCACAGGTTCCCACGTGTTTTTAAAAAACCGAATAAAAGTTTGACTAGTATTTGTGAACACATTTGTTTTCACGTCGAGGCGGTACAACTATATCTATATTTGTCATGGCAAATCTTCTCGAAATTAGATTCACATGTTGAAACTGGGAACGGAAATTACCAAGGTTGCTTATAACACAGAAATTTTTAAAACCCCAATCTACGTAGAAAATTTTTGCGGACGTCATCTAGTCAATTTCATTTATAACGTTAGTAAAGTGTTTGCGCATAGATGTAACATTTACATAGTAATGTGAAGTACTTGTATTGCGCATAAAATATTTACCTACTTGTAAATGTTGTTACCATTGGATTTATTTATTATTATTATTGCGAAAGAGCACACATTCTTTCGCAATAATAATATAAGTGTCCCCATTTCTCGTCCTATAATATGAGATAACAACGAGAGATGAGTAAACATTGTTAGCCTATCCTAGCTGTACTGGTGTTTCGAGTTACGAGCCCTAGGGCTCAAAATTTTTTCTGGCAGAACTCGAAGCTCGCCAAACAGCCTGGTTACGCTGTGGCAACCAATAGGGTTAGTACAGCTAATAGTCAGACTGCAAAAAAAATGTTTTGCATTAATTTAAATTTTGTCGAATTTCAAACATGTTCACGATTGATTAACTGGCTGAATTATAGTAATCTAATAGGACAATGAAAATCCCTACAGAAGAGCCTTAAATTAGCTTACATATAGCAGTGAAATGATTTAGAAGCAACTTTTTCTAACAAGGATTAATCGCGGTGTTGTATCGGCAAAACAGAAAAACTGCTCAAATAAACTTGCATTTGAGCGTTTTCCTTAAACAACACAGTGTCACAGTAATAACAAAGATAAATGCCTGTTAAGTAATAAGGTTTTCTGGTAAAGCATTATGCATTTTACCAAACAGTTTAAGCACTACAAAGTAAGTATTTAATAATGAATTCATGGAGTCTTTAACCGTCCCATTTTATTCCTGGTATTTAGTTTAGTACATTGTCAGAGGCGTCTACGAAAATATGCAATTAATTGTAAAGTTTATAATTGTTCACACTGTACAGTAATTATACAGTAAGCCAATTTAAGACGCAAAATAATATTCTGGCAAAAAGGTTAGGTAATATTATTAAGGTGTAGATGAAATGACTGCAGTGTTAGAAAATCCTTATATCGATTCCATAATTCCTAAAACTTTGTGTTTTAACCATGAATATTTATCGCTAAAAATGTGTAGTACTTGTTGGCAGCATCTCTAATGACTCTCGCATCATAACATGGTACAACTTTGTAGAAAATGTATTATAAATTAAATGATTTAGCGAAATTATATAAATTTCCAATACCCTCCGTATTGGAAATTTATATAATTTCGCTTTAGCCAGCATCGGTGGCTACGGTGGTGTGTTGCAAAAATGGGTGACGGTAATCACTTAACATCAGGCGACCCTTCTGTTCGTTTAGTAAATAAAATTTAAAAAAAACCCTGTTCGTTTTAGCAGCTAAGTAAATAAAAAGCCATTAAATATTTTAGCTACATTTTAGCACTTAGTTATTAGGGAACACTGTATATTTAGGCGAAAATATATTACTGTCCACTGTACGGTTGCTTAACTGTGTTGACCATGAATGCTTCGGGCAAAAAACTAATAGTTCTAAGTGACATAACACCTCGCTCGACTGCCCTTTCGGATAATAGGATGGCGGGTTTTTGCGCCGGTAATCAACTTAGCGAGCCAGCACGGAAATGCCACCGCAGTTCTCAGTATTATCCTATGCAGCAAGATGGAAATAATTGTTTCAGGTCGCCATTTAGAAGTGGAGATGATTATTTTGATGTTTTATATTGTTTTTGCTGCTGTTATTTATTACCCAAGACAACATCACAAGACAGAGGATTTTTGCGTTTATGTTCGTTTGTACAATATACACATTTAATAAGTTGGCGGGCCGTTAAAGATCATTGCGGTGCCTATCATAAACGAGGATGTAAAACGCTTTACCATTGTCATCTCATTAACAGCTCGTTACATGGCCTGAGTTTTATTTTGGAGAAAGGCTATGACAGTAGTCCACCACGCTAGTCAAGTAGGTAGGTAGATTTCATACGCCTTTGAGAATGAAAGATTTACATTAAGACATGAATGTTATTCTTAAAAGTTAATTCGAGCATTGTTTAATTTGGAATTGCCTTATTTTAGAATACACAAGACCGAAGTCTAGGCTGCCACTGTTTTATTTTTACGGTATATCAACCATTTGGGGGTAAAGCCCCTTTTGATGGCCACCGAAACACACGTATTATACTATGCGGTCATACTAACGACCCGTAATCGACCTGCTATAGAACGCAGTTCTCGTATCAAATTATGAGATAAGGTTGTAACCATAGCCCACCACGCTGGCAAAATACGGCTTTGTGGACTTCACACGCGTTTCATTCAAATAGTATCGAAAACTCTCCCTCCCAATCTTTTCCAACATCGTTCAAGCAAAGAGATATTGAATTTAAAATGGGGCAAATTAATTTTAAAACGCGCATAACTCGGAAAAGTTTGCTCTGGGGATTGAACTCGGTTTCCCCGAATTGCGGTCATTACTCTCTACTTATATTTAAGTATTATATTTGCCAGACGCCATAGCGGTACCGGCTATTGAAATACAGAGTATTTTTTAAACTCATTATATGTGTAGTTCAGACACTTTAATCTCTTTTGTATACATTTACGCCATCTCAAACTCTACAAAGAATTTCGCTCATGTTTTCATTCAATTTGAACAATATCAGTTCATACAATTACCAAAAAATTGTTAAGTCAAAAAATACACGCTTTTTATTTGATTTGATTCCTACTAACATTCCGGTTAGGTTCTGGGTTTGATACAATTAATCCGTAGGAATTACTGTGCTTACAAATTTAATATCCATCAGCATCACCCTATTCAAGCCCCACTACTGGGTTCAATCGACCTTTCCTTTATAATGATTGACTCACCGCACTATTATTTAAATATAGAATTCTAAATAAAATCGCAGTTAGTCTAGTTAGACAAAACGGACATTCCATAAAGATCCAATGTTTGGCACAAGTTATCGTAACAATATCCCCTTAATATCCATTAAACTAAAAGCCCAAAACGGGATATCGCAATATCGGAAACATAAGTACGTTCCATATAATTTAGCTCGAAACTATACAGTAATAAAACCTAATAGCTGTGTAACGAATCTCGTGTCTCCACTACCCAATAGGCCGCTTCAGTTTCGGCCAAATAGGCATTCTGATTACGTCGTCCGCTTACTTGGCAATAGGCAACAACATTCAACAACTCATGGATGAATGGAGACGGGGAGCAACACAAATAATACTTTATTACTAGCAAAAACAAACTCAATACAAGTTTGTTTTCGCTTGGTGAACTATTGAGCCAGTCATTAACAGTTGATTATTGCCTTTACCTTTTTTGATCGGCTCAATTTATAAACTGTTTTTTAATAATTTAATATTTTCTAATTCTAGATTTGTGATAATCATCCTCATGATAATCATCATGATCAACCCATTACCGGTTCACTACAGAGCAGGGGTCTCCTCTCAATATGTGAAGGGTTTGGCCATAGTTCACCACGCTGGCCATGTGCAGATTGGCAGACTTCACACGCCTTTGAGAACATTATGGAGAACTCTCAGGCGTGCAGCTTTCCTCGCGATGTTTTCCTTCACCGTTGTGATAATAAACACGTTTATTTATAAAGGCAAACACGTCTGTATTACTCAGAACTGAAGGCAAGTCTTAATGAGTTCTAAGCTTTCATTATGGCTTTCGCACATAACAGAGAATCGACACCAACTCTAAACCACGCTGAAATGTACGTATGTGAATTGAAATGTACGTTTTAATCATTTTATTTTGCGTGCGACGTGTGGGCAGTGTATGGTTCAATCTCAGTCGCAAATAAACAAGCCCATAGATGCTAAAATTACGGTACGCAGTTTTATCAGTCGACGCTTTTGTTCCTTCAAGTATACGGTGAAACCTTTAATAGTTCCTAGTACATAAATAATGCTCTAAACGTTATATTCATTAAGCAAGTAAAATGTCATTGTCAGACGTCATATAAGACATTTTTTGCGTCTCACGCTACGCTGCTGCGCACGAAAATTTATTTTGATTAAAACAATACAACTTTGCTATATTTTTTCTACTCTTTACTTTATCTTTCTATATACAAAAAACGAATCGCACAAACAATAGGCATTTGTATTGAGTATTTAACTAAATCACTGTCATTTAAAATTATTTGATTTAAACCGGCCGTTATAGCAGTTCATTTATCTAAGCGTAAGCTAATTATTATGCGCAATACGAAAATGCAAAAACAAAAAGCATTTTTTTTTACCAATATTCAACATGGCGGGCAGCCGTCATAACAGCAAAAGTAATTAACGTTATTTCTCAAAAGATAATCTAAGGGCGATATTGTTTTGTAAAAATCAAAATCATAACTTAAATACCTAATCTATTATTTACTGCTTGCTAAGTCTCTCGTAAAAGAGTTCCCACTATTGTACAATATTTATTTATGTTATAAGTATGAATGAGACAATATCAGAATAATAATTAATTTATAATTAGAAATTCTCCCTTCTAACCTGTCATCGCGTTCCCGCCTATTACTTTTTCTTTTTTAATATGGCGCCCTCAGCCACTTCCAAGATGGCGCCTCTTCCAACCAATCATCTGATCCACCTGTGCTGACTTTTTAAAAAAAATGTTGCCAGCGACTAGACTCAGGAAGCAGGTTGAATCCGGTATCAAACCGCAACGGTATTGAGACAAAAATATCCACCGATACAACTCGCCATGAACAGTGGCAAGTCAAATATATTTATGGTTAATCGATTTAAATAATCATCATCATTATCATGATCAACCCATTGCCGGCTCACTACATAGCACGAGTCTCCTCTCAATATGAGAAGGGTTTGGCCATAGTTTACCGCGCTGGCCATGTGTGGATTGGCAGACTTCACACGCCTTTGCGAACATTTTAGAGAACTCAGGCGTGCAGGTTTCCTCACGATGTTTTCCTTCATCGTTGAAGCAAGTGATATTTTAATTGCTTAAAAACGCACATAAATGAAAAGTTATAGGTGCGTGCCCGGGTTCGAAACCCCGACCTCCCCGACAACCCTGATTAAGAGGTAGACGTCCTAAACACTAGGCATCACAACTTTTTTTTTATTTTATTTAAATAATATAAATAACTATTTTCTATTTATTTATGAGAATGTTGCAAGCACTCGTATAGAGGATAAAAGATAACACGAGGTACTTATTAGATGCCATGTTGGTTCACCTTCATGGGCTATAAATACAAGTAGGTATCTCGTCGCTCACGTGGTGAGGAAAAATATACAATAACTTAATATTAAAGCTTGCTTTCCATTAGAGCTGTGAATTAAGTTATCACTCCTGCTAAATCTTAGCTCATAGTAACTGTGGTGGATTCCTTATAAATTTAATTTTAAGTTTACAAATAGTCATCACCTTCATACTACAATGTAAACATAAAAGCGACTTTAAGAGGCCGATTAGTATTATGATTATTTTGAATGGGATGAATGAGGAAGGTACGCAAGTTAGGTATAAGTAACTGTCCTTTACAAATAGTTCGATTTATTGCGTGCATCACAAATGAATATTAGCCAAATTCTCAGGGTTTATATGTCTTAAAAAGCCCACTAGTCTTTAGGAATCCATTAACAAATGCCTTTCTTCCATAAAGCATAGACTTCCGCAAGGATCAAGTACTGGAATTTCTATCCTAAAAAGTGCCTTTTTAAGGTCTATTTGAATAAAGATTATTTTGAATTTGAATTTGAATATCCACGTGTTTGACTTAGTTATCAATTATTTGATTTTTATAAGATATTAATTGAAACAAAGTCTGCTTTAAGGAAGTAACCCTATAATTAGGTATTAATTACTTTTCTTTATTCTACTACAAGCCCTTGACGGTAATCTCAACCGGTTGTCAGTGATGCTGCAGCTATTTTGGTAGCGGGCAAATAAATTAGGGTTGTGGCAAACCCATACTTCTCCTTGGTTTCTACCGTGACATCGTACCGAAACGCGAAATTGCTTGGCCATCCTTTTTTTCGGTAGGGTGGCAACTAGCCACGGCCGACGCCTCTCACCAGATTTTATATTTATATTCAATACAAGTTAACCCTTGACGGCAATCTCACCTGATGGTAAGTGGTGATGCAGTCTAAGATGGTAGAGGGCTAACCTTTTAGGGGTATGTTAAACCCATACTCCTAATTAGTTTCTACGCGACATCGTACCGGAACGCTAAATCGCTTGGCAACACGTCTTTGTCGGTAGGGTGGTAACTAGCAACGTCCGAAGCCTCCCACCAGACTAGACTCGACCAAGTAATTGAACCCAGGACCTCCAACTTTATAATATTGTGTAAAAGATCAGACCTGGGAATATTAACATATGATAAATGCTAGATTAGCTAGATTACCCCTGCCGAGAAACGAACCGGGGACCTTCCGCTTATAAGAACACAGAGATCAACACTGCGCCAGGGAGGAGGTGTGGAACTGAAAGACAACCTGGAACACACATTGCATAGTGGAAAGTCGTCCTTATCCTTGACCTTCGAATAGAAATAAAAAAAACATTAATGTCCGAATGTTTGATTGTGGTGATTACTTGTTATGATCACTTATAGACATAAATATTATATAACTCGTGTCAGTCTCAGTCGTGTACCTGGTGGGAAAAACCAGCTCGATAATTATAACATATCGCATCGTGATTGACGTGGCGACGTATCCAATAGGTAACATGGCAGATTTATAAACAGTGTGAGTAATCGATAAATATAATGAAACCTTGGAGTTAGCCCCAGTGTTTTTTGTTTGATTTTATTTAGGCAAAGGCGAGTAATTAAGGATCTATGCTAGGAGTATCTCTACGTGATCAAATCAGAAATGAAGAGATCCGTAGAAGGACCAGAGTTACCAACATAGCTCAGCGAGTTGCGAAGTTACGAAGTTGCGAAGGGGCACATAGCTCGGAGAACCGATGGACGTTGGGGTCCCGAGGTGCTGGAATGGCGACCCCGCACCGGTAAACGTAGCGTTGGTCGACCCCCAACAAGGTGGACAGACGACATCAAACGAGTCGCAGGGAGCGAAGACCAAAGGAGAGATGGATGGATTGTGTAAAAGAGGATATACGTGTGTAAGGCGTGGATAGTGAAGCGACGGCTGATAAAAGTGAGAGAAAAGACACCTTGTGCGGATCCCCCATTGCGTGGAATTATAGCAAGAAAAAGAAGGAGATTTGATTTAGGCCAAGTGTACGGAACCTGGGAAGAATGCAATGGTGTTCCCCGGGCGTCTGGAAAAACTCAGCGTGAGTGACACGCCGTGGTGGTTTTTAGTTTGGGTATACCCCTAGGGGGGGGGGGGAGTCCCACATAACCTCTAGTCCTGCACAAGGGACAGAGGTAGCAATAAAGCTTTTCCACCACGACCAAAAAAAAAAAAAGGCCAAGTGTACGGAAACGTTTTTCGATTCGATTAAAAGAAATACGATTATGTTAGATGGGATTATAAAAATAAATCTTTAATTGTATGAATTAACCAATGTTAATTCATATAATTAAAGATTTATTTCAAATACAATTTTTTGAATGATTATAGGTGGTACATTATTTCCATTACAACTACGGATCAACTACGGATCATGTAGTCCTGAGTTTGATTCGCGGGTCGGACAATAAACCTATATTGGATATTTTTGTAACAAGAAACGGCGGTTGCCATCGTTAAAGCCAAACCAATACGCACTGGAGCTGCTTGGTGGGTATATGAAGACTTTTAGACTCTCTTTCTCTCCTATATTATATGGAAAAGGAAATAATAGCCTAATGATGATTAACATACATTCAGTAAGTACAAAGAACATGCGCATTTTCTGAACGGGCCTTTAAAACTTATTGACAGGTTGAGTAATGTTTCTTGCACAGTAAGTTCTTTGGAAACAATAATTAACATAATTATTTCAATTGCAGACTTTAATTGTAAGTAAAGTCTAATTGTTCCCTTAAATGGTTCGGGTGATTAGAAAAATCCGCCATTAGTTTGAACGAGCTTGTTCTCAGTACAATAAAGCCAAGTACGGGCGGACGTTAAGATTTATATAACCGTAACACAGGATAGCACAGTAAATGAAGAAGCAACGTACTTTTAACTCTCGCCATATTCAGATCTGTTCAAACAATCGATTTCATCCCACACGGTTTTATTAAGTTTGGTTTTAAGAACTTGTTATTATCAGTTTGCAATTAAGTCATAGTCATACGTTGAATATGCGCAAAATACCTAATTAAATTTAATTTGCAATAAAACAAAATTAGCATAATAATTGAATTTTCGCTAATTCATGGAACTTTAAAAGGTTGTAAAGAATATATTGTTGATATAAACAATCTTATTTTATCATCATTTTATAGCGTGCTTAAGGTATTGTATTTGTAAGGTACTCTTTACAGTTACATTTTATTAGGATGCAACTCGCTGATATAAAATAAAAATGGCTGTGGTCCCAATTAGTTTGCATAAAAAGGTCAATAACGGAATTTCTCAGAATCTTTATCAAAATAAAATGTTAAACCGCGGTAATCACTGCGAGATTGTATTACCGGCGACATAATCACAATGTAAGCAACCTCTTGCTCGGCTTTCACAAGATTATAGCTCACTGCTGCAGTCCGCATGAGCCGTAAGAGCCGCAAGGGTGCCTCCGTTGTTAACTTGTCAATATGGAATGTAAGGATGACGTTAACTATTTACGTCTGACGCATTGCAAGTCTCAATTATTTTTGGATAAGTTCTGAACTAGCTATTTTTTGCTTGGCTTGTGGTTAGTATGGCGAGTGATGTCAGAAAATAAAACTATTCAAAATCATGTAGGTTGAAATTAGGGTAACGAATAAATTAAGAAAGATTTTTTTTTGAATATCTCATTTAAAGCGTTATTGGGTTTGGAGAAGATGACAATTTCTGTTTATGGCTGGAATTTTTTTACTACGCTATCAAATCCCTACTTGGGGGTGCAACGGGATGTAGAGGGAAGTTTTATTATGTTTTTTTTTTATTTTGTAGTAAAATAAACTCCATACATGTTCACCATTATTGTTTTTAACTATAAATATTCTACGTGGACAAAGTCTTAAGCATTTGCTAGCGACTAATACGTCAGCATATTTATTATATATATTAAAAAAAAAAAAACTTGAAATACTTGACTAAAGAATAAAAATAAACTACAAAATTATATAAATGAAAGAACTCTTATATTTTTTTTATGACTTGCATTGGAACTTGATTAGCAGCAATGCGTTATACGTTTTCAGTAGTAAAGCTAGTAAGTAAAATTGTTAACATTGCGATTATGTTGACGTTTAGTTCGGTTTGTGCGGTTTTTGTTTCGATGCGCGATTAACTTTACCGGGAAACAGTGAAGGAGGTCCTTGACCGCCACCCGGGTAATGACTGCAGGACTCTTGCCGTCTGTTTCGTTGACAAATACCAGTTTAATCTAACTGGTAAGCTGGTAATAGAAATATTGAGGCACGTTAAACGTTAAAAGCTTCTGTATGAGAGGAAAACTCACAGAAAGTGAAACGAACGAGCGGATCTGTTAAAAAGCGGGAGTCGAAGTCACAAAACTCTAAAACATGCATGTTCCAACAACTCCAAAGTCATGAGTTTTTTATTCATATAAGCCTACAGGAAAAAAAGGAGCTACTAAGGATATGTCGTATACTATACACATTGGGTATACATTCATTTTTAGCTGACCAGTGACGTCACAGCGAAGATAACAGTTATTATTATTAGATAAAGCACATAACATTTGCCAAGTGAAACAAGTGATAGAAGCAATAGAGAGATATTCTTAGAATCAAAATAATCATCTTAGTTCATACTTGATTTCCAAAATAATAATAGAAAAAAAAACTTTTGCTCCCTTGCTTTGTTTTTAACTACCACGGAGAAACAAAACACAGTCTTATAGTATAAAATAAATATTTCTAGATTAAAATATGCATCGAAACCTTTCTTTATTCCATTACAAGAACGGAACTCTATGCATTTTGTGCATTTTTATTGTTACGAAGAAGTGTCAATAAAAAACCCCTAATTCAAAACATAATTTGTATCGACTTAAATGAGCAGAAATTGTACCGTTGTAAAGGTTATATCGCTGGAATAAAATCAAATTTTGTTTTATTACTTGGTTTTATCGAGTATTTTATGTCTTATTACAGTTACTCATTCTGTTTTGCCAACATACGGGTTCAAGTAGGTATTGTAGGTGGTATGTAGCTAGCTATTATTACTATTCTGTTACTGCGCTTGGTCTTGGCAATTTTTACTTTAAAAAATATTTCTCATATAAACTTTATCTTTTATTCCTTTAAATGGGTTGAATACGTGTTATAATATTGCAATATTTTTATAATTACAGTTCATATAATGTCAAGGAAAATATCGAACTAGATTAATAATTTCATTGATCATCGATCCATAGTTGTTTGGTTTAAAAAGTAGCCTATATCTCTTTCTAATCTCAATTTTTTTTAAGTGTTTAATATACTTATTTATTATACATCAAACATTTTACATAATACTTAAACTAAATATATTATAAAACTTAAATTAACCTACAACTAAAAATCTTAAAAAATAAATAAATATTTAAACATCATAACTAAAATATATTATTAAAAGGAGTCCCTTTAGGCAAGGTTCCGAAGATACTGGCAGCGTTCCCCCTTTGAATGGCTAGACTAATTCTATCTCAAATTGATGTAAGTCAAAAATAGCGACAACCGATGCTCTGGTTATCACAAGATAAAGCATCAAACACTAACAGTTTTAAGCGCTGGCATATTACAATTTAACAAACAACAATGTAACACTATTCTTGTAATACCTAATTACTCCGTAATTTGTGTCGGTGGCAAAGTTTGCGATAAATATTTTTTAACCCTAGACACCTAACCTTCGTCGAATCGACGAACACAAAACAGACATATCTCTTCCTCTTTTTTTCGTAAGCACTGATAACTGCGCCGTCGCTAGTGAACTTAGTGTCCACCGAGTGCTCGCAGGTGGCGACGTCGTTTCGCGGGTAAGTACATCATTTTTAGCTATATTACGAAAATAGTCGTCGTTTCGACGAATGCTTAGGTTCTGTGTATATTATTAATGTAACTAATGTCTTTACTTTTTCAGTTTTTACCATGACTTCTCAACGATTCCTGACCGATGAAGTTATTGCGAGGTTGTTATTAGAAGAGGAAGATATCGGAACTTCGGAGGAGTCAACAGGGCGTACTGATACTAGAAAGGCTAGTGAAAGCGAAACAGAAGATAATGTAGAAGTAGATGACGGAATAGATGGCTCTGAGGGATAATCATTTGACTGTAGATGAATTGTTTGACACAGAATATTCTGGTACCAGATATGTGGTGTTTATGAACAAGAAAGATGTAGTTTTCTTCTGCGATGTCTGAGTTTTGATGACAGAACGTTTCCCTTACAGCGACAAAAGGTCGACCCTATTACGCCATAACATCTTTTCTTTTTGTTTTGCTTCTGCAATAGGACAAATTAATAGATTCAGCGTGCTTTTATGAAGAAATTGCATGGCCAGTTGGTGGAGCCCTGGCTCAAAATAAGGTTGGAAATTGCTACTATATCGACACACGTGAAAAATAAAATTAAAGATATCTTGAGAGTGGAAGGATTGAAGAATGATGAAGGTGAAAGTGAAGGTCAGTCATCAGCCAGCAGTAGTCTTCTACCAGCTGAAGCTACAAACAACAGAAAAAGAAAAATTTGTGGCATGTGTCCCTATACAAAAAGACGCATGACTAAGACATTTTGCTCAAAATAAAACACGGTAATTTGTGGTGAACAAAAAGTTGATTTTCGCCACAAATTTGCTTCAAAATTTTAGGTTTTATATTTTTTCTTAAAAAATGAGACCTTAATTGTTTATGTTCGCCAAAGAAAAAAGGGCAATTTTTTGTTGTTTATTTTTTATATATTTTTTTTCAAGTAAGTGTTTAATTTGATCTCAAAAAAACAGTGTATTAGATTATTAGGAACAACTTAAATATTTTTGTTAAAATATCGAAATATACTGTTTTATTTAATAGAGTTATACCTGTTTAACGTAATTAAACATTAAAACGAACAGATATATCTATCGGTGGATAAATTTATATGCTTCAATAATTGTTCGTCGATACGACGAATGGTTAGCTTTAAAGGGGTATATCGGAAGGTTAGTTGTCTAGGGTTAAATAAATTATGCAAAACTTTTGTCAAAAAGACGAAAAGAGAAACGAAATATTGATTCTCAATATCAGTAAAATCTTGTTGATCATTATGATAAAACTTGATCGAAAGTTTTTTTAATAATCATATCTGTAAAAAACATTATTCAAAGGGGCATAGAATTTAGCCCTGTCAGCATTCCATTACAGTACTCCGCTTAGGAGTATAATATATATAGCATAGGAGATAACGAATAACTAAAATTTCACTTCATAGGTATACTCCGGGTAGTTTACGTTTATGCGTGGGGTACCTATTATGCTAAATAAAATAACGTTACGTCTTAAAACTAACGCTGGTGAAGCCATGGGAAAAGCTTGTACACGATAAAGTACAGTAAATGCATAAGAATTTATCAATACTATTAAAATTTAAACGAGTTTTGAACAGTAGATACATAATATTTTTATAAACGTTAATCGGTAGTAAGTCCAACAGATTACATAAAAATCGAATACATAACAGATAACTGTAAATAGAAATAAAAAACAACCATTTTCAAATTCGATTTTATGCCTAAGAAGAATTCTTTAGTGATTAAATTACAAAAGGATTTATGCCCTCAATGAATCTCCCTTCAAGAACAGCCGGTATGAGCTCACTCAAATTATAATAACTTATCATAAATATTATTATTAAACGGTGGAAATTCATCCGCGTTCGCGAGCCAATTTCGAGATGTTAATGAAGAATAGCTCCAAGTATCTAAGGTTCTAAAACAGGACTTGTAAGTGTGGTTAGTCTAGATAAATGAGTTTCTATCGCTCGGAGTAAGTAATTTTCACTTAGTAACGTTCAAAACCATGTAACACAATATAGATATACTTAGTAATATATACGGATCAAAAACATACATGTAAAAGAAAGCCAAGTACAATAATGGGTTTCAAATGGGTGATTGTCAAATTTACGGACAAAAGAATGGAGATCTAAATGGATGCCAAGTTCAGTAGATAATCCTGAAATGTATGTATGAAACTCAATTACTCGTTACTGCTACAGCAATGTTTAAAATTTAAAAATATCACTTATGAAATTCGAAATGTAATTATTTACAAAAAGCAGATCACTCAGAAAGAATTGTAGCTCCATATTTAAGTCTTGTTTTATATTTAATGTTTTCAGATTGTCATTCCTTGGGCTAATAAATTTATCAAGTTTATGTAATACGCTAATTAGAAAGTAAAAAGTAGCGCCAGTGACAGAAAAGATGAGGAGTAACAGGCTAGCGTGTTATGGTCATATAATGCGGAGGAAAAAAAGTGATGTCACCAAAAGATTGTTATATATGAACGTGGAAGGGCAAAATAGTAGAAGAAGACCAAAGAAGAGATGGATGGATTGTGTAAAAGAGGATATGTGGGTAAAAGGTGTGGGTAGTGAGGTGACGGCTGATAGAAGTGAGTGGAAGAAGAAGACGTGTTGTGCCGACCACACCTAATGTGGGATAAGGGCAAGAAGAAGATGTAATACGCTAATTACTGTTTTTATAAAATTGTAATTAGTTTTTCTGATAAAAATGATTAACATTCTTCCATTCCCTTCCGTCTTCCGTTTTCCCTAACTTAGATGTAGCTATGATGTATTGAACTGTGTGAGTAGATGCCTTTAGGATACGCAGCAGCTCCACGTTTTCCCCGATTAAAATTTATCACTAGTGAAGTTGTTAACAAACGTGACAACAGTAATAGAATTATCAAGTTATGAAATACTGTCGGCCATTTAAAATGACGGTTTACCGTCGATGCTACGTTTGTTGACTTTATAGATAAATCACTATAAAGTCTTTAAATTTTTACTTCTTAGAATGTATAAATGTGTCAAGTGTTTGTTTGTTTGTTTATTTATTGGTTCGTTAACTATGTTCGGCTGAAGCACAACACAAATTTTGTGTGTTGTGTGTCTTGCGTCGGAGACGGAAACTCGAAATAGGATTAAAAAAATAACATTAATCGCATATGCAACGTTTTACAGCTAAACAAATCTTTACGAATTTTGCCATAAATATAATATATCTTGCACCTTGAGGTCAGATATTTCACAAACCCGTGGGAATTCAAGACACCAAAATAAAAGTGGGTGATATAATGAACAACAGCTAGTAGTCACTTTAATATGAAATACTAAAAAAAAATAAACTATAAATTTTTTTTTTTTTTTTATTCACTACAAGTTAGCCTGCTTGACTGCATCTCACCTGATGGTAAGTGATGATGCATTCTAAGATGGTAGCGGGCTAACCTGTTAGGGGTAACCAATTAGGAGTATGAGTATGGTAAACTCATACCCCTAATTGGTTTTTACGCGACATCGTGCCGGAACGCTAAATCGCTTGGCGACACGTCTTTGTCGGTAGGGTGGTAACTAGCCACGGCCGAAGCCTCCCACCAGACAAAATCACCATCATCATGCATCAAAGTGTGTGTTATTACTGCTTCACGTCAAATTACTGAACCATTTTGACTGAAATTATGAATTGTGATTATACCCCGAATACTAACATAGGCTTACTTCGTGAAGATTGAATTTCACACCGATGGCCATAGCAAACTTACTCGAAATTAAATTTATATGTTCGGTTAGAGGGAGCGGAAACGGGAATGGAGAAATGAATGAGACACAATGATGATAATCTTCGATTACATACATTTTAAGCTAAGATAGCCTAGTGGTTAGGGCATCAGCCTCCTAATCAGAGGTCGGTGGTTCGAATCCGGGCACGCACTTCTAACTTTTCGGAGTTATGTGCGTTTTTAAATACTTAAAATATCACTTGCTTCGACGGTGAAGGAAAACATCGCGAGAGAGCGAGTTCTCCATAATGTTCTCAAAGGCGTGTGAAGTCTGCCAATCCGCACATGGCCAGCGTGGTGGACTATGGCCAAACCCTTCTCATATTGAGAGGAAACCCGTGCTCTGTAGTGAGCCGGTAATGGGTTGTTCATGATGATGATGATGTTTTATTACTGCTTCACGTCGGAATTACTGAACCATTTTGGCTGAAATTTTGAATTATGATTACACCTCGGATACAAACATAGGGTTACTTCGTGAAAATAGAATTTCACGCCGATGGCCTGCTTGCCATAGCAAACTTCCAAGAAATTAAATTGATATGTTGGGTCAGAGGGGGTGGAAACGGCAAAGGAATGAATGAAAGACAATGATGATAACATTCGATTACATACATTCCGCAGGATTTCAAAAAACCTAAATCTACGCGGACGAGGTCGTGGGATTCGTCTAGTTTTTTTTTATAAAAGTGTATTAAAAGCCAAGCGCGTACATTATAAACTCAGTACGTCACATTCCGCTGAGTTATTCAGTTACATAAATGACTTTTACTTCCAATATTACTCTTTGCTGAGCCCCCTGTATTACCTGAGCACTCAATCAAATTACAGTAACTTCGGAAATTATCAAACTTGGGGAATTATTCGCTGAATTCGAGCTCCATTTCGTAATTTTAATAAAGCTCGAGTGCGGCCGCTGTGGGGGTGTCTACCCTCCGCGCGGTACACGTGTGTTCAGGCGGTGGGTAGACGGAGTTTTACAGACCTTTGTTTGAGCTACCCCGGCCTTTTTTTTAGATATACTAATGAGCGTATTTTTGTAATACATGGTATTTATGTAGGACGCAGTTATTCAGCGCACTCGGTCAACGTAATTTTACTTCTAGCTTGGTTTACGAATACGGTTATGTCAGTACTTTTGCGTACGGTTCTTCTTCTTCTTCTTTGTCGTTACACACTCTTTGCAGAGCGGTCGTGGTCATCACGAATCAATGTCTTTGAGGCCAGATGTTATGCGCCTCACGAGCGTCCGCCACTTTTCTCTGCTGACCGAAAGCCTGGTGCACTCGTGCAAAGGACCGCCCACAGCAGACTTTATCTGATCGGTCCATCGCATGCTTGCTATGCTTAAAACTTAAAATAATTTGAAACTTGCACTACACTTCGTTCGATAATGAATCTAGTTTGTTTCGCATTTTTCTGATTTGTTGATATTTTTTTAATGTGTTATAATTTTTTTTCTTTAGATCAAGAGGTTAGGTAATATTTTATAATTGTTTATGTGTGTAATGTTCTCAAATGCGTGTGAAGTCTGCTTATCCACATTTGGCCAGCGTGGTTGACTATGACCAAACCCTTCTGATATTGAGAGGAGACCCGTGCTCTGTAGTGAGCGGGCAATGGGTTGATCATGATGTGATGATGATTGTTTAAGTTAGATATTATTATATTGTGTTAAGGTTTCACGTTCGTGGCTTTACCAATAGTTAGCCTAACTAAAACCCTGCGGCTTGCTCCAGTTGGTGGGTTGCCTTAATTTGGTCGATATCAGTCAAATACGATAGATATATGCGTCAAATAAAAGACTTTTCTTTCTTTTCATCACTACTGCAATGTCCTGACAGGGCTTTATGTTTTATGCCTATCAAAATATAATGAGCATGACATGACAGCAATAAAGTAATATTAATTGAAATGAATCTTATAATTACCGAGTTAAAATGTAGCCTACGTTCATTCGTGATTAAATAATTATCTAATGGAGAAATAACGATTAAAATCGGTTCAAACATTATTATAGATAAGTTAATGTTTGATCATTAATGATTCTGGATATGTTTCCCAATTAACTCAAACATATTGTTTATGTTGCTAAAAATACTACTTAGTTCTGCAGACTTCACAATGTAGTATATCTTTCACAGTTATATTTAGTTGATTGATGCACTTGATGCTAAGTGATCACCACTGTACTACAGTACATTTAGAACATCTGTAAACCGCCAATGTGTGGCCGGCGTTTGTGAGAAATCTTAACTAATATTATAACTGATTACCTTATTGAAGCTGTGATAGTCTAGTGGTTAGGATGTCCGCCTCCTAATCAGAGGTCGGGGGTTCGAACCTAGGCACGCATCTCTATCTTAACTATGTGCGTTTTTAAGCAATTAAAATATCACTCGCTTGTGAAGGAAAACATCGTGAGGAAACCTGCACGCCTGAGAGTTCTCCGTAATGTTCTCAAAGGCGTGTAAAGTCGGCGATGGGTTGATCATGATGATGATGATGATAATAACTGCGAATGTGAGTATGTTTGTGACGCTCTCACGCTTAACCACTGAACCGATTTAAAAAAATCTTTCATTCATATATTATACATAATCAACTAGTAACATAGTTTGTATTTCATCCTCGGGACGGCAACGGGATTTAAGTAGGTGAAACCGCGGAAAACAGCTAGTATTAACTAAAAATATTCTTAGCTGACTCATTTGACAACTATTTGTACACGTACGTACGTAAAGGAACTATTTTACCTACATTATTATCTTTCAATGTTTTATCACTTCTTACTATTACAGGAAACATAAAAATGCTGTTACAAATTACATTTATGAGTCTTTCAATGCAACTATGTCAATAGATAGATTATCTACATCAAGGTACTCTATTGAAAACCTGCTAGAGCTCCTATAATTTTTTTGTGTGTGTGTCTGTCCGTAGCTCGTAAACATTCTTGGACATCTATCAAAATCGGTGCAGTAATTAACAACATATCTGAGATTTATTAGGTATATAAGTACCCAAGAACACCACAGGTTAGAATGTGAACCCACGTGCCTTGTCTAAATTGCCCGTGCCGCCAGCCGCTGAGTCGTCACGGTATTTTTTTTTATCCACTACAAGTTAGCCCTTGACGGCAATCTCATCTGATGATGATGCTGTCTCAGATGGTAGCGGGCTAACCTGTTAGGGGTATGGTAAACCCATATTCCTAATTGGTTTCTAGGCGACATCGTGCCGGGACGCTAAATCGCGTGGCGACGCGTCTTTGTCGGTAGGGTAGTAATTAGCCACGGCCGAAGCCTCCCACCAGACCAGACTCGAGCCGGGAATCGAATCCAGGACCTACAAACTTATAATGCGACAGCGCGGGCGCTGCGCCACGGAGGTCGTCAAATATGTTTACAAATAAAAACATCATTCGACATGCAGAACTTGTTGGCTGAGCTGACGAGTTGACGCTCGACGGTGAGTCATAGCTTCCTAACGAGGTGGTCCGGAGTGTTCTCGACCTTCCGACCAAGTCCGACCGTGCGTCAGCGACTAATAGTCTTCTCAACTAACTACACAATCGAGTAACTTCCAATATAAGTCTATCAATTTAAAATAGAACAACTAAATTAATTGTTGGTTAATGTTTTGGTTATTTTTTTAAATAATAATCTATATATATAAAAGCGAAAGGTCACTTACATACTTGCCTACTGACTTACTGACGTACTGATTAAACACGAGATCTCAAAAACTATTGTACGTATAAAGCTATAATTTAGCAAGTAGGTAGTTGGTAGTTAAGAGATGTCAGCTAAGAAAGGATATTTGGAAATTCAACCCCTAAGGGGGTATGATAGGGGTTGGAAGGTTGTATGAAATTTCTTTGTTTTTAGAGTTAGAGACACAAAAATTTGCATTAAGATTAATAATAATAAATAAAAAATATGTGCATCAAATTTTTTTAAATATTACCTGTTAAGGGTGGTAAAATAGGGGATGGTAGTTTTTGCTTATTTTTTTATTATGAAGTCTACAAGCGTGAAATTTTGAAAATAGGTTTCTTTTAGGGCTTAAGTATAAGGTTAGAATTTCTTTTCATCCAAATCTACCCCGAAGGGGGTAAAATAGGGGTTTGAAGTTTGTATGAAAGTCCTGTTTTTTAATTTAAAAACACGAAAATCGGCAATTTGACATTTGCCTGTAGCTTATTTTCTAAAGCAGAGCAATAACAGGAAATCAGCAATTCTACGCAGACGAAGTTGCGGGCAATAGCTAGTATTTTTATATTTACATTTTGTAGCAAAATTCATCCACTTACAAACAAGTGATGGAGATAATATTATAGTCCACTTAATTTAATATTTATATTCTCGAATATAACTCGAAAAGTAGTTGTTTGTAAACCCAGGGACCTCCAACTTTATAATGCGATAGCGCGCTCCGCCACGGAGGTCGTCATAACTCCATTTTACTTTGACGGTGGATTTTTGCTGACTACTCGCGATGCATGTATAGAATTTACGCGGTTATTAGTTCATTCCGCGTTCAGAGTGTAAAGCACGTAGAATGCTAGATAACTTATCTACGTATATACACGTAGTGTAGGTACGTGTGCAAATTCCCGCACACTGCAATCCTGCAGTCGTGTCGCAATCATTTCCTAATCGACAAATTTAACTTAGCAACAACAAATCTTGTATCTTATAGATAGGAGGTGCCGCGTAAGTATGCTTAGGATTAGTCTGGTGGGAGCCATCGGTCTTGGCTAGTTTTCACTCTACTGACAAAGACATACCGCCAAGGGATTTAGCGTTCCGGTGTGATGCCAAGTAGAATCGATTAGGAGGGTGGATTTAGTCGGCAAAGCATCAGAAGCTCCTCCGGTGTTGCACATGTTCGTCGTGATCAACCCATTACCGGCTCACTACAGAGCACGGGTCTCCTCTCAATATGAGAAGGGTTTGGCCATAGTCCACCACGCTGGCCATGTGCGAATTGGCAGACTTCACACGCCTTTGAGAACATTATGGAGAACTCTCAGGCGTGCAGGTTTCCTCACGATGTTTTCCTTCACCGTTGAAGCAAGTGATATTTTAATTGTTTTAAAAACGCACATAACTCTGAAATGTTAGAGGTGCGTGCCCGGATTCGAACCGCCGACCTCTGATTAGGAGGCCGACACCCTAACCACTAGGCTATCACAGCACATGTTCATAGAACGGTAATCACTTAAGATCAGGTGGTTCACTTCTGCTCGTTAGCTCGAGATGAAACGAAAAAGAGTACAGAGGTTTTATGATCTAATCATATTACGGTTTAATACCATAGCAAAGGAGATCAGTTTTTTTACAAGATTTAATTTAACTTCCCTTGCTTTACGAAAAATTTTGGAGGGATGGTTTTATATTTTGCAAATGTTTTTAGTTATTCCCGACCAATGACGCTGAATTATTGCACATTGAAGCGGTGATAGCCTAGTGGTTAGGGTGTCAGCCTCCTAATCAGAGGTCGGCGGTTCGAATCCAGGCACGCACCTATAACTTTTTGGAGTTATGTGCGTTTTTAAGTAATTAAAATATCACTTGCTTCAACAGTGAAGGAAAAAATCGTGAGGAAATCTGCACGCCTGAGAGTTCTCCATAATGTTCTCAAGGGCGTGTGAAGTCTGCCAATCCGCACATGGCCAAACCCTTCTCATATTGAGAAGAGACCCGTGCTCTGTAGTGAGTCGGTAATGGGTTGATCATGATGACGATGATGATGATTGCACATACTAATGGTTTATATCACAACGAATGCTTTGATATCAAGTTTCATTCAATTTCATTCTTTTTAATTCCTAAAATGAGTCCGGTTTATTTCCATGAAACGTAAATGGCGTTAAGAAAGAGAAAAATTCGAAAAAAATGCTTTAAATTTTTTTGTCTCCATACGACATCATCTACTAACAACTGATCTACTTGCTCAGCTGAAGCTAGAGGGCTAAGGCTGAAAGCTATTTGCTCAGCCAAAGGTAATGATATAATGAGGCAGATTGATGAGGGGCAATAACTTTGTCTCGTTTAAAATGTATCTTAAAGTTATAGGTAAGAATAAGCGCTTTATAGATCTCAGGATCTTTTTATTTAATATTTATTACGGAAAACCAAGAGCTAATAAATTTTTTCATAACCATTTTTTAACGTTGTGTGCTGATGTGAATGTTTAGCTTTTTACAGATTTTCATAACGTTAACATTTATTAACTGTATACAAAAGGTAGGTCATAAAATTTTTCACATAATATAATAATTTTGAAAATTAAAGTTCAAAATTGGTTACGCAAAGTTAAATCTATGATTTTTAAAAAAAAGTTTAAAAGCGTTCACTAACATTAAAATATTTTGTACATAAATTAAATGGTTAAAGTTTCCGAGCGAAAAGTAAACAACACGAGTAGGGCACCTCGATACAAGTATGCGCAGTGTAGTGTACCAATAGAAACTTTATAAATTGGAAAAGTTGTGTAATAAACGTTTTTCATTCCCATATATCGTTCGTAGTCATAATTTTTATAGCAGATCGAGCCCCTGGTCACTTTTCACATAACAAAGAAGGAGATATAAAGCCTAACTGCGACTTCAAATTCAAAGATTCAAATTCGAATTTTTCAAATTCAAATAATCTTTATTCAAATAGTCCTTTAAAAGGCAAACTGCCTTTTTCCTGTTGGACGGTTCAGTGATGACGGGCATCATGCTAGAAGCATTATCATGATCGTAATTGCAATAAAGATGTCAATTATAGCATTTGCGTTACTTCGATTTCGTTCCTTATCAAATATCATAGTTCTAGGCCATTGATCATTGGAACGAAGTTCCTTATCGCGCGTTGTGAAAGGGGGCTAGACGGAAAAAATTCTTACGAAAAGTTGTCTCGACACTTTTTGTTATTGTAAGCTGTGCGGCGTCGCATGTTTCTCTGTCTGTCTCTCTCTCTCTTATAGAAAGCAAGCCAGATATTTTCATTTCTATTTCGCATTGAACAGTGTGGTGTCGCGACGATTATTTTTGTTGAGTGTATACAGGTTTTTTGTAAATAATAAATGATTAAAAAAAATAATAATAATGAATCCTGACAGTGTTTCTGCACAAGTTCCGGATATTGCTGAAGGAGTACAAAATTGAGCCTACTGATAAAGTTTATATAACATTATATGTGTTAATAATAAAAAAAATATTATTATAACTTAAATAAAATAAAATTTTATTACAATTCCTTCACTAATTAATCGAAAGGAACTTCGTTCCATCCGGGTGTCCCTTGACACCTCTCAAGTTTTTTATTTAGTTATTAGGTACTGACCTGACTTAAGAAATTCGTTGCAATTACTTCATAAGAGGTTGAGAGAGATTGGTTACTAATTGGTTAAGATAGCTTAGAAATCTGTCACATTTCCTTTATTAGCGTTTCTTGAGAAAGCTGTATGCATGTAATTCTTAGTATTTGTTAGTCAGATTGATGACTAATGAACAACAAGGAAAATTACCTGTCTAGACTTTACTTTGTGTGATGCATAATATTGTGGTGACATTGATATTTTGTAAGAATAACAATCAATGAAGTAATGATACTAGGTATTTACCTATTATGTAGAATGAGTTCAGAAAATCATTCTATATAATAGGTTTTTGACGACCTCCGTGGCGCAGCGTGCGCGCTGCCACATTTTAAAATATGAGGTCCTGGATTCGATTCCCGGCTCGAGTCTGGTCTAGTGGGCGGCTTCGGCCGTGGCTAGTTACCACCTTAATGACAAAGACGTGTCGCAAAGCGGTTAAGCTTTCCGGCACGATGTCGCGTAGAAACTTATTAAATGTATGGGTTTACCATACTCCTCACAGGTTAGCTCGTTACTTAGACTGCAACATCACTTACACCAGGTGAGATTGTCGTCAAGGGCTAATTTGTAGTGGACAAAAAAGACAGATGTTTATCTTCTGAATAAAAAGTAGTGTGTCATAAATCTTAGTTGGTTTGCATATTTAAGTACACATCAAAAAGTCCTGGGTTCAATTCCCGGCACGGTTCGAGCTATGTCCAATGGTGGGACGCTATTATTTGGCTGATAACGATTACGATGGTTTTTCTGTTAAATAGTCAAAACACAAATACACATTTAAAATCAGTCTCTTACTCCAAATGGGCCAGTACTGTGGGTGTCAAAAAAGCCTTATAAAGCGCGTGGCCCACATTACGACAATATAATGTTTTTGAAGCAAAGAATAAAAGAAATAAGCACGAGACCCGATGGCAGCCATTTATGTCCATTAGTATGACAAACAGAATTACGTAAAAAAACAAAGAAATGTCAACTTTTTGTTTTCGCCGCACCCACTAATGGGGCAGTCATGTTGTCACTAAGCCGAAATGTTCTTTGGATTATTATCATCTTATCTAACGTCTCAAATGCATATTCCATGATATGAAATAAAAAAAACCATAAAACTTTTTATATTTGAAATACAAACACATATTTCGGAAATACACTACAGACTTTAAGCATCTTAACAGTAGCTTAGTCTGGAGTAGAGATTAGCTAATACACTAACAAACTTTTATCAATCAAAGTATATATGAGATAGTCATAATATCATCTAGAGGATTTATCAAGTCTAGAGAATTTTCTTTTGTATTTTGACTGCAATAAGCTTTTACAAACTAACAAAATGTCAATGTTTAACTATCCTTAGTTTATTAATAAATGAAAAAAACATCTGTATATTAAAAATATTAGGTACCGCAAGAAAAAAAATGTGGCGCTAAACATCCGTACGAATAAAAGACGATGGGGGTAGATTAATAAAATATTTATGTTTTGTAATCATAAAACAATAGCAAATTAATTGTAATATTTTTTTTGGTAATCAGTTTTATTTTCAACCTTTGCTTATAGTTAACATTCTATTATTAGATAACGTACAAAAACTAAATTCCCAAGTGCACTGTTTTTAGGCTACAGTTTAGGAAATAATTATATGACCATGTCCTAGGAAGTCTAGCAGACCATGAAGATGCTTGAATAGATTCCTAACTATTAGCCTGCCAACACGCAATGGAGTGGTGCAGTGTGTTGAATCAATGTTCTTCTTCATTTCTCCTATTGGAGAGGAGGCCTATGCCCAGCAATGGGACGGGGTTGGATTATAGGCTGGGAATTATTTTATAATCTACCATATCCTTTAAAGGTAAGGTATTATGTATAAAGTTTACTGCCTTACTGAGTGACGGGTAATTTGGTTTTGATAAATGAATCCGTCTGTGTCCGTCCATCAATTCACCCATCATACCGTCTGTCTGTCTATTTTATTCATACTATAAAAAGCATTTAATTTACCGTGAATATAATAGGAGTTTAAGTATAAAATTGCCTTTAGTAATAGGTACATTAAATTGACTTAAATCATTCATGCTGTGAGATTTTCGAGCATATTATTGTTCACAATAAATATACGAGGTTCTGCTTTAAAAAAAATAAAAAATGTGGTGTCGTGGGACACCAGGTAGGAACGAAGTTCCTTCGGCTAATGTAGAATCGACACACACGATTTGCAAAAAAAAATCGTGCTTTATTTTATGTAGGTTTTCTTGATTTAAATTTAAATTTTGCTGATTAGTTTTTATTTAAGTACAGGAAAGTATTTAGGAAATTCAGTATTTTAGGAAATAATAAATTAAGTAAAATAAAAAAATCGTAATTCAAATTATCAACTAAAATAACAAAATATGTCTCTTTGACAACATAAAATTACATAGAAATAAAAATAATTAAAGAGGGAGAAAGAGAAATGTATTATACACTACTCGCTTGTGTATACGACTGTCGCGCCTGCGCACGTCTCATTTAACGGTTTTATTCCACGGACTTTTTCTTACGGTTTTACTATCACATTTTTTTAACTTGCGTCGCGCAGCAAAATCCCTATCTCCTCCAAACCTGACGTAAGGAACTTCGTTCTAAAATGTTCAACATTTTTTATATTGATTTTAACATTTGAATTTAGACATTCGGTTATTTTCATTCAGCTTAGACTTGAAGACGGATATTTCAACAATACGAGTAATTTCTTGTATATATTAAATGTAGTATTAGTATTGTTTCCGATCCGATATAGTTAACACAATCATAACATCAGCAGGTATTTTGAAATAACACACCGACGCTTCATTAATATTAATATGTTATGATTCTTCGAATATAGAAAATTGAAGTGCAATTATTATTTTCATAGAAAATCATGTACAATACTTTAAAGTCGTGCTGCTGGGAAATGGACATACTTACAGTACGTGAGGTTAATTTATCACATAGTGCATTTAAGGCCGTAAAGCAATTGAATTAGGGGCATTTTGCTGCAACTCGTATTCTGTCTCAAATACCAACCTCGGTACTTGAGATTTGAGTAAGCAAACTCAAGTCACGTTCGATATAGATAAGAGTTGGTAAGATATTTCTGGCGCAACGGTAAGTAGGTTTTTAAGCTAAGGTCCAGGGCATCAATTCAGCGAGCTCATTTAGGGACAGGTGGTTATATTGAAATGACGTCTTATTTATATTCTAAATGCGAATGTTTGTATGGAAGTGGGTATGTTTGTCACTTATTATGATATTTTTGAATGTAGATTGATAACCTAGATTAGCACGTAGGCCATATTATATTATATATAACCCGGGACACTATATGGTGTCCAAAAAATAAATTTCACATTGATATGTACGAACAAACGGACAGTCATGCGAAAACCCATCGCTCATGCGCAGGGTGAGGGGGAGACCAACGCCATGCTGAGTGAGGTTATTGATAAGCCTGACTGCTCCATACTGAGGCATTGGATACACACAAACATGCACATAGCTAGTGCCTCAGTGTGTCGTGGCAAGTATTTAAATTGAATTAATCCTGTAAGAATACTAACATTGCTTATAAAAACTGTATCATCATCATCATCATCATGATCAACCCATTACCGGCTCACTACAGAGCACGGGTCTCCTCTCAATATGAGAAGGGTTTGGCCATAGTCCACCACGCTGGCCATGTGCGGATTGGCAGACTTCACACGCCTTTGAGAACGTTATGGAGAACTCTCAGGCGTGCAGGTTTCCTCACGATGTTTTCCTTCACCGTTGAAGCAAGTGATATTTTAATTATTTAAAAACGCACATAACTCCGAAAAGTTAGAGGTGCGTGCCCGGATTCGAACCGCCGACCTCTGATTAGGAGGCTGACGCCCTAACCACTGGGCTATCACCGCTATATATATGGCAAGTAATATATTAAAATATAATTAATCCTGTAAGAATACTTAGATTGCTTATAAGAACTGTATACCTACTAACATTTTATGGGCCAATGATCTGGAATAAACAGATTTTTTTATTTATTTTATTTATAAGTCACAACGACTGCTATAGTATGGCATAGAAACATCCTCAAACTCCAGTGCACCTAAATACTAACGCCCTTACCGGATACCAAAAAAGGTCACTTCGACTATCGATATCAATTACAGGTTTGGTTCATGTGGGATTTTTATAATTAAACTCCCTCGGTGCCTCATCTTCTAACCATTGCTCCTCTTATTTGAAGAAAATGATGCAAGTCTACCTAGTTCGTACAACAGCTTGTACCACAGTAAGTTGCCTGCGACCTGGGTTGTAAAAAGAAAGCGAGTGGCCATAGTCCCCACTCGGACCCCTTACAACCAGATTTCCTTTCGGAAGTCACTATTATACGGATCGAAACGACGTACATGGCAACTTCGTCGTCATAGTCTCCGAGCAGGATCAGCTCACTCATCCTGTTCAATGGCCTCCTTCAAGAAATAGTGATAATTAAGAAAAATAATACCCAGTTTCTTGTGGGCTTCCTTAGCCAAGGGCGAGTTCAGAATTTGGTGGTTTACATTTAAGTTTACGATTTTGTTATCACCATCTACTGGGTGGGTAAATTTATCCTATTGTTTGGAGTTTGATTAACACACCGCACTTCTCCTACAGTTAAATTCCTGATGTCCTTTAATCACCCGTCTGGTCAGATCATGTCTACCATGCGTTTATCAATAGTGGTACAATCTCCTATTTGCGGTGTTGCCTCAAAACTAAGATTGAAATGAAATGAAAATGAAAATATACTTTATTGCACACCAATACAGAAGAAAAAAAAGAAAAAAAAGAAAAGAAATAAACACACACAGAAAATAAATAGGTGCAATAGGCGGCCTTATCGCTAATCGCGAGCGATCTCTACCAGGCAACCTAGTACAAATCAGGAATAAATTATAAAGTTAGGCTAGGTTGGGGTGTACAATAAATGCATTTCCCAGCGAGAAAAAAAAAAAAAAAAAAAGGGGTGTACAATCATAAATAGAAAATATAAGGTTAAATAAATGTACAACTAAAAATATTAATAAGATAATATTTAATACATATATACAAAACAATAGTAGTAAAAAAAATATAAAAAATATATATATATAAGATTGGAGGTTGTTCAAGAAGCGGAAAAACTATTTTCATGGTTGGCGGTAAACCTCTAACATTAAGTAAACAACTGAAATTTAGCCATCAGTTTTCATATATTTAAAAAACACAGGAAAATTAGAGTAACGTGTAATTGGTTGAAATAAGTGTATCACGATGTTTACATTTTCGTAAGGAAGAAAAACGAGCGAATTTAGCATCACGAAGAGAACTCTAGAAGCCGGCCTTTCAAGGTCGCACGTCATTTATCATAGAGCGGTCCAATCAACTGCAGAAGTGCGGCTGACATATGCATTTATGCTTTTACCTAACTTACTTTGAACTCACAGTTCCATTGAGGTTACTTTAATTCGTTAACATTCTTATACTTCTTTATAACCATTCAACAGTGTTATTACTGTTGATTCCGCATGTTATACTTATAGCAATATTCTTTTTTAGCCATAAATAACATAATTTTGTATGGCACATGTAACTAAGAACTTTATTCTTTACTTGTATACCTCAATATGTAAATAGTGCGTATAATTAGCTGTTATAAGTAAACAATAAAAAGGGTCTGATAGTGAACTAATACTAGTGATGAAAAAAAAATGGATAAATGAAAACGGGATTTTTAATATATATTTCTGGTTAATTTATGCATTTCAGTTATGCTCAGGTTGTGACAAAAAGATTTTTTTTTCACTAAAACATATCAATTCTAGTGTTCGAATTCGAAAGTATACGTACAAATAGAGTATGATCCTTTGTTACCCTTTGAGTAGAGAATTATATAAAAGTTGGTAAGGAGATTGTGTGCTGGGAAAGGACTAAGGTTATTTTCATACCATATTTTAAGAACTCGCTAGTCCCTCAGGAAACTTAAAATCACTCGCGAATTAATCACAATTGTGGACAACAGCTAGTAGTTGTATTTATAAGAAAAGAAACATCATCTTCTTACCCGACTTATTGTAATGAGTTATCGTCAAAAATACTTCATAAAGTGAATACTAGTAAGTAAAAAAATGAAACAGTGCTCTTGAAAAATATTATTTACTGTCATAACAGAGGTTATGATGTTCTATCAAAGGTATTTATTAAATTCTCTGGGTCCCTGGACGACCGGGCAGATGCATCATATGCAATTTCGAACAAGAGTACTCGGTCAAATTGATTTTAGATTACATAATAATTCCATAAAGTTATTTGATTTGGCAAAATGACGCATGACACCTTTTATGTTATGTATATATATTTCATAATATTTACATAAAACAATCAAAACGAGCTCCATATTATGCGCTGTTTACAAAGACCAGGCTAAGCTAATTCAAATTCAAATTCAAAATAATCTTTATTCAAATAGTCCTTTAAAAGGCGCTTTTGACGCGTCAATAATTTACATAGTAGTGATTTGATGTTGATAACTAGATTCGTAAACTTAAAACTAAAGCTATGAGGGTTCCAAACGCGCCCCGGTCTAAGAAGAAGCCCACAACAAACTTAAGCAGGTAAATTTTATTTTTGTTATGACCATTTTACATGCCACTTAAAATTATATTAAGAGCTATCTTGTTAGAGCAATATTTCACATCCATAAATTGTCAATTGTAAATTGTCGCTTCTGCGTTACAACTCCATAATGCCGTCATAGCGGTCGGCGATGCGCCTACCCCGCTCCCCCCACGTCGTATATAGCCTTCGACTCACGCGCCGCCCGCAGTTTTTATGCCACATCCGAGTCGCACGCACGTGCTTGTGAAACTTCTCAGTGTCAAAAGTAACATGTCGCGGTATTTTGCGTTTTTCGCGCTGCTCGCGCTCGCGGTTGCCTACCCCGCGAGCGAAGATTTCCCTCGCCCCATCACGACTATAACTGAATCAGACTTCGAAGATTCATCCCCCTGGTTCCGATTTCCACCGTTCGGAAACATTTTTGCGCCGCTAACGAAACTGTTCTCCAGTTTCGCGGACATCGGACCGAGGATCGAGGTGGACGAAGATAAATTCCGTGTTATTGTTAACGTTAAGGACTATAAGAAGGAAGATCTGAAAGTTAAGGTGAAAGGTGACTTCATCCTAGTCCAAGGAGCACATGAGGCTAAGCATGATGACCACGATCTATTTGCCAGCCAATTTTTCCATACATACACCCTGCCAATAAACGCCAGTGCAGCAGATGTCACCGCAAATTTATCTAGTGATGGGTACTTGGAGGTAACTGCTCCTATAAATGGTGCTGATGAAAATAACAAGGTTGTTGATAGAGAAGTGCCAATTGTAGAAGTTGCAAAGCCATTTATAGAAGAAAAGATACCAGTTCCATCCGTGTCTAGCGACGATAAAGTGGAAAGTACTGATAATGTAGAAGCTGTTGACAAAGTCGAAAATGTTGATAAAATCGAATCTCTTGATACGCCAGTAGCACCTATTGCTCAGGTTGACAATGCTGATAAAGTTGAACCTCTTGATACGCCAGTAGCACCTCTTGCTCAGGTTGACAATGCTGATAAAGTTGAATCTCTGGACATTCCAGAAGAACCTCTGGCTAAGGTTGAAAATGTTGACAAAATTGAAAACGTCGACAAAGATCAAGAGGTACCTCAGGTAACGACCGAAATCGCTTCAGAACCTGAAGACAGCAAGAAAGAGGTCACGACATCAGCTCCAGAACGTGAGGACGTAACAGTTGCTGTGGAAGATATCAAAGTCCCTCAGGACAACGAAGTAAACGAAATCCAGCCCTAAAGTGATATAGATTTAAGTATGTATTTATAAAACAGTATTGTAATAAATATTTTTAATACGAATGCAGAGTTTTGCTTGTTACGTGTTGGTATGCATTCAGCGTTCTTGTCTAATGGTAGAAACCTTGCATGAATATAGATCGTGCGGGACGCGTTTGGGTGACCTGCTGAGAACAATAGAGGATTGTGTTTGCTTTTCTACTATGATTGTATATACTACTTTTGAAACTCTTTCATAATGTGCGCATACATAAGTAAATAATATTAAAAAACAACTGTTATGCGTGACTTAAATATTAAGTTAAAATATCAGTTTCTAGTTGCAATGTTTAATAAGAAATTCAATACAGCTCAGCAGAATCAAATAAATAGTATGACCGTATTTTTTTATTTTTATTAGATATCATTTTTATAACAAATTTAATTTCATACTGTTATTAATATAAAAAATTAAGACCTAGATCACGCGATCTATGATGGTCTGTATATTAACTAAGAAGGCAGTTTCTTATTAAGACCTTCCAAGTTATACATTACTGTATGAAGGGCTCAGTCAGTTAAGTCTGGTAATATAATGACGCTGAGTCATCCAGTTGCGTTAATCTAGTTTGAAGCGTTAGTCTCAGAAACCGGTAAAGTGCGAGATGGAATCACGCGGAAAGGTTGTTTTAGATAAAACCATTTATTGTTCAAATTATGTTAACCTTGCCTCGTTAAGCCATTGCCAAGCTCATTAATAGGATTTATACCATCTTTAAACAACTCTATGATAATTGGATAATATTGATATATCTTTTCATGACTAGTATTTATATGAGGGTTGAAAATGGAGGAAGAAACGTAGTATTGGACTTTTGTTGAGATAATCGTTACAGACGAACACTTGGACACACACTGTACAGACAGTGATGTAGTTTTTATATAGATTCAAAATCTATTAGGTCGTAATATACTTCATTAATTATAATTTTCCTTCAAAACTCGAATCTTCGTGTTATATAGATAAGTGTGACATTAAATAATTTTTGTCATAGAAAAACAGTCGTGTAGAAGAAGATATATTGCATAAATTTTCCCCTTGCGATTAAATTAAGCCATCTCAGCAGGTTTTTAATACTTGTCTAATAAGACATAATATAAGATACAGAATTGAGTGAAATACATTATATTATTTTTGAGTTAATACCCAAAGAGGAGTTAGTAAGTTCGATGCTAATTTTCAATATATTACCGTCAAATATTTTTTCGATTCTTCTTATTAAAAAGGGAAAGATACCCCCAATACAAGAAGCGTGTTGTTTTTGCTCAATTTTAAAGTCGATACTGTTAAGTGTTCCATATTATGCCTTGGTACCCCTGAAGATCCAAACTCTTTGTAAACGAATCCAACACCCAACGTTTTTCAATTCCTGTTAATTTATTACATGAACAAAAACATGTTTGAACATTACAAATTCAATCGATATTATTTCTTCATTATTTCGTGTTCATAACTCGTTAAGTTTATAAATATAACACTTGATACTTATTAATTCTGATAAGGCATGAATTTTGAATCGCTCCGGCTTACAATACAAAGAACTTTAAACAATGGCGTGACTTACGGTGTGATTCAAAACTATCATCGAGCAAGGCTACGAGTGTTATTTTTGTAGATGGCAAAGTCAGGCTTGACGTTCTCGATACATTTGCAATGCCGAAATTCAAGCGTGCAAATATATAGCTATGGATTTTAAGAACATTTGCTAATACCATACCTCATTCTTTTAGTAGGCATAAAAAGGAAACTCTAGATTTATCCCCGTGATTTCATCATTTTCAATGATCAGCCCATTACCAGCTCACTACAGAGCACGGGTCTCCTCTCAATATGAGAAGGGTTTGGCCATAGTCCACCACGCTCGCCATGTGCGGATTGGCAGACTTCACACGCCTTTGAAAACATTATGGAGAACTCTCAGGCGTGCAGGTTTCCTCGCGATGTTTTCCTTCAACGTTGAAGCAAGTGATTTTTTAATTTTTAAAAACGCACATCACTCCGAAAAGTTAGAGATGCGTGCCCGGATTCGAACCGCCGACCTCTGATTAGGAGGCTGACGCCCTAACCACTAGGCTATCACCGCTTTTTTAACCTCTCTCAAATACAGAACAGCTGAGATGAACACTTCGAGGCAATTCCCTATCATTTTTTCGTCTAATCCCCTAGGAAAAGGAGGAATACCAAACTCTAGTTAGCTCTGTTCTAGTAGTATTTTAATAACAATAACACTCTTTGTTACACAATCACAATAAAACATAATACAAAACAAACAAGTAAATAAAAATAAAACCGTTTGTAAGGACGACCTTATCATTGCAAGTGATCTCTTCTAGGCAATCGCCAATAAAAAGGAATCATATTACTTACTTCATGTGGTTGGTGTACAAATTAGAATAACATAAAACAATAAACTTACATAAATATACATACATATAATATACATAGTAATACATTATATATATATTTAAACAGAAACTTGCATCAATAATAATATTTAGAACCCTCATAGCTTTAGTTTTAAGTTTACGAATGTAGTAATCACCATCAAATCACTACTATGTAAATTATTGACGCGTCAAAAGCGCCTTTTAAAGGACTATTTGAATAAATATTACGATTGATTGATTGACTAAATACTATTAGTGTTTAGACGCTGAAATAGGTAATTCTGCAGTTAATTTAAAAAAGCATTAGTGATTCATACACATCTTACATTATTGCACATTATGTTCATACAAACTGATATGCATTCATCTTTGTCATTAGTAAATTCATCAATAATATAACCTCGACATGATGAATGTGTTTTAATGTTCCAATGCAATATTTCACCTATTCATTTAAACAGTGTTTAGCGAACTAAAAGAATAAGATATAAACTTAAGACTTAAAATTGACACAAACGAGACACTCGCTTAATACATAAGTGATCTTATCAATGAGAGTGACAACTAATCATAAACATAATTTTCATCATAATCGGTGCAGTGTTAAGCCAACATTGTTAGTAACAGTTGATAACAGAGTCTTTTCAACTAGGGATAATGAGGTCCTGGGGTATGTTCCCGAGCACCTTTGTATTCGATCAAAATATCATGGCGCCCACCAGCCAACATTGGAGCAATGAGGTGGGTCTATGTTTCTAGAATATAGCCTGCAAAGTTCTATATGTAACATTAAAAAATAAAACTCAAGGGAACGAACATACAGATTTTTTAATTCCATTATACGTTAGCCTTTTACTGCTATCACTCTTGGTGGTAAGTGATGAGACGACGATTAACATGCTAATTTCTAGTTATACCAGTTGGATTTGAGAAATATTCAATTCTGTAAAACCTTTTAGGCTAGAAACAACACGTTTCTGCCAGAAAAAGCCGAGCGTTTGCTCGTTTGTTAGAGATGGCAAGAGTGAGTTTAAGATAATGTAGGCGGGCGATGCAACGCGGCGATATCAATCCATCAATCAATCAATCATAATCGGTTATTCAAATAAACCTTTAATGCCTTTTTAATGCCTTGATGCGTCAATTACACAGTAGTTTGTTGATGGTGATAACTACATTCGTAAACTCAAGACTAAAGCTATGAGGGTTCCACGCGCCCGGTTCTAAGAAGAAGCCCACAACAAACATAGCCGGGTAACTTTGCTTTTTCATGCCATCTGACATATCACTTAAAATATTTTAAGAGCTTTATCACAATTAGAGCAATAGTTATAACCCTAGTTTGTTTATCATTTACATTATATTTTACACTATAGTAGGACTTTTCTACAAGCTTACGTTTTATAAACTTTAGACAATTATAATTAACAACTAAAACAATGTAACTGTATTATAAACACTTAAAAACTTAAAATAAACCTTAAATTGAACCTAAAATTAAAAATCTTAAAAAAAAATTATATACGTTAACACGTTAACGTCTTACGTTCTATATAAACGTTGATCTTATGGAGGCACATCCCAGTAATTTCATTCGGTTTGGGAGACTCATCAGAAGTTTAACGCGGACGGAGTCGCGGGCAGCCGTGCGTTATGTACAATAATTTGACGTGGCTTTGAGGTAGTCGTCCTCTCAAATATCAGCTCGATATCCGGGTAATCGCACCCACCTTACATATTAATAAGGTCACATTGGTAAATTATGCATAAATGTATAACGCGACCTCATACATTTATTCTATTAATGGCAAGTAAATTTTGTATTCCGATCATAAAATTGTGTAACATTTTTTTCTTTTTTATACACTACAAGATTGCCCTTGTCGGAGACCTCCACTATTGGTAGGTGATGATGCAGTCTAAGGTGGTAGCGGGTTAACCTATTAGGGGTATGGTAAACCCATACTCCTGATTGGCTTCTACGCTACATCGTGAACTTTTTGTAGGTAGGGTAATTACTAGCCACGGCCGAAGCCACACTCGAATCGGGAATCGAACCCAGGATCTCCAACTTATAATTATAATGCGACAGCCCGCGCATTGCGCCACGGTGGTCGTAAAAAATACCCTATTAGAAGTATGGATGCCATACCCCTAACACGCTGGCCCGCTATAATGCTGCACCATCACTTCAACAGCTAAGTTTGAAATCAATGATTATTATTCATTTACAATAGGGTGATAGAGTGAAGGAGAAGCGGTGATAGCCTAGTGGTTAGGGCGTCAGCCTCCTAATCAGAGGTCGGCAGTTCGAATCCGGGCCGGAAACCTCTAACTTTTCGGAGTTATGTGCGTTTTTGAAAAATATAAAATATCACTTGCTTCAACGGTGAAGGAAAACATCGTTAGGAAACCTGCACGCCTGAGAGTTCTCCATAATGTATTCAAAGGCGTATGAAGTCTGCCAATCCGCACATGGCCAGCGTGGTGGACTATGGCCAAACCCTTTTCATATTGAGAGGAGACTCGTGCTCTGTAGTGAGCCGGTAATGGGTTGATCATGATGACAATAGGGTGGTAAGCTTATGTGACATTAGGCATTGTTCCGTAAGGCAAGCTAAATCAATAGTGGGACCATGGTTCGCTTCCTCGAATTACAGGAAAACGGAGGAGCTATTTCTGAATTTAGCATAAGCGTGCGTTCTCGTTGATATTTCTTATTGAGACATAAAATATATAATGCATTTGCAACAAAATTGCAACCTAAATTGTAACAACCTTATTTTATAAAATTACAAACCTTAATAAATATAATTTAGTCAACCGAGTGTCATGATTGTATTATTTCAACTGTTAAAGTGAATAAGGTACCCACGAGACAGGATTACCTAGTGTGGGTACCATCGGAAAAAAATTTAAAACTGTACATCATCATCATCATCATGAATAACCCATTACCGGCTCACTACAGAGCACGGGTCTCCTCTCAATATGAAGGGCTTGGCCATAGTCCACCACTCTGGCCATGTGCGGATTGGCAGACTTCACACGCCTTTGAGAACATTATGGAGAACTCTCAGGTGTGCAGGTTTCCTCACGATGTTTTCCTTCACCTAAAACTGTACAAATGCTGTTTTTGATAAATAGATATTTTTCATTTTCAATTTTTAAACTTGTCTACTACAAGTTACTATTCAAAAAGAAAGCATTTTCTTACAAATGCCCCTCTAAGGCCATTGGAATCGAATACAAATCGCATTTTACTTGCGTGACGATTCCACATAATACTTCTTTAATCACTAGAATGATGGTAAAAACGTTTTTGTTGAAAACTACAAACCGAAATAGTTTTTACGCGCCTTTTTTACATTGACTGATGCAACAGTAAGGTCATTGCCAATTGTTGTTACATAATGGAGTTGCGGTTGAATCAGATTGTTATTTTAGATTCATTAGATTGTCTCTGTACATCTTCATCTTGAGTTGAAAAAAAAAAATCTTATTTTAATTAAATTTTCCAGGCAGGATTAAAATATATATTTAGCCTAAAAATAAAAAATAAAAAGCAACCAAACACGTACTCACGCACACGCGCACACACCCTCACACACTAAAGGAGCGCTTTCCCAGTCCCTCCGTGATATCAGCATGGGTTATGCCTGAAAATCAGCGCTGCAGTCAATTTTGACGCAGAATCAAGCTGAGGCAGCGCCCTGTTCAGACAATTTCTAGACACATACGTTTTTAGATGTGATGTACTTTTTTCTTTTAATGGCTGAATAAACGCAATTTTGATTTTGATTTGATATTTTATAAATGCCTTAGCATATAGTTAGTACATTTTATCGACAAACAATTGTGACAATTCCTTTGTTATAACAAAGGCACAACGGAATATCTAATCTGGACTAAATGCACGGACACGGCCGCAGACTGCTGCGCACGGACCACCTCTCTCATAGAAACGAGAGATTAAGGGCTTAGAACCACGACGCTGCTCGAATGCGGGTTTGCGGGCTTTATATTACTTACTTTAGTAACGTCACTGAAACCGGGCATTACTTACGTAAGTGCATGTAAACCATTTAAAATTATAAAATATAATGCAAATGCGACTGTTTCGCAAAAAAATCAACAATTATACGACCGATTTATTTATTTCCTTAGGTTCGACTCAACTCAGGTGTGGTTTAGAAAATGAGAAACTTAAAATTCTAAAGAATTGAATCCAAAAAGGTTTTTGCATGGTTCTGTAGGTATGAGGTTATTGATATTTTTCGAAAAACACTGTACATACAAATGCGTAGACAAGCAGTTCCATACAAAATGAAGCAGACAAAGTTTTTGGTGTATTTTGGCTGATTGTTATCCGTTAAGTATTTTAATATATCCCTTGTAACATATTTCGTAACTTTTATTGCTATTTCGGTAGTTAAGTACATCAATTTATAAACACAGTTACAAAAACAATTTATAAAACAGCAAATATTTCTAGAATGTCACATGTCACAGAATATAGTTAATGCTGCACTGGGAAAAAACTGGTGACATTACTTATTCAGAAAAAATAAATACGAGATTGTTTTTTTCACTAGCAAACTCTTAATGAATTCTTATTTGTCAATGTTTGACTTGTCATACGTTATCGTCTATATAGGAAATCTAGCATATAATTGTTCTAAAAGTTTATCTGTAAGTTTAGTGTTAAATAATATATTTTAAATTATTGGAAATTAATTTTGTTATAAGATTACATTTCTAAAAGATGTGATGATTGTAAGTAACAACTGATACATGTTGAAAAACTGATATCGCAGACAAACGATAATCTATAGCCGAAAAAATATAAACGGAATAACGATCGCTTGAGTATTCCAGGCAGGCCCGCTGCTCGATTAGATGTTTTCGATCGTGCCTCCATACATCTACGTCTTCAATGTCAATAGAGGCAGTTGCTGAGATGTCACGGTTAATTTGACGACGCCAATTTGAGATCCACTTGCCGCCTGACCGCAGCGGGAAAATTTATCCAACATCCTAGTCTTTCAGTGGTGGCGAGGCTTTTCCTCTTCTGGGATCTTTACAACGTCGCAGGAGCACCGGGAATGCAATGACACATATATACCAACTGAAATCTTGGAGATATCCCTCAATAAGTTTCTAAGTTTTAATAAAGCTTATAGAAAAAAAAAAATTATGACGAAAAATTATTTTGACTTTATCTATACTAAACTTGTGTGGTGTAACAAACGATAAGTTCTATAATTTTCTTATGGAAATCAAACAAAATACTTAATAATATAAATAAAAAACTTGAAAGGTGTCAAGGGACACCCGGATGGAACGAAGTTCCTTTCGATTAATTAGTGAAGGAATTGTAATAAAATTTTATTTTATTTAAGTTATAATAATATTTTTTTATTATTAATAAATATAATGTTATATAAACTTAATCAGTAGGCTCCATTTTGTACTCCATCAGCAATATCCGGAACTTGTGCAGAAACACTGTCAGGATTCATTATTATTATTATTTTTTACTATTTATTATTTCAAAAAACCTGTATACACTCAACAAAATTAATCGTCGCGACACCACACTGTTCAATGCGAAATAGAAATGAAAATATCTGGCTTACTTTCTATTAGAGAGAGAGAGAGACAGACAGAGAAACGTGCGACGCCGCACAGCTTACTATAATAAAAAGTGTCGTGACAACTTTTCGTAAGAATTTTTTCCGTCTAGCCTCCTTTCACAACGCGCGATAAGGAACTTCGTTCCAATACAATAATTAAAAAACAAGTGAAACACTCATTTGTAAGACAATCTTTCTCTTTCAGTGTTTTTTGTTAAGTCGCGGTAAGTCGGCTATACAAGTTGGTGGTGTTGGTGCTCTTTTAACATTTTCGCACCAATAGGTTGGTCTTATCCTCATGTTCATTGGGCATCCTATACGCAGTAATATAAAAAGTTTATGCTTGGACAATTGAATCTATCCCTCTATTCGTACCACTTAGAGGTCGACGTTCAAAAGGTTATTAATGTAATACGGTTAATCAAGTTTATTGATGACTTCCTCTATCAAGTATTTAGGAAATATCATTACTGAGCTCTTAGCCTTGAGTGTATTAGCGTTGCCTAATGAACCAAACTAGCAATGCCCGTGGCTCCGTGGCTCCGGGGCTTCGCATCACATAATGTATATTTATGCAAAAGGACGTTCCTACAAAGTTACTTTCATTGATCATCATCATTTAACGGTTTGTTCCCTTATCTTGTGCATGCTATATTCGCATCGAGAAGTCAATGTTGTACAATTAAGATATTTTTGTATTCTAATGAACTATGACTATGCAATTGTTGACCGTTTTGCGAACTAATAAAATAAAAAAAATCATCATCATCATGATCACCCCATCCTCGGCTAACAACAGAACACGGGTCTCCACTCAATATGAGAAGGGTTTGGCCATGGTCCACCACGCTGGCTATGTGCGGATTGGCAGACTTCACACGCCTTTGAGAACATTATGGAGAACTCTCCTTACAATGTTTCCTCATAATGTTTTCTTCACCGTTAAAGCAAGTGATATTTTAATTGCTTAAAAACGCACATAAAGTTAGAGGTGCGTGCCCGGAATCGAACCTCCAACCTCTGATTGGGAGGCGGACGTTCTAACCACTAGGCTATCACCGCTACTTCTTCTACTTCTTCTTTCATATATACTCTAATATAGTAAATGCGATAGATGTGTTTGTTTGTTGGGACGAAATTTGAACGTAACTCACCGAAACTGCTAAACAGATTTCGATTTAATTCAAACATATTAAATTATTTGTATGCATTTTAAATTTATAAATTTGATACACACACACATACAAACTTTCTTCTTTATAATACTAGCGTGATGCTATGCAGAGATATAATATAGAGCAGGTATCGACAGCTGTTGAATACTCATTTAGTAAGAACTGGATCAACCGCGTTCGCTTGAATTCAATAATAAGTCTCACAAACGGGTCTCGGCGTGAAGACCGTGACTTTTGTAATGTTCCGGGTTAGCGATAACGAGGAAGATTGACGTTTTTGTCACATTTTCGTATTATTTATTGCAATCCAGGCTAATTATTACTTATCCTGATTTCTACGAATTCACTAGATCTCTATCTGTACAAAAAGTTCTCTGTTCTGTTCTGTTCCTGGGAAAGCATCCGTACTTGATTTGCTATTTTTTGAGTTCAATTTCAATATTAAACCTAAGGATGTAGAAAAGTCCTATTATAGTTTAAATAAATTATATATATTTAATGTAAATAGTTTTCAGTAACAATGTGATATGGCGATACCCAGTTTAGTAAGTTCGTAGCGGGCTTCTTTGGATTTTCTTGCAAAAAAGTGGTAGAGCCACATAATTGACATTATGAAATTAACTTTTGACTTGGCATTTAAAGCATTTCTACATTGGTCCATGAAGGGTAATTCTTAATCTACTGAAAGGCCGAGTTCTACTATTTAGTAGTACAGAATATATATATAAAATAGCCATACTGGTGCGAATTACCGCGGAAACAAGTATCATGGTATTTACCGCGTAAAAGCGTTTAAAATAATAAACTCTTGTATGGGTATATCTCTCTCCGCTGGAGATTTAACCTTGAACACGCAACATTCAAAACCACAAAGCTCATCAGCTAAAGGCCAATGAAGTCTTCAATTATACCTATATAAAAATTGAACAGTAGCAATATTCACCAGTAGACTTGGATCGCGGCAATGTGGTGGTTTTGACTTACCTGCTCCCAGTTACCAGATTTAACCCACAGATAACGAGTAAAACTATCTACATCTAACATCATATATAACGTGAAATACGAGGTATATATTATGTTTTATAATATATATACATACCTCCGTGGCTGTAGCATTATAAAGTTGGAGGTCCTGGGTTCGATTTCCGGCTCGTGTCTGATCTGGTGGGAGGCTTCGGCCGTGGCTAGTTACCACCCTACCGACAAAGACGTGTCGTTAAGAATTTAGCGTTCCGGCACGATGTCGCGTAGAAACCAATTAGAATTGTGGGTTTACCATGCCCCTAACAGGTTAGCCCGCTACCATCCTAGACTGCATAACTGGGCTAACTTGTAGTGTATAAAAAAAAAAATATATAAAAGATTTGGTTTCCTGTAAGAGATGGCTATGTGGCGATAAAGCAACCGAAATGTACGTTCTATGTTGTTTGCTGCGCTTACATTTCAGTTATTTATCTCTGTAAAATGCAGCATCAGTGTATTAATTCATTTGTACAATAAATAAGACTAAGTACCAACATTAAATGTTGCCAGAATAACATTTAATGTTGGCACTCAGTCTGCAAAGTAAATTTTACTTTGTAGCTCGTATCTACGCGGAAATTGTTATATTCTAGAATGTCTCGACTCCGATTTCGGAGCTACCGTTCCGAACGTACTCGTATGTCAACACGCTCGTATACTCTCGCGTAGCCTTAACACATCCCACCAATATTATAAATGCGAAAGTTATCGTATATTTTTAATTCGTGACAAATAGTTGTTAGGAATACATATATAACTTAAAACTTAGATTAACCTAAAACTAAAAATCTTAAAAAATAAATAAATAATTAACATCATAACTAAAATATATTATTAAAAGGAGTCCCTTTAGGCAAGGTTCCGAAAATACTGGCGTTCCCCCTTTGAATGGCTAGACTAATTCGTTGTCCGAGGTAGCTGGCAGCTCTTTGGTCCCCTGTGATGTCGACTAACCTTTTTGCTATTTTCTTAAAAAGCCTTAGAGCGCTATAACCCCACGGACCAAGGGTCTCGACACCGAATGGGACAAAATGGGAATGCGAAAGTTTGTGTGTAAGCGTGTGAAGTGTGTGTGTGCATGTGCGTGTATGTCTGGATGTTTGTACTCCTTCACGCCGGAGCTGCTGAAATATACCCCGGATTAATACATAGGCTACTTTTATCTATGGTGTCCGGATGAATTGTGAAATACTGAAATTCATGTCGATGACCTACAACCAAAGATTAGAATACATTTATTTGTTGAGAATTGGAGTGGACACAGGGAAGGTAACAGGATTGATACTGGCTTATTCCACAGAAATTTAAAGAAACCCTTAATCTACGCGGTCAAAGTCTTATAGGGACAAGACACTGTTGAAATAGCTTTACCGTATCTCTCATATATATAAATACGAGTATATATTATATATATTTATATGGAAGTTCGTACTATTACCAATAAACGCGGCATAACGTTGAAATCTATGAGCAGAGTTTTGTCACACTTTTATTGATAGAACCTCTAAAATGCTAGAACACTGCATGACTATTGCGTCTTCTAAGTATAGTTTGAGGTCCATAAAGCGTAAGAGATTTAACTCTCAGACTTGCGGGCAATTATGAAGTGGGAAATTGTCCAACCATCAAAATTATTACGGTCCAGTACCCTTCGAATAGTATTAGTCAAACTCTCATAATGATTTCACAATTTAAACGTGTTATTCTTAGCTGATATCGATTCTTCTAAACCTAGATTTTTTTGCACGTCTTGGAACAAATTTTTTTACCGGCTACAAGTTGAAGACTATAAAATATGGTTCTAGAACCTGTTTTGAACTTACGTTATTCAAGTTCAAACACGGGGCAGGTAAAATTAATGAAGTAACCTTCTATGTAAAAGGATATTAATGATGAGTCATTATTCCATATTGAAATTCCAGATTAAAATGAGTGGCACACCAAATGTTAGCTCAAACTTATTTCTATACATTAATTTAAATCTAATTCTAATTCTAGTGTGAACATTAGTTATTATAGTATTTGATTAGTTTACTTTAGTGTTTATTTTATTAAAACTAGCGGTATATATAACGTATTATCCGTATCTTCGACTTCAAGTCAAGTTCAATACTATGGTCAAAATGGCCTCCAACAGAAGCCGATGAAGACATCAAATGAACGACGTAGTAACGTAGATAGTTCTCGTGTTTTTAAACCACATAGTTAAACATACATCTGCAGTAATTGTTATATCAATAGTTGTGGTTTACCACATATATACGAGTACGTTGCAAGCAATTGAATGGGTAATATCACAATGAGTCATTATATAGTTAATGTATTTATTGCTGACCGATACTAGATATTTATGTTTTGAATTATGCGGATTGCCACAAATTAGATCTAAAAAAGGTCGTTAAAAAACTTCCAGTGTGCAATTTTTCTTTAAAGGGCATGCCATTTTAACGGATGTCTTAATAAAAATATCACACCCGGGAGTAGGTAGTTTATAAAAAAAGTATGGAAAAATTATTGAATACTACCTAGATAAACTCAAAATATTTAAAATGTAGGGTAAGTGTACATTTTCGATGTCATCTAGACAATCAGGATAAAATGTTTGCTCATAAGCGTGGTTCTTAAATTAATGAATATTCTAGAACGGTTAGTAATTTTTTGCTCTTTGTATTTTTAATTCGGATACAGTAAATAGTTAAAATGAATCATACATAACTTTGAGTAATTAAGTATTATTATTTAAGTAATTTACGTAAAAGTTAGTTGTAGAAAATCTGCTCACAAAACCTTTACAATAATAAACTTTTAATTATTTAAATTCTTATTCGAGTGCTGAATACATTATGAGCGAATTGCAGAACCGGTAGGAATTGGATTCTCATATTATTATATCTTAGTAACGAATGCACACTTTACAAATAAAATATCAACCTTTCGAAGAAGATCGAAACTGCAACGTATCCCATAAGTCGTGAGGAATGGTCAGCAATTGCAACAGCTCTTTTTTTAAATGAGGTGTTCTGTAGTGGGGTGATAGACGTCAAATTGAAATAAGGTTTTATATAAATTTGACTTTAAAGGGCTCTTTTTATGTGTGCATAATTGTATTATTGTGTTAAGCTGTGATAGCCTAGTGGTTAGGGCGTCAGCCTTCTAATCAGTGGTCGGTGGTTCGAATCCGGGCACGCACCTCTAACTATTTGGAGTTATGTGCGTTTTTAAAAATTTAAAACATCACTTGCTTCAACGGTGAAGGAAAACATCGTGAGGAAACCTGCACGCCTGAGAGATCTCCATAATGTTCTCAAAAGGCGTGTGAAGTCTGCCAATCCGAACATGGCCAGCGTGGTGGACTATGGCCAAACCCTTGTCATATTGAGAGGAGACCCGTGCTTTGTAGTGAGCAGGTAATGGGTCGATCATGATGATGATGATGATAAATTGTATTGTGAAAATGACTTCGTAAACTTAATACTAAAGCGTTACCGAATTTCTAAGAACTCTGGGCTAAGTCAGCCGGGACTAGCCGGGAAAATTATTTTTCATCAACATCTCACATTGACATTTTAAATTATTCACTAGTCGCATCAATTGTATCTAAATATTTAAAAGAAAGTCGTGTTAGTTACTCTGTTTATAACTCAAAAACGGCTGTACCGATTACACTGAAAATCGGTTGGGAGGTAGCTTGGAACCAGGAGACGGACATAGGATACTTTTATCCCGTTACGTTTCCCGCGGGATTTATAATAAACTGAATTTCGCGTCGATGAACTATAACTATAGCAAATTCAAATTCAAAATAATCTTTATTCAAATAGTCCTTAAACACTTTTGACGCGTCAATAATTTACATAATAGTAGTTATTTCATGGTGATAACTATATCGTAAACTTAAAACTAAAGCTATGAGGGTTCCAAACGCGCCCCGGTCTAAGAAGAAGCCCACAACAAACTTAGCCGGGGTTTTTTTTTTCGTTTTCTTCTTTTTTTTTTAGCTTCGGCTTACCACAGCAAACTTCTTCGAATTGCTGACTTATTCTATAGGAGTTTTTAAAAACCCCTAATCTGCTAGGACGAAGTCGCGGGCATCGACTAGTAATATTATATCAGTTACACTGTATTGATCTGCGGTTAAGGTGAAGCTACGTGGTAATAGAATCACTGATTATACCAGCGATATTAAATTATTAAGTTTAGAGGATACTCGTATGCGATTATTAGTATTATTAATTTACTAACCAGATTATAGTGGGTATACGAAGTAATTAAGTCAAACAATGGAACCATAGTAACTCCAGCGTAAATACCTTACGTAAACAAAGTCTACTGGTTTAGTCTAGCTAGCTAATTAGATTTAATATTGTAAGTAACAAATAGGCATTATATGGAGTAACTGAAACGTGAGAGTTAGAAACGAATCATCACCATCATCATGATCAACACATTCACGGCTCACTACAGAGCACGGGTCTCCTCTCAATACGAGAAGGGTTTGGCCGTAGTCCACCAAGCTGGCCATGTGCGGATTGGCAGACTTCACACGCGTTTGAGAACATTATGGAGATCTCTCAGGCGTGCAGGTTTCCTCACGATGTTTTCCTTCACCGTTGAAGCAAGTGATAAAACGCACATAACTTTGAAAAGTTAGAGGTGCATGCCCGGATTCGAAACCCCGACCTCTGATTAGGAGGCTGACGCCCTAACCATTAGGCTATCACTGCTTCATTAGAATACTAAATAATAAACGAATGTCATAATGGTTATTAATAAGTGAAGAGCCAATTTCAATGGATCTTTTCTGTATGGATAAGTTTATATGTATGGATTTGTTTTGTAGGAAAAAGATTTACACTAAGGAAAATGGAAAACACATAAAAATAATGCTAACTATCTATAAACAAAGCCATACAAAGTTGCTAATGAAGGCTATTTTATTTGAATACTTTAGAAATCATTACCGGTTGATTTTACGGGATATAAATGTTACTAATAATATGAGTTAAAAGCGTTATCCAGAAGAAATTTTCAGCGACTGCACCTAACACAGCAAATATATAAACAAATAGACATTCCATACCGATAAAGACGTGTCGCCAAGCGATTTAGCGTTCCGGCACGATGTCGCGTAGAAACCAATTAGAAGCATGGGTTTACTATAATCCTAACAGGTTAGCCCGCTACCATCCTATACAGCATCATCACTTATCACCAGGTGAGATAGATTCAAATTCAAAATTCAAATCCAAATAATCTTTATTCAAATAGTCCTTTAAAAGGCACTTTTGACATGTCAATAAATAACATAGTAGTGATTTAATGGTGATAACTATATTCGTAAACTTAAAACTAAAGCTATGAGTGTTCCAAACGCGCCCCGGTCTTAGAAGAAACCCACGACAAACTTAGCCAGGTAAATTTTCTTTTTATTATCACCATCTCACATGCCACTTACAATTATATTCATCATCATCATCATCATGATCAACCCATTACCGGCTCACTACAGAGCACGGGTCTCCTCTCAATACGAGAAGGGTTTGGCCATAGTCCACCACGCTGGCCATGTGCGGATTGGCAGACTTCGCACGCCTTTGAGAACATTATGGAGAACTCTCAGGCGTGCAGGTTTTCTCACGATGTTTTCCTTCACTGTTGAAGCAAGTGATAATTTAATGGCTTATCATTGGCCCTATTCATCTTCGAAAGATGTTTTGAACAGCGTCTCATGGGCGACGACATTTGTTTTCATGGCTTATGAGGCCAATACGAGAGCGACAGTGACGTCCGCATAGTTCACAAACATAGGAACCGCTAGGAGGTAGGGGGTTCTCTACGCGCTCGTGTCTTATAGCGCGTTTGTTTGAGATGCTCATGTAAGGTGGCGTCATGAGCAACTACGCCCTCCGCAACAACCTTACGCCAGTTGTTACGATAACGACTCGACCCGACCTCTGATTAGGAGGCTGACGCCCTAACCACTAGGCTATCACCGCTTACAATTATATTAAGAGCTATCTTATTAGAGCAATATTTTAGATTTACAATATTAGTATGCGAAACGATAATATTTTGTAGTTGCACTAAAATATTGATAGCACAGGCAATTAATTCTTGCATTCCAGTCAAATAAAATGTCGCTGAATAATGATTTACTGAATACGGCGAGTCGAGTGAAATGTGTGGAGCTTAGTGCAGACAATAGCAACAAATTACTATCGCTTTAACAGTTGACTAGCAGGCATCATCGCGCCGGTCAACAGCTGCCGTAATGACGAACATCAATTGTATTGGCTTAGGGCTGGAACATAGTAATTAAATTAATTCGGGACGCTATCCGGGATTTACTAGTATTCCCTTCTTTTCATACTATCGCCACACCAAAAAAGAAAATTTACTTAAAATAGAATTTCAAATTTATATTTATTATATATTTTTGAAAATGATAATTAACATACTCACAGGACGCTTGTCAGTTTTGCATTACGTTATCACTCTTATATAAAGCTGTAATTTAGTTTGTTTTAAGGTATACTTAAGCTTATTTCTATAATGTAAAATTAAGGATCTTTGTAATTTATTGTTTTGAAAATAAAGTTATTTATTTATAAAAAAAAAAATGTTAGGTCTGATGCAAGACTCTGGCTGTGTCTACAATCTTACCGAAAAAGACATGCCGAAAGTGGAAAGCAAATAACAAATGTGTACCATACTCCTAGAAGTTATCTCACTATCATCTTAGACTGCAATATAACTTACCGCTAAGTGAGAAGGCCGTCAAGCCTTTTAAGTAAAAAAAAAAATATGACTTTATATTTTATTTGTAGAGACACAAAAGTAATGTTGTTAGTTATCTTAAAGAAAATGAAAATAGAATGAAAATTATTGGAACTTACCAGATTATTAGATATTTGAAAATTCGTGAATTGAAAATGCTTTATTTAAATCCGTGCCTTCCACAAAATAGTCACCGCCATACAGAGAGTTAAAAAAATAAATAGCATTAATTTTTTTAACTCTCTCAAACCAGAATTATTCAAAAAATCCCATTCAAAATAACGTATCTTTAGCGAATAAAAAGTGGTACCGTCTTAGGGCAGCACGCCAGTGTACCCTCTAAGCATAAAATAGCGGGAACTAGTTTTCATTAAATCTGGGGGGTAATGAAAACTAGCACTACCTATTTACTCGCACTAGCAAATGCTAGATGCTCGCCTCCCATGCATATCCATATAATCTCCAATCCATATTTATCCAATCTAATCTAAATATCTAAATAGATATGATATGGACATGCATGGGAGGCGAGGAGGGAGCTCCAACAGTAACAGTGACAGTTTCCATGAACTCAACAGATCATTGGAGCTGATTGTCACAAAAAAAAACTTGTCTATATATTATATTAATAAATTTCATTATGAACTCAAAACTTTTGATTCTGTAAACAGGTTACTTTCTACCTCAAGTAAAATACTTTTCTTTCTAAAATACTTTTACTTTTCGCGCTTGTGAAGTCAACATCTCCTGAGGATGATCCGGTGTCGGGTCGAAACGTGCGTAGAGGTTATATGGGAAGATTTTGTGTGGTGTTATATTATACAAATCTCCCGGTTGTCGGCGGAATATAGCAAATTATACTTGCTGTTTATTGTTTATCATGGACTCCCGCAAAGTAACGCCTGCTTCTATTCATTATTTCAAAATAGCCTGCATGGATAAGAAAGAGAATAATATAATACCCGTTATATATTTCATAGGGATGAAAAGGTTCAGAGTTAGCCAATCCATAAAGTGGGGAAATGGATTGTAAAGGTTCGTGCGGGAAAAATGATTTACCGGGACATAAAGACTGGGACGTTTGAGTTGTGTGGCAACCCTTAAAGCTGCGATTTGAATGGTCAGTGGTCTGACCATTTGAATGACGCGAACGTGTTTATCGCCAAATTGGGCGCGCAATGTATTGAGTTATACTCACTCGCCGGCGGAGCGGACGCTTGCACAAAGCGCTGCATAATTCAGACTAGTTTAAATTCATAACTAATACTGATTGTTAATCCTATGCTTTACTGTTCATGATCAACCCATTACCGGCTCACTACAAAGCACGGGTCTTCTCTCAATATGAGAAGGGTTTGCATAAAACGTGCAGGTTTCTTTACGAAAATATATACATAACTCCGAAAACCGCCGGCGGTTCGAACCGCCGACCTCTGATTAGGAGGCTGACGCCCGAACCACTAGGCTATCACAGCTTGCTTTACTGTTATTATTATAATATTATATATTTGAACTGATAGCCTAGCGTCTCCTAATCAGAGTACGGGGGTGCGAACCCGGGCATGCAACTCTAACTTTTCGGAGTTATGTGCGTTTTTAAGCAATTAAAATATCACTTGCTTCAACGGTGAAGGAAAACATCGTGAGGAAACCTGCACGTTTTATCTCCATAATGTTCTCAAAGGCTTGTGAAGTCTGTCAATCCGCACATGGCCAGCGTGGTGAACTATGGCCAAACCCTTCTTGTATTGAGAGGAGACGCGTGCTCTGATATCTAAATTTAACTAAATTTACATTTATAAAAATAGTGCTTGTTTTATCGGGAAAAACATACGCACTTCTTTTATATTTCATTTCAACTGATAGGCAAAGGATAACGTGAAGGGGAGGGCATTTCAATAGTAATGATTTTGTTTATGTAATCCAGTACAATACTTACCTTTTACTTTGTAACGTAAAGTAATATTTTAAAAACATTCGTCTTTTGTGTTTTCAACATGATGGAAAACACTATACGAACAATATAAAAGTACGAACATTGCATTTTTAGACATTTATTTTGTTAAAATATTTAAATATATTTTCACGTATATATCACTTGACTAAACAATTAAAATATCACTTGCTTCAACGGTGAAGGATAACATCGTGAGGAAACCTACACGCCTGAGAGTTCTCCATAATGTTCTCAAAGGCGTCTGTACTCTGCTAATGCGCACATGGCCAGCGTGGTGGACTATAGCCAAACCGGCTTATATGGCTTCTCCGAGCCGAGAATGGGTTGATCATGATGATGATGATGATCACTTGACTTAACTTTAAAACTTGGCTTCCACTATTCCATCCATAATTATGTTATGTCTGCCTGTGTGATGCTTCGGCCGTGGCTAGTTACCACCCTACCGACAAAGACGTGTAGCAAAGCGGTTTAGATCGTTCCGGCACGATGTAGGTAGAAGCCCATTAGGTGTACCTATGGGTTAACAATGCTCCTAACATTTAGCGGGTTAGCCCGTTACCATCTTAGACCGCATCATCACTTACACCAGGTGAGATGCCGTCAAGGGCTAACTTGTAGTGGATAAAAAAGATACCAAGATAATGATATTGTTTAGGCGTTTCGAAATACCTAGTTCGTAAAGCGACCTAACTGGTAATGATAGGTTGAACTAAGTCTGTGGTTGTACGCGACCTCTGGGAACCGACAATTATTGGTTAACAAAGCTGAGCGGTTCAAACACTAATAATAGGATATAAAAAAAATCTAGACTTGTTTTTGTTTACACAACATTAACAAAGTTTATAGAGAATTTTTTAATATTTTTTTTTATGTACCTCTGATGTCAATCCATGAATCCATGCCATTTTGTGTGTCCATCTGTCTGCGGGCTGTACCTTATAAACTGTCGTAGGCAAGGAGTTGGTATTTACAGAGTATATAACTCTATCATCGCTATAAAATATAAAGATGAAGAAAGATAAGGAAAAATATGGAATAGAAATTAATGATATCTATAAAGTCATGAAGCGGTGATAGCCTAGTGGTTAGGGCGTCAGCCGCCTAATCAGAGGTCGGCAGTTCGAATCCGGCCACGCACCTCTAACTTTTCGGAGTTATGTGCGTTTAAAAAAATTTAAATATCACTTGCTTCAACGGTAAAGGAAAACACCTAAGAACACCTGCACGCCTAAGAGTTCTCCATTATGTTCACAAAGGCGTGTGAGGTCTGCCAATCCGCACATGGCCAGCGTGGTGGACATAGTCCAAACCCTTTCTTATATTGAGAGGAGACCAGTGCTCTGTAGTAAGCCGGTAATGGGTTGATCATGATGATGATAAAGTCATAAAATTGTAAGTGGCCTAATACTCAAACACAAAAGCTACTGATCGGTTTTCAATGCAGTTTAGTATATTGCTAATACTTTAACACAAATAACAGGATTTACAAAAACCCAAAAATCTTTAGGATAGGAGATAAATCTTTATGTCGATTTTGCTCAATAAGTTCATTAAATCTTAACCGACCTCTTCAATAGTTTGTTTTGTACCTACACGATAAAAGATTAGTTCCCACTAAATTGAAGATCTGATTAATATGATAAATAACATCAAGTCCAAAAATCAAACGAGGTTGAAAATTTAAATATTTAATTCAAGAAGTGCCAATAGGTTACCGTTAAAATTTAGCATAACGATTTGATTAATTAACCGTTTAATTTTGAACTTTTTTTTAAACACCACAAGTTAGCCCTTGACGGCATCTCACCTGATGGTAAGTGATGATGCGGTCTAAGATGGGAACGGGTTACGCTGTTAGAGGTGTGGTGCACCCATACTCTTATTTGGTTTCCACAAGACATCGTGCCGGAACGCTAAATCGCTTGGTGACACGTCTTTGTCGGTAGGGTGGTAACTAGCCACTGCCGAAGCCTCCCACGAGACCAGATTCGAGCCTGGAATCGAACCCAAGACCTCCAACTTTTAAAATGCAACAGCGCACGCGCTGCGCCATGGAGGTCGTTAAACTGAACTCCAGTTAACAATTTAATGTAAATAAGAAATGGCCGTTAAATATTATTATTCGTACTCTAGAATTGAAACATTGATGAAAACGCATCGTTAACATTAATATCCAGGTAATATAATACCAGTTGGTATTGCAATATTCCCTGATTGGTAATGTACATCCGATTACCAATATTATTTATGCTTAGCTAATAACTAATTCATATTTACAGGCAATTTATACTAAGTTATTATCAATAACTAGCTTCTACTACGCAAAACAAATGAGCAGTAGGTGAGATTAGAGCGGTCAAACATTTAAACTTTATGGAGTTATTATTTTTTTTATTTTGAGATAGGTTTGCTCTTGACGACAATCAGTATCACAAGGCACTGATGAGGTCTAGGGTGGAGCGCGCTTGCCTAGAAAGTGCCTATTCACTCTTCCCTTGAAGGAATTAAGGTTATACGTGTCTGGAAACACAGTTGGGCAAAATAAATGAGCAGTAGGTCAGATTAGAGCGGTCAAACATTTAAACTTTAAAGCTTAAACTTTATGGACTTATTATTTTTTTTATTTTGAGATAGGTTTGCCCTTGACGACAAACGATATCAGAAGGCACTGATGAGGTCTAGGTTGGAGCGCGCTTGTCTAGAAAATGCCTATTCACTCTTCCCTTGAAGGAACTAAGGTTATACGTGGCTGGAAACACAGATGCTGGAAGTGAGTTCCACACCTTAGATTTCACCTTTCGATTCAGAAACGTTCAAATCGTTTACTTTTAAAAAAAGATTACGAAGGAACAGAGAAAATATTTCAACAGAATATCTAACTTAAGTAATTAATAAATAGAAAACATATTCACACATACATATACACATACACACATACATATACACGTACCCTGAAAATCATACGTACACACTCATAATTGTTTCATTTAACCTTATTTTTATTTGTTTAATTATGGCTGTGTAAATTTTTGTTATTTTTGTCAATCACATATTATTGTACCAATAGATTTAGGGAAGACACTGTCTCCTGTAACACAGTTTAAACTATCACAGGAGACAGGCCTTCACACTTATAAAATGTAATTATGCTTTTGATAAATAAATAAATAATAATTATTATTATTATTTATTTACGTTTACTTTACTATTTATACAGTAATGTTTATAACTAGTCTTGTCTATGTTTTTTGGAGCCGTGTTTGTTGTGAATTCAAGAATTTAGCATTATTGAAGAAATAAATTCGAAAGTTAATATTATATAAGTCAATAAAATGATTGTGTTATTCATATATTATATAATTCAACAAAAAACTCTAAATTGGCTCTGTTCGTGCTGCTTATACAAGCGTATAGAGGTCACTATTTTGCTAATCTTACATGGCCTGTCTATTGTCTTTGGAAAAGAACACAAAACTATTATTATTTAGATTACGAGTAGGTACTTCGATGATTGTATAATACCAGTTTGACGACCACCGTAGTTCATTGCTTGCGCTGAAGCATTATAAAGTTGGAGCCCCCGGGTTCGATTCCCAGCTTGTCCCGGAGAATGTCTGGTGGAACGAGTCGGCCGCGTCTACTTACTACCCTAATGGCAAAGAGTAATCATCATCATCATCATGATCAACCCATTACCGACTCACTACAGAGCACGGGTCTCCTCTCAATATGAGAAGGGTTTGGCCATAGTCCACCACGCTGGCCATGTGCGGATTGGCAGACTTCACACATCCTTGAGAACATTATGGAGAACTCTCAGGCGTGCAGGTTTCCTCACGATGTTTTCCTTCACCGTCGAAGCAAGTGATATTTTAATTACTTAAATTAAGAGTAATCGCCATGCGATATTGGCGTTCCAGTATTATGACGAGTAGAAACCGATTTTAATGAACTCCGGATAAGTTCAGTTTCAGATCAAAATGCATCGGTAGCTATTCTGCGTCTGCAATCACTTAACATCAAGTAGCTCCAAGTATCTGTTTGTTTGTCCGCGATGTGTGTATAATATATATAAAAAAGTATTGGTCTATCCAAATAGCAGTTTTATGGTCATTTTTTCCGGTGGCCATCTCATAAACGGCTTTATATCAGAAGCTGTAAACATTCACATCTTAGGGGTACCTACTGAAATTTTATTGTTATTAAAATAGATGTTTCTTATTATATCTTACTTTGAAATTCTTGATATAGAAAACTATAATATGTAAAAGCTTTTGCCCTCGGGTTTTCTCACGATAACGTCTTTCTCGTCTTACGTCGTAATGGGTGATACACCCATACGCCAAATTTAAGCTCTCTTCGTCCAGAGGTTAGATGCAGTCACGTTGTGCTTTTATTTATACAGATAAATTGCTTATAACGTCCGCCTCCTAATCAGAGGTTAGGCGTTCGATCCTGGGCACGCACCTCTAACTTATCGAAGTTATGTGCGTTTTTAAGAAATTAAAATATCACTTGTTTCAACGGTGAATGAAAACATCGTGAGGAAACCTGCAATCCTGAGAGTTGTCTATAACGTTCTGAAATGTGATGGACTATGGCCACGCTCTTCTCATATTGAGAGGAGATCCGTGCTTTGTACTGAGTCGACAATGGGTTGATCAACAACAAACAGCAAGTATAATTTGCTATATTTCGCCGACAATTTTTTGTTAGATTAGCGGTACTAAGCTTTAATGGGATGATCATTATGATGACGAATTTCTTAAAAAAATACGTAAACAATAAACGTGAATTCGATTGCAAATGTGTTATGATTTCAAAGTACACCGCTTGACTCATTCTCAGGTGAGTTCCAATCGAAGTTATTGTTCGTGGAAGTGAAGAGCAGTGTGGAATAACAAAGAGATTGTTATCGCAACACGAGTAAGTTATGAGGGCATCCGTGTAAACTGCGCCGTTGGCGTAACACTATTGCGATCCAGTATTTGAACCGCACCCTGGTGCTAATTTAAATAATTCAATCATAATCTTCATTATCTCCTGGTATATATATTATCGCTCTTTAGCGATAAGGCCGCCTTGTACTGCCATTACCGGCTCACTACAGACCGCGGGTCTCCTCTCAATACGAGAAGGGTTCGGCCATAGTCCACCACGCTGGCCGTGTGCGGATTGGCAGACTTCACACGCCTTTGAGAACGTTACGGAGAACTCTCAGGCGTGCAGGTTTCCTCGTGATGTTTTCCTTCACCGTTGAAGCAAGTGATATTTTAACTGTTTAAAAACGCACATAACTCCGAAAATTTAGAGGTGCGTGCCCGGATTCGAACCGCCGACCTCTGATTAGGAGGCTGACGCCCCAACCACTGGGCTATCACTGCTTCAGTTTACACTATTCTTTGTGTTTTTTCTTTACTGTCTTGTATTTCTTTTGTTTGTGTGATGTACAATAAAGTGTATTTTCATTTTCATTTCATACGAATAGTCCTTTAGAAGGCACTTTTGACGCGTCAATAATTTACATAGTAGTGAGTTTATGATGATTACTACATTCGTAAACTTAAAACTAAAGCTACTGTATTAGCTATTCCAAGTCAATCGATTATAAAATACTTTAACGCACTGACCATTAGAAGTAAGTATAAATTTGTAGTGCCATTTAGTAGGCTGCACAAAATTAATAAATCGTTCAAAGAAAATTGAATTTTATTTAAAACAGTTCAAAGGTTTAAAGAAACAGGGTCCTAACAGAACAGCTCGCTTTCATCTTAGACTGCATCATCACTTACCACCGTGGGATATTGACGTCAAGGACTACATGTGGTGGTATAAAAAATATAGATTTCATTATCTACCTTGACTAATAGCAAAATTCAGATTTATTTTTCTGTGTTGGTATGTTTCCTATTTATTCTTAATATCCTTGCTAATATTATAAACGCGAAAGTTTGTATGTATGGATGTTTGTGACTCTCGCGCAAAACCTACTGAGCCAATTTGGCTGAAATTTGGAATGGAGATACATTATACCCTGGATAGATACAAAGGATACTTTTTCTCCCGGAAAAATGTATGGTTTCTGGGGGATGAGCGAAAAAACCAAAAACTGCGGGCAACAAAAACTTTAGTACAAAATACATTTTTATACCAATTTTCGTTCCAATACTTAACAAGAAGTAATTTCGGAAATGAGATCCGGCCGAAAAATGCCTAAATAGGTAAAGCAATAAAGGGAGCAATAAAAGGACCGCCTTTAATTACCCACAAACCCTGGATTTGGGGAAATTTGTGCCAAAGCACCGCCATTACTCGAATGGGCTGATGAGTAAGCATTAATTCATCGACTAGCTGTGCTCCTCGGTTTAACCCGCGTCATATAGGGGTCAACCACTTATTTCATATGTGGCATAAATTCACTGAGGGTTTGTCATCTCCAATCCTATTAATATATAATAATCCAGATCTTTAATTTAGTGGAAACTAATCTGATCGTATAGGTAAAAAACAAAGAATTGAAGATATCGGTTAAAATTTAATGAACCCATCACCCACAAAATCGACAGAGATTTATCTCCTAATGGTTTTTGGGTTTTGGGAAACTATTATTTTTGGGATACAAATAGCCTAACACAAAGTATTAGTATATAGTAACCTAACCTGCATTGAACACCGTTCAGTAGATTTTGTGTGATGCAACAGCCGGACAGAAATTCAATAAATATAATATACCTATAGGTATCATAGCTTCACGATACATTTTTCAAATTGAGTTACAAGATAAGCCACTTACATTTTTATTAGATATTATTTAGAATTTACGCTTGAAATAAATAAAACTATTTGTTTTTTCTTATCATTCTTCATCTTTACATTGTTATCTGTTTGGACAAATACAAATATTGCATTGTCATCTGATTTACCACTCAGAAACTTGAAATCTGTAACAGACTTTATTTGCTTGAAACATCACCATTACATCGATGTTTTATGGTTTGAGGTACATTATTTCGTAGAGTATAAGATCATAAATTTACAATACAGTTCAATAATGTACTTTATTGTTATACATATGATGATCTTAAATAGGTTTAAGTGACAAAGTTCAATGGTAATAAGAAATCAAAAATACCCGGCTAAGTTTGTTGTGGGCTTCTTGTTAGATCAAGGTCTATTTCTAGCCCTCGTAGTTTAAGTTTTAAGAATGTAGTTCAACTATAACTGCGAATCACCATCAACTCACTGTAATGTAAGTTATTGATGCATCAAAAGCACCTTTGAAAGGATGACTTGAACAAAGTTTTTGATTGATTTGTCAATATAAAATAACATTCTATTATTTGCCTCATTAGCATACCCTTGATTGGCTTCATCTATTTATTTATTATAACATCTATTAATTATTTTATTTATTCTGGCTATTTTTTTTTCGGACTGTCTATTAGATGTGCTGACCCTATTGGTTGCCACAGCGTAACCGGGCTGATTGGCGAGCTTCGAAAATAATCTCTGCCAGAAGAAAGATGATCTCGTAACAATTGCTTAAGTTGGTGAAAATAATTATTTTGTACAATAGTTGCAGGCAGTTTGTTGGAGATTATGCTTGTCATTACGTGGAATCAACATCAATACGAAAGTAAGTCAGAATTTGATTGGAGCTAGAATGCTTGTGAAAACGAATGTACTTAAACCCCAGTATTACATCAGTTTTGAAAGCTTTATCAATATTGGGTATTGGCAGATAACATTAAATAACGAACTGCCGTAACGTTTTTCCGTCTGTACGGCCATATTTCTCGTCAGTTAATGGTAAAATTATTCATGAACACCGCTATATGACCATTACTTGCGCGAGCGGAGCGCACTCCTCGCGCCGCTTGTTCTCGTAACAATAAGTTATCATTACGTTTTATGGGATATTTTTCACATGCGCCCCATTATACGCGTCACACGGCCACGCGGTTTACGTCTCTCGCCGTAAATTAAAGTATATTAAAGGGACATTATTTTACCTGTGGAATGATGGTGGAATATGAAATTTATGCTGACAGGTATATACAACATTCCAGTGCCTTGAAAAGTGTTCTCCAAGGCACGGTTTAGTACTTTTAGTCCAACAGTATAAATCTTACAGCTGTAACATTCGAAACTTTGCATTCAATATGCATTTACATACCACTAAATCCAATACCATACTGTAATACCATAATGTTCTCAAAGGCGTGTGAAGTCTACCAATCCGCACCTGGCCAGCGTGGTGGACTATGGCCAAACCCTTCTCATATTGAGAGGAGACCCGTGCTCTGTAGTGAGCCGAGAATGGGTTGATCATGATGATGATGTTGATGATATCACTAAAAACGAAAAAAACGTTCCTTAAAATTTCTCTTAATTGTCTGTGTCATAAGGACTGACAAAGAGATTAGATAAAACTGTGAAGCCCATTCTAAAAATGTTTGACTGAAAACAGATGCTTAAGAAAATTCAGACATTATTATGGTCTGGAGTCTGGACATGTCAAGTCCAGCTTGTTATCACTAATCGTTTAAGCCCGTCAACCCCAATTTGTCGAATCTGTCACATAAAAGAGGTATGGCATGCTGTCGACATTTATTGATTTAGGATGATAATGCTGACCAATGTGAGATCATTATACCAACGATTAAAGTTTAACCCGCATTCCGGATCCATATTGACAATAACCTACTTGCGTTTAGAAAGACACACTTCTATTGCTTGTATTCGAGAGGTTATAGAAAAGTCGTAACATTATGATTACTCATTTTAATATATAATATACGTTTATGTAGGTTGGTACAAATGGTATTATTATATTACAACAATGGAAGAACCAGACAGCACGCGTATAAAAACGAATGTAAATTGAATTGTAAATGTTCGACCCGTCAGACCGAACTCGCTGGTTAGCGCTACACATTATATTTTTTTCCATTTACCCCCTTGGAGGGTGGAGGGAAATTTGCATGTAATTATAGAGGTGATAATAGGCAAATTACCATAAAATTGTTTTTTCCTCCGAACATAACAGTGTTCGTCGCTTTACAAAATATTCTTATACAGAACTTGGGTCTATTGTTGGATTTCAAATATCTTCAGAATTATGTGCCGAAATTTAATTAGGATTCAGCCGTAAAGCCAAGCGGTTGAGATAGAGCCTCCATTATTTCTTTTGTTCGAGTAAATGGTAGAAGTAGGCAATGTCGAATATAACTTTTCAGGCTTTAACGCTGAAGGATGGATGCGTGAGAGTTTTCTCCATAATATTCTCAAAGGCGCGTGAAGTCTTCCATTTCGCGCTTGGACACCGTGGTGGAATATTAGCCAACTACCTATTCATACTGAGAGGAGGCCCAAGCCCTATGGTGAGCCAGGGCAGGTTAGATTAGCTCGCTAGTAATCCAGTAGATCAAGACGTGTCTGAGTAAATCAATTGTTCCAATTTTACAAACAAATCGCGCAAAAGTCACGCTGCTGTATGCCTTATACTTAATTGTACATAGCATTATTATGTCCGCGACTAAATGCACACTATATGTTTGTTATATGTGTTCTATATGTGACACACCAATATCGCGTCTGAGCAAATCTTTTGTTTGTCGGAAAAGGAAGCAATACGCGCAATTTGACGAAGGGGCTATTGCACAAAGTGCTATGTACAATCGTTATCAATCATCAATCAATTAATCAGTAAGACCCATACATGTCTACTGTTGGACAAAAGACCTATGTCCTACGCCTATGATAATCCCTGTGGTTTGTTTGATCTCGTTCGTCAACGGTGGTTCGGGTAGGCTAATTAGCTCGTCCCGAACCACCGTGGTTGATTAATTAAGACTAGCATGTTATTTACCTTATTTTAATTTATTGTTTTAGTTTGCAGTTGATTTCATTTCATTTAAATTAGTCTCAATTAATTTTTAATTCCTTTGTACTCCAAATATAATGTATATATGTACACTATTTTGTATTGGTTTTTCAGTTTTTTTAGCACTTTTAATTTATCCATTCATATATAAATTGCCCAATGGCACACATGATTTAAAGAGCGTGACGCGTGACAGATTTATTTTAAGGCAAGGCTAGGCAAGGTAAGCGGTCTTATCGCTAAAGAGCGAAAACTCATTCTGCCAACCTTGGGGCTAAGGGTATGCCAATTATTTGGCTAGTTATCTATCAATAAACATGGAACAAATCTAACATTTTATTTAAGAAATATTCGTATAATGAGTATTAGGTATCTTTTTTGATATTACAATAATGCTAACCCTGCATGGTGTAATAATGGCTAACATCAAATTAAAAAAAATAAGGTTAATAATGGGCAAAAAGTAAATATGTGTTACCACCTTCTGTAACTAGTTCCTGGCACTCCTCGGACGGAGTTAGGGCATTCCATCATAGCCCCCCCCCCCCCCTACAGGGTTTGCCTAAGTAGATGGCGCTGGCTGGGTCGCGGTCGAGCACACGAGTGTTCCCGTGACCCTGCCATCCAACATCGCTGGGTTTTTGTGGATATTCTGGTCGCCAGTCTGGCTGGCGGGGAGTCATACATACCCCCTCGGGTGCGTCGCTTCCGGATCCGCTTACTGGATGAAAAAAAAAATTTAAATACAAAAACATATATTTAAATTGGCGCTGATTGCAATTGCGTTCTGCAACGCCGCCCGTGTAATAACAATGTTTAATATAGCAGCACACACCTGCTAGCTCTTGTATATAATCGCTTATAGCATTATCGCTTATAGGCACTCGTTACGCCGCTATCAACCTAACGCCGTAGTGCAGTAACAGTAACGTCTGCTGAAAGGAGTCTGGAGTGTCCTTGCTGACTTAATTATACTTATAATATTAAAGGTGCTGTTTTTTATTTGGAAGCGCTAAACTGTGGACTGTGTGATTAAATGATTCTTTTTTTTTATTTGACAAATTAGCTATTCAACATCAGACCACGATTATTAAACGCGCCTTTGACGCGCGTTTTAGAAACGTGCGTCGACGTCGCGCTTTTGTCCTACATAGCAGTTTGTTGTCATTTGTATCACGCGCGTGTTAGCATCGCGTCTGTATCGCTACACACGCGCCTCTGTATCGATTCAAACGCGTGTTACAATTTATACAGGTGTGCAAAGGTCTACAGGCTGAGTCTTACTTGCGTGCATATCGCGACTGTATCGCTACAAACGCGCGTCAACGGCGCGTTTAAAAAAACGCGGTGTGCAAAGGCTTTAAGTGGCTTTAAGAAGGAATGCTCTGTCATAACGAAATGGTAACGCGGACAGGCGATGTGTCCTTGTCAAGGTCAAGGTATATTGTGTAGAAGAAAGTTGTTATGAAAGAAAAAGTAATTATAATTTACGTACGAAGCGGGGTCTTGAGTTAACTTGGATGAAATTTTATTATGTCCGTCTGTCGGAGCCATTAAAACTTCTAATTTAAAAAACATTGCAGCTCCAAATGAGCAAATATTATGCACCTATGATAATATTTTATATAGTCATATAGTCCTAGTTAAAAAACATTTTTTATTTATAAACAAGATAGTTACCTATATAACTTACTATATATATTTAAAGTTACAGTTAGTATACCTTTTGTGTGTAGAAGGTAATGTTTATAAATAAGTTATATACATAGAAAAAGTTTGAAATGAATAACCAAAATTTCAAAATAGGTATAAATTTTTAAGTAAAAGTTCATGAAATTTAAATAATGCAATGACATATGAAAATGTCAAATTGAAATAGAGCTATGGCTGGAGAATGGATTAAAACTGTGATGTTTGCTACTAGATAATACTAACAGCCACTATAAGGGTGACAAAGATGCACATCCTCAATTTCGCATCCTACCATAGTGTAAAAGATTATGTAAATGATAAACAGGCATGGGTATGAAATATTGCTCTAATAAGTCAGCTCTTAAATCATTTTAAGTGGCATATGAGATGGTGATAACAAGAAGAAAATTTACCTGGCTAAGTTTGTTGTGGGCTTCTTCTTAGACCGGGGCGCGTTTGGAACCCTCATAGCTTTAGTTTTAAGTTTACGAATGTAGTTATCACGATCAAATCACTACTATACAAATTATTGACGCGTCAAAGTGCCTTTTAAAGGACTATTTGAATAACGATTATGATTGATTGATTGATTGATGGTGGTTCGTACGTTTGTTGGTTTCTCTTAGTTCATAAAATTCATAAATTTTAGCACCATTAGCACCATAATAGATTTAATTGTATTTGGTTTGTTGTTGCTCTACTATCAGTTCAGAAAGCCGTATCTACTGAGAGTAAGCCAATAAGAAAATCACTTGTTGCTCTTTGTAAAGGTTATTGTTTGACAATTTTTTTTTTCCGCCGCCATGAACATCTGAAGCCACAGAGAAGCCAGCGATTGCCGGCTGAAGCCACCCTCTTAATCGGTTTCTACGCGGCATCACATGAATTTTATATGGTTTTAACACACTCATGTACTAAATTACTTATTTTAACACGGCTAAGTTTATTGTGGGCTTCTTCAGAGATTTGGGCGCGATTAGAACCCTCTTAGCTTTAGTTGGCAAGAGTAGTTATCACTATCACTTCACGAATATAAATTATGGAAAATGTGATAGATATATATATATATATGAAGATTCATAGATGCCTGTGATAGGTTTAAATGAATAAAGCTATTTTGATTTAATTTTGAGTTATGTACTAAATTACTTATTTTAACCCATCTAATTTTATTGTGGGCTTCTTCGGAGATCTGGGCGCGATTGGAACCCTCGTAGCTTTAGGTTTAGGTTGATGAGTGTACCAAGTTATCACCATAACTTCACGAACATAAATATTGGAAAATATTGATTCTCAGATGCCTGTAATAGGTTTAAATGTGTTTTAGTGTGTTTTTAAATCTATTTTGATTTGATTTGATTTATGAATTTCAGATCTAGAACTCTCTTTGGAATCGTGTTATCAAACTATTAACATATATTAATCGAAATAAGGGCCTTAGGCGCGTGTTTATACTATATTACACAATTTTGAGCTATACGCGTGAGAAATGTTGCGTTGGTATGTCGTGACGACGAGCAGCGTTAAGTAGGTACTTGGGTGTTTATAACAACAAATAATCGTTAAACACTTACTCTCTAAATAATCATCAAATACTATCCAAGTCAGTTGTAACAAGAATGAACCCGCTATACCCGGATCAACTCCTTTTATACAATTATCAGTAGTGACGTCAGATTATGATCAAGTGTACAACTATTACAAACAAAATGTACCTCAATAATAATTAGTACCAAACCTATGTTCAATACTTAATTAACTATTAGTATAATAAAGTTAATAATTATGTATTTACTCAAATAGTTATAACAATCGAATAAATCAACAAATATAAATAATCAATACACTAATGTCATGGTAGCACGTTGATGACGTCGTAGTGGAGGGGGCCGGAACTTGTAACATAATATACGCAAGGTTCTCTTTAAGACATAAAATAAAAGTGGAAAGAGTATATCTACGGAGGTAAGCGATGTGAGTATTTACACGGGTCAAGCGTAAACTCTAAATTGTTATACTCCTGGTATAGCAATTTACGAGGCGCGCCTGGTGTAGGAGCCAGGCGCTTTTATTTATGAGAAAAGTTTCCTTCTCTCAGATTAATCTTATAGAAAAAGTTGTGGAAACAACTTGTCGGTCATTTATTGCGGTAGCGCAGATGAAATATAATACGCATATATTTACACGCAACTTCTTTTCTTCTTACTTGTACACTAAAAGTTTGCCCTTGACGGCAATCTCACCTCATGGTAAGTGATGATGCAGTGTATGATGGTAATCTAACCTGTTACGGTAATCATATGGGTTTCTACGCGAATGGGCTTCTACGCGACACTAAAAGTTAGCCCTTGGTGGCAATCTCACCTCATGGTAAGTGATGATGTAGTGTAAGATGGTAGTGTGCTAATCATATGGGTTTCTACGCGAATGGGCTTCTACGCGACACTAAAAGTTAGCCTTTGACGGCAATCTCACCTCATGGTAATTGATGATGAAGTGTAAGACGGTAGTGTGCTAATCATATGGGTTTCTACGCGACATCGTGCTGGAACTTTATTGGTAGGATGGTAGCTCGAACCGGGAATCGAACCCAGAACCTCCAACTCTATAATGCGACAGGAAGAGGTCGCTTTTAGTGTCGCCTTTCGCTTTTATGCTATGTATTTTTTTCTACTTTTCGTTTGTTTCAATGTGCAATAAAGTTGTTGAAATAAACAAATAAATTTTATTGCCACGTGTGTCAGCTATAAAATAAATAACTTTAATCTCCATTTAAGTAACAATACGGAGTCATGTAAGCATCAAAAGAGTACCAATAAACATAGATTTTGACGACCTCCGTGGCGCAGTGCGCGCGCTGTCTCTTTATATAGTTGGAGGTCCAGGATTCGATTCCCGGCTCGAGTCTGGTCTGGTGGGAGGCTGCGGCCGTGGCTAGTTACCACCCTACCGACAAAGATGTGTCGCCAAGCGATTTAGCGTTCCGGCACAATGTCGTGTAGAAACCAATTAGGAGTATGGGTTTTCCATACCCCTAACAGGTTAGCCCGCTACCATCTTGACTACATCATCACTTACCATCAGGTGAGATTGCCGTCAAGGGCTAACTTGTAGTGGATAAAAAAAAAAAAGATATATAAGACGAGAAAGTAGGCGATCTAATTTTCTAGTTTATTGGGGTTTGTTCAAAACACCTAATTGCTTCATACGCATCATACTTGGCCAGGGAGATCATAGATTGTACTTACCAGTTTACCAATCACCACCATAACTTCCACTTTAAATGTGTGTTATTCGAGTCATCAATCGAAAAACATCCTACGGCTGGGCGCAGGCTCCATAGGAAGGAGGGTTTTAGAGCATAAAACCCTTTATGCCGCTCTAATGCTGTAAAAGCGCATCGACGCTTATTAACCGTTGTACCCGGGTTACGCGCTAAATCGACAGTTACGCATGTCCCGACTGTCTTGTCGAGTGTCTATGCTAATATCGTTTGTTCCAACATACTCTAAAACGGTTTTAAGCAAAGTTCAGTGTAAGAATTGTTTTGAATTATGATGGAAATTATATTCTTTTTATTTTCACCTGGTGCTTTTCTACCTAAATATTTACCTTATAAAGACACTTTTTTTTTTAATTTATAACCAGCAGGCGACTGGAATCTATATTGTCATTAAGTCAGAAGCAGTATTAAGTATATTAATGTAATTCTTACATAGCGGTGACAGCCTAGTGGTTAGGGCGTCAGCCTCCTAATCAGAGGTTGGCGGTTCGAATCCGGGCACGGACCTCTAACTTTTCGGGAGTTATGTGCGTTTTAACAAAATTCAAATATCACTTGCTTCAACGGTGAAGGGAAACATCGTAAGGAAACCTGCACGCCTGAGAGTTCTCCATAATGTTATCAAGAGCGTGTGAAGTCTGCCAATTCGCATACGGCCAGCGTGATGGACTATGGCCAAACCCTTCTCATATTTAGAGGAGACCCGTGTTCTGTAGTGAGCCAGTAATAGATTGATCATGATGATGATGATATTAATATGGCCGTCACAACAACCTACCCACATAATTGTATATGGGTAGGCTGTTGTGACGTGTGTGTATAAGGATGTATGTAGGTATTTACTCTACTAATATACGAGTGAAACAGAGTACAGAATCTTCTTAATCAGCCTATAAACGCCCACTGCTGGACATAGGCCTTTCCGAGAGCGCGCCACCATACACGATCCACCGCCTTCCTCAGCCTACCTAATATCTAAAGCTAATTAAATCCGGCTAAATGTGGGCCGGACTCGAACATGATGGGCTCTGTACCACGGTATAATATAAAGCTTTTAGCATGCTGAGGTAAGTGGATCAAATTAGAGATCTTTATTCAAATAGTCCTATAAAAGGCACTTTTGACGCGTCAATAATTTACATAGTAGTTATTTCATGGTGATAACTATATTCGTACACTTAAAACTAAAGCTATGAGGGTTCCAAACGCGCCCCGGTCTAAGAAGAATCAATATCTAATATATCTAATATATATAATAATATATCTAATAATACATCTAATATATATAATATAAAATAATTTTATTTCTAGCTAGTTTAAATTTCGATTTTGTAGTCCTTTAATATAAAAAAATACCGTCATTATATCATAATATCACCAGACTAAACACTTATTTATTTACTTTTTACTTTGGTAAGCCAGTAAAATTAGTACCTACGGAAAATTATAGGGGTAATCAGTATTATAATTGTTAATACTGTTTTATTTTATTATTTGCTGTAATAGCAGCTATAGAATCTGTGTCAATTAAGTTCTCTCTTTATTCGGTTCACGACGGACGGGCCAAAAGACAGATGGACACCGGAGTAATAGGGTCTCAGTTGCACCCTTCAGGAACGTTCACAATCTATATATATAAAAGCGAAAGGTCACTTACATACTTACATACTGATTAAACACGAGATCTCAAAAACTATTGTACTTATAAAGCTATAATTTAGCAAGTAGGTAGTTGATAGTTAAGAGATGTCAGCTAAGAAAGGATATTTGGAAATTCTACCCCTAAGAGGGTAAAAGGGGGATTGGAAGTTTGTATGAAATTTCTTTGTTTTTAGAGTTAGAGTGCCTGTAGCTTATTTTCTGAAGCAGGGCAATCACGGGAAATCGGCAATTCTACGCAGACGAAGACGCGGGCAACAGCTAGTAAACTTATAAACTATAAACCACTGACGTTATCACATACAAAAAATTGTCCATGATAATATTAAAATCGAGGCATTTTATAGCGAATTTGCTCCTCACGCAAAAGCTCACGGGACGAGCGCAAAAAACGACGCTCCTTCCAATAAACTGATTGAATACATTAATATTGATGAGATGATCACATTTTTTGCAGCACTGATTTTAGGGAATCAATTTGCCGAAAGTAAAATATATGTATATTGGTTGAATTTTTGGTAATTTTGATTAAACATTTGCTGAGCAGCTTAGATTTCAAAAAGGGACGACAAGATCAAATAATAGGACGAAGGGAAACGGATAAGGAAATGGGTTGTCTTATAACTTCGCAGCCTTAGTAACTCTGCGTGTTGTATCTTGCCGGGAATACACAATACAACACATGGAAACGTTTACATAATATGATATTGTGTATAATTATTGACCAGGAAACACAAGCTGCCAGTTCCGGGCCGGCCCGGGAGGTTAAAGGAGGTCGCCTTAAAGACAGTAATCCCGAAACAGTGAATATGGCGTTACGTTGAGGGCATACTCTTGATTCTACGTTTTTATTTTATTTTTATCCACTACTAGTTAACCCTTGACGGCATCTGATGGTAAGTGAAGATGCAGTCTAAGATGGTAGCGGGGTAACCTGTTAGTATACCTGGGGTATGGTAAACCCATCTTTGGTGATAGGGTCGAGCCAGACTCGAGCTGGGAATCGAACCCAGGACCTCTAACTTTATGATGCTATAGCGCACCGAGGTCGACAAAAGTTTTATAGTTTTTTTAAGTTTTACTTTAATTTAAATTTAGTTTCTTTATATTGGGATGCATTTGCTTGATATACCTACATATACATTTGATTGTATTTTTCATTGTTGGTTTTTAATTCCCAATTAAAGGATTTATTGTTAGATACAAATTACCCATCAAGTGCTACTTTAAATATTTTTTAATACGGATTTCTTAATCTTGAAAAAAGTGCTCAGAATCCCGATCAGATTCCTTTTTCGTGAACCGCTCATGAATATTAATGTTATTCAATCAGTTATTGGGCAGGGCATCATTTGTGCGGAGTCGGCCGGTCGGTCGGTCGGTCGGGTCGGGTGTAATTAAAGCAGGTCTTACTCTGTGGGGCACGCGGCCCGGTGTGACGCCTGTGGCCTGTTATCGCGGCGCGAGTAATGGCTGCTACTAGACTGACCACGCCGTTGGGGCAATACAAGGAATTGTCCTGTCTGTAATAAAACAACGTTTCCCCTCTTGACCTGCAATGATATATATATTTTTTAATTACCAACCAAATATATATATTTGGTTTAACAACAGCAAAAACATTTGATACAATCTATAAATCACCCTCCTCGCAGGTAAAACACAAAAATGCCACGTACACGCAGACATCACATGCAAATATATAGTGCTAAATACGCTTACAAATAGTTTATCAAAACATTTCCTGTATCAAGTGCCTCTGTAATACAAATAACTACATCGAAAACAATCTGCATTGAACAAAGAGCGAGCGATGCTGATTGCGAAGCTGATTACCAGAATTTTTGACGACCTCTTTGGCGCAGTGCGTACGCTGTGATTATAAAGTTGGATGTCCTAAGTTCGATTCCCGGCTCGAGTCTGGTCTGGTGGGAGGCTTCGGCCGTGGTTAGTTACAGACATGTCGTAAAGCGATTTAGCGTTTCGGCATGATGTCGCGTAGAAACCAATAAGGTGTGTGGTTTTACCATACCCCTAACAGGTTAGCCTGCTACCATCCTAGACTGCTTCATAACTTACCACCAGGTGAGATAGCCGTCAAGGCTTAACTTGTAGTGCATTAAAAAAATATTCAGATGACTTAACGCTCAGGAACAGCGATTTGAAAACCGCATGTTTACGACAAATGGCATCAAGTAAGCTATAGGAAGACGCTGACTATAATTTTCCCAATATCACGTAGTGTTTAAATATATAAGAAACTTATCACTTTTTATTTACCAAACTTTTCTTAAAATGTATTCAAATGTGGTCACTCTACTCCAGGGTGCTAGCCGGTAATATTCGGTTAGCCGGTAATCCCAAAATCCAAGTACTAAGCGGACCCGATTTAATTCCGGGGGTGGTTAAAATTTGTAAGTAACAATGTTTATAATGATTACTAGCCACTGGAGGGTGGTTAAAATTGGAAATCCTGAATTTTGGCTTAATTAAGGTAAGCATTAAAGCAAGAAAACTGAAACATAAATAAAGAGAAATATTTAAATTGAATCAATTCAAATTCAAAATATTTATTTAAGTAAGTCTAGTACAGGTACTTAAAAAAAAAAAATATTTAATGTGTGGCGATGTTTATAGCTTTATTCGTTTATAACTAAAGCTACGGGGATCCCAAAAGCGGCCTTATCTAAGAAAATGTCGTTCGTAAACTAAGCCAGGTATTAAATTTTATTATTTTTACTATCACTATCTCAAATAGTCCGTTAAAAATTAAATATAATTAGACTATATTTCAATGGCCGCGCGTCAGTGTATTCTTGGTGATCCTCTTTTATCGTTTAAATAAAAATAAAAACTAACAAACGAAGAAACCATTTAAATAAATGAAATGAATGAATTTCAATTAATAAATTAAATAATGTGTTTACCTACTCATAACTGTAAACTTAACTATGTCTATTTTTATTCTTCCGTGTTCGGTCCACAAGGGTGTGAACTGAACTCTTGTACTCTAATAGAAACCTATGAAGCGCACTTATCCTTGCCTCAGACTTGAGAAACATTTAAAATCAGACAAAGTCACGTGTCGGACATAAGTATCTCTAAGTCCGCTCCATAGATATCATAACAATGATCCGTCTGTTATGTGCGTTCTTCCATACCAGTGGGTCTCATAAATCGTTATAGGTAAACTTGGAATACCAAAAATAAAGTAAAGTTGAAAATTAAAAGTTTTATTAAACCGAATTGATTTTTGGTGTTCTTTTGCTCGTATGGAATTTAGATATTGTTTATGGTAACTTATTCACGACAATTAAGAGCATTGACGTTTCAGATATAACATTCTAGTTAGTTAGAGTGACTTAAAAAGCTTAATTTTACCTATTGTTAAGATTTGGAAGAGTAGGTATTTAATAAAAAAAAAATTTCATCATCATCATCATGATCAACCCATTACCGGCTCACTACAGAGCACGGGTCTCCTCTCAATATGAGAAGGGTTTGGCCATAGTCCACCACGCTGGCCATGTGCGGATTGGCAGACTTCACACGCCTTTGAGAACATTATGGAGAACTCTCAGGCGTGCAGGTTTCCTCACGATGTTTTCCTTCACCGTTGAAGCAAGTGATATTTTAATTGTTTAAAAACGCACATAACTCCGAAAAGTTAGAGGTGCGTGCCCGGATTCGAACCGCCGACCTCTGATTAGGAGGCTCGGCCCGGCCGAATATGACGCCCTAACCACTAGGCTATATAAATAAAAATATGAAATATTAAAAATAAAAGCAGTATTTATAATAGAATCAACTGCTGTAAAATCTCTCGAAACGTAAAGAAACCTTTTTTCTTTTTTATTAAATTGTTCTATTTGCAGAGAAAAATGGCTGGCAAGAAGACGGAAGGAATCTAATTGAAAAGGAAACATAGGGTAATGGATTTATTCCAGTCCTCGAAAAGTTCTCGAAAACAATTAAAACGAAGGCAACGGTCGAACAATAAGATCACGATTTCCTTTCAAAAAACGTTCAGCAGTTAAAAACCGTTCTCTTGGTAAACAAAGCGATTCGTTCGTCTTCAGATCCCTCTTTGAAAATCCTTACACTTTAAAGAGGGTTCTGTCGCCGCAATATGTACAATATTATAAATACGAAACTGTATTGTTTGTATGTGCGGTTTATGTTATATATTTTATTTGATTGTTTAAATTCGAAAAATACATTTTGAAGACACAGTTCAATCAAAATGACTTCCCTCGAGCTGAAGTAGCAAATACAATTTTCGTATCATAGATTTGAAAATTATCTAGGTATCTACAAATGAAACCCAAAAGGTGACCAATTAGGAGGTCTTGCGACGTGTTAGTTGTAACCGCGAACTTTGGAAGACTATCAAAAAGAAAAAAGTTGCTTATCAGGGGCATGTGCTTATGCATGACAGATACAGGCTCCTGCAACTTATAATGATGGGCAAAGTAGCGGGAAGGAGGCGCATCGGTTGCAAGAGGAAGTCTTGGTTGCGAAACATCAGGGAGTGGACAGGGATCGCGAGTGCCGCCCAGCTTTTCAGCTTCGCGAGAGACAAGGCAAAATATGCCATCTGACTGCCAACCTTCACTAGTTGGAGAGGCACCTAAAGAAGAAGAAGACAAATAAAACAGTGTCTTGGTAAAGGCAGGATGCGGCATCAGCCCTAAGTAACAAAGCACTGGACTGACTTCTTTTATGTATAAATATTATAACATTCGAACACCAAATAAACAACAATTTAAAAATAAACCTTGCAAATCACGTTTGTTATGTAATTTCGATTCGCGTAACGTCATCGGTTGGTAAACAAATCGATCGAGTGTATAGATACTTAGTTTTTTGTGGTTTAATAAAATCATAATGGAAATCAAACGAAAAACATATCAAAGTGCAAAAATGTTTTCATTCGACTATAATTATTTCAGTTTCAAAATTTCCAACTTCCATAGTTCATCATAGCAAATAATCATAAACTAACGCTTACAGTAATTTAGCTTAAGAATTGTTACCCACAAATGACCTAACGCGTCTATAACCTAAACACGTTTCTTGAGGATTGTGCCACAGATTTAAAAATACTGTATAAAGTTAATTAAAAATTTTGAATTCTTAATATTTCATCAAAATATTGCCATGACAATCATTTCATATTACACAAAAATTATAGTTTTTTTTTTTCAATGATAATCTTTTGTAATTACTTGACGTAATAACTACACGTATATAAATGTACGTGTGTATGAATTTTTGCCTCAAAATAATTCGAGACCTTAAATATTTTAATATATTTAGCCTTAGAACTCCTTGGCCCCATTTAACGTTAAATGTTAACATAGCTGAACTTATGGTCGCCGCATATTTTTGCATAAAAACTTTGTACAGTTATTTCTTGGGAAGTCTTAGGTAAAAGTTGTTCGAACAAAAGCTTTTTAAAAGTCCAAAAGTTGGCATCCTGTAGCCGAATATAGTAAAATAAGCCCACAATATACATTCATATATCAAAAGAACAGTCCTCTTTAAATCTGCAAAAATCCCCCCGTATTAAATACTACCACGTGCTAGGGTTCGAGGATTTGGAATTAGAACTAGACTTTAATCAGCTTCAGTCCAAGGTAGCTGAACCCACTTCAAATTCCAGGTCGAAGTCGTAGAATGGTAACAGAGGTCACCTGCAGTACATATCACAGAATCTCACTTGATCCCTTGTTTAACTTGGTAGCTGCATCGTTGCTCCGAGTAGATTGTCGGATTGTGACGTAAGCCGGCATTTGTACTCGTATCTAAGGCATGGAACAATAAATGGATATCATAAACAAATGTAAAACTCAAGAAGGTAGTTGTTCTTAACAAAATAATATTTTCACTACCATCATGCTTTTTGGTATCGTACCATGCCTTTTGTTGTTCCAGTTGTGCGCACAGGTTCCCCTCTAATAAAAGAGAAGGGAGAGTATTGTCACTTCGCCGCACTAAAGCGGGCTGCCCACCGCCCTTCTTCCCATATGACCAAATAATCAGTTATAAACGTAAGTAATAAATAATGGCGACCCCAACTTGAAGTACTATCAAAGGCATTTTGAGGACCTCTGTGGCGCAGCGCGTGCTGACGCATTATTAAGTGGGAGGTCCTGGGTTCGAATCCCGGCTCGAGTCTTGTCTGGTGGGAGGCTGCGACCGTGGCTAGTTACCACCCTATCGACAAAGACGTGTGGGCAAGCGATTTAGCATTACGGCACGATGTCGTGTAGAAACCAATTAGGAGTACGGGTCTACCATACCCTTAACAAGTTAGCCCGCTACCATCTTAGGCGGCATCATCACTACCAGATGAGATTTCCGTCAAGGGCTAACTTGTAGTGGAAAAAAAAACTATCAAAGGGACAGGTGTGGACACCGTCAATTTCCTAATTGTTACTAAAATTTTCTAGACGGAAAATCTCAGTATCTAACAGTTAATGCCCCACTCCCAACTTCATGATCTACAGATACATTCGGGGACCGAAAGCTACCTCGGACAAAGAATTAGTCTAGCCATTCAAAGGGGGAACGCTGCCAGTATCTTCGGAACTTTGCCTAAAGGGACTCTTTTTAATTATATATTTTAGTTATGATAACATCATAACTAAAATATATAATTAAAAAAAAATACATTTATTTATTTTGTAAGATTTTTAGTTTTAGGTTAATCTAATTTTATTTTAAGTTATATATGTAGGCTTGAAATTTATAGACAGCCAATAAAGATCCATTCGTATTCCATATGATAACCACGACACCAACGAGGAAGTCACCATATTAAATTAAATCTAAAACTGCGCGTATAGATTTCAAAGCATAGGTTAAAATACACAATCTTTGAAACACATGGAAGAAGAAAAAATATAGCTATAGCAGCTGAAAAGGAAATTAACAAAGTGCACCTGAGGAAGATTCTTGAAAAACTCCTAGGGAAATTTGGGGTTAAAGTAAAGTTACTGGTAGAGGAAAGCGTCATTAAAAAAGATGAACGGATAAAAGAGAAAGAAAAACGCACAGAAACCCTATTAGTCAAAGGACAGGGCTCTTATGCTGACATTCTAAAAAAAATTAAAAACAATGTCACAATGCCTGAATTGGAACAGCTGGGAGTCGCAGTTAGATCGGTTAGAAAGGCTAATGATGGTAAGGTGATGATGAAGTTGACAGGAAATGCAGAAGCACTCAAAGATAAGCTACTTAATGTTCTAGAAAACACGGAAGTTCGACTGGGTAAAGAAGCAATATTCCATGTCACTGGAATAGAAGAAGATGTATCCGTTGACGAGATTAAGGAAGCATTAGAGGCAAAACTAAAAGTGCTGGTGCAAGTCAAGTCATTACGACCGACACAATATGGGAGCCAAACAGCCACAATATCCATGAGCCAACACTGTGCCCTAAGTCTGCCATATGTAACTATGGTAAATATTGGGTGGACCAGATGTCGGCTTAGGAAACGGGTATATATCGAAAAATGTTATAGATGCTGGGAAACAGGGCACAGAGCCACACAATGCAATGGAGCAGACAGATCCAACTGCTGCAGACGCTGCAGTGGAGTCGGCCATAAGGCAGACACCTGTCTCGCTGAATCTTTCTGCCCTCTGTGTGAAACCCCAGGGCACAGAGCGGCTACAACTGGATGTCCAAAATTCAGAAGTGCCATAAATGCAGCCGATCAACCACGCAAACGAGATCGGTCAATGACAAACAAAAATAAATATTTTGATGGACATTAAAGTCTTACAAATAAACGCAGATCGGGTCCGCTTAGCTCACGATCTCCTCCCAGTAACAGTTATGAAGCACGGTATAGATCTTGTAATTCTAGCAGAACCAAATAAAAAATATGCTGATGCTGCGGGCTGGGAAAGAGATCAAAGAGGAGACGCGGCAGTTATTATCTACAATAAAGCACTTACCGTTGAAGCTACAATGAGAGGAAATGGTTTTATTGGCCTAAGACTCACACAACTTACGGTGTATAGCTGTTACATCTCCCCCAACTGTACCATCGATGAATATAAAAAAGACCTTGAAGAACTCAGTGAAAGCGTGCATCTCCAGCGAGGAAAGGTTTTGGTGGCCGGCGACTTTAACGCCGCATCAGTAATGTGGGGAAGCAAACACACGAACAAAAGAGGACAACATCTGATGGATATACTTGCCGACCTGGACTTGACTGTCGCTAATACTGGGGAAGCACCAACATTTGAGCGAGGCAACCGGGCTTCTAGACCAGATATAACTCTGGTGAACTCAAACCTTGCTGGTAGTATTACAGATTGGAGAGTCTTGGATGAGGAGTCTATGAGTGGCCATAAATATATCGCTTTCAACATAAGGGAAAAGACGCCAAAGCTCGAAGCACCAGTAATTGGTTGGAATTTCAACAAGATTGACAAAAAAAGGTTCGAAGAAACACTCAAGGGGGAGTTCATAAGAACGCCATCAGAGTTGGTTAGCGCAACAACCAAAGCCTGTAACAGAGCTATGCCAAAAAAGACAGCAAGACGGAAAAAACCGGTCTACTGGTGGAACAGCGACATTGCCTCAGCCAGATCACAGTGCCTTGAACGCAGAAGAGCATACACTAGAGCAAACTCAAAGAAAAAGAAGCTGCAGTCTGAAGAGGAAAGATTGAATCATGCCAGAATTAGTGAAGAAGCTAAAGAAAGGTACAAAATTGCTAAATTAAACTTACAAACCCTTATTTTGAAATCAAAAGGAGAGAACTGGCAAAAAGTAAGAGACGAAGTAGACGAGGACGTCTGGGGTTTGGGTTACAAAATTGTAACAAAAAAGCTCCGTAGATTGCCGCCTGTCCCTATAAGTCTGAATAAAATACGTGATATTGTGTCAGTCCTGTTCCCTGATCATGGGGATTTCGCGAGGACCATAGAAAGATCTGATCAGGTTCCAAGTATAACAGGGGAAGAACTAAATAAGGCTTGCAAACGTATCAAATCAAGAAAAGCGCCAGGGCCAGACGAAATAGCACCGGAGATAGTGAAGCTCGCTGCCGATGTGATTCCAGACAGAATAATAGAGGTCATGAGCAATATTTTTCAAAATGGTGAGTTTCCGGCTATATGGAAAACTGCGAGATTGATACTACTGCGAAAAAATAACAAGCCAGCAGACGATCCTTTAGGTTACAGACCTCTTTGTCTCTTAGACTGCTATGGCAAACTCCTGGAGCGCTTGCTGTTGAATCGAATAGAAGGATTACTCCCAGACCACGGTGGATTGGCAGACGAACAGTACGGATTCAGAAGTGGAAGATCAACACTAGATGCCATCCAAAAAGTTAAAAACATAGCAGCAGAAGCCAAACAAGGAACACAGCGTACCAGAAAGCTTTGTGCCCTCGTCGCAATAGATGTCCGGAATGCTTTCAATACTGCACCATGGAATCAAATCCTTAAAGAGTTTGAGGCACGCAAATTCCCCAAGTATATCTGCAATCTCATTAGCAGCTACTTAGATATGAGAAGCATAATACTAACAGATGCTGCGGGGTTAACAGAGACAGTTAGGGTAACAAGTGGAGTTCCACAAGGCTCTATTCTTGGCCCAACCTTATGGAATATACTCTATGATGGAGTGTTTAAATTAAACCTTGGTAACGGTGCACATCTCATAGGGTTCGCGGATGATCTGGCGTTAGTAGTAGCTGCCAGAACAGACCAACTACTTGTGGAAAAAACCAACTACGCTTTAAAGATAATTAACAAGTGGATGGTCGCAAAACAACTAAAACTGGCACCGGAAAAGACCGAAGCAATTATGCTAAGTGGCAGGAAAAGACATGGTTCAATAACCTTTAATATTGAAGGTATACAAATAAAACCAACCGACAAGCTAAAATATCTTGGCGTTTGGCTAGATAAAAGCCTAAAATTTGACAAACATGTGGTGCAAACTTGTGAAAAGGCGGAAAAATTAACAACAGCCCTTAGTCAGCTAATGCCTAGGAAAGGAGGGGCTAAAGCTAGTAAAAGAAGAGTCTTAGCATCAGTTGCTCACTCTGTCATGCTGTATGGTGCTCCAGTTTGGGGCCAAGCGCTCCAAATAGCTAAATATAATAATATGCTGGGCAGAATACAGCGGCGTTTGGCCATTCGAATCTGTGGTGCATACCGAACAGTATCTAAAGAAGCTGTTTTGGTAATAGCAGGTTTAATCCCCATAGATCGGTTGGTCAAAGAGCGAACAAGGCTTTATAATAAACTTAACCACGTAACCCCAAAAGAAGAGCGGCAAAAGACGCTACAAGAATGGGGAAAGGAGTGGAAGGAAAAGGGAAAGGGACAATGGACAAGGGACCTTATACCAGACCTTGAAAAGTGGCTTGACAGGAAGCATGGCGAGGTGGATAAGCTAATAACACAGGCACTAAGCGGGCACGGAGTTTTTAATACCTACCTGCACGCAATAGGTAAAGCAGTTAGTGAAAACTGCCCTTATTGTGGCGAGGAGGATACGCCTAACCATGCGATATTTGAATGCATCGAGTTTGAAGAAGAGAGAAGCAAAGCTTACGAAAACGGAGAGCGCTTGACAAAGGGAAATTTGGTGCCTCAGATGTTGAAGAGCAAAGAGGGGTGGACAAGGGGTGCAACAGTGCTCCAAACTATAATGAAAAGACGAGTAAAGGATGAATGGGATCGGCAAAAAGTGAACGAAGCCTGAGCAGACAGCCCCCTTCCTGAAGTCATGCGCATTGCGGTTCCGGGAAGGACGGCCAGTTAATGTAGGAGGTTTTAGTCCGTAGGTTACAAAGAGGTTACTCTCTGTGAAGTCGGGCATGTCAATTGGTCCAAGCTAATTGACATCCATGAGGATTTCCTCCTACAACAATAAAAAAAAAAAAAGGTTAAAATACACAAATAATTTGAAGTACATTCAAATTATTTGTCTAACCATGTAACCTAACCGTTTCAAACATCAAACGTTTGCTAACCGAAGCACTGCCATGGAAATTCCCGAGTCGCAGTCGGTAAACAGAACAATAATTTATTGTGTAAATAGCGTTTATAGTTTAGTGGCTATAAACTGGGAATGACGAACGAACACGACTCGTGAACAATCGGCGCCGCTCGGGTTGTAAATGAACGGTGACTGGATAACTCCAATCCTAACAATCCATAGGTACCTACTGATAATACATACATAACTCCGCTTTCCGCTGAAGCGGTGATAGCCTAGTGGTTAGGGCGTCAGCCTCCTAATCAGAGGTCGGCGGTTCGAATCCAGGCACGCACCTCTAACTTTTCGGAGTTATGTGCGTTTTTAAAAATTAAAATATCACTTGCTTCAACGGTGAAGGAAAACATTGTGAGGATCATCTCAAAGACGTGTGAAGTCTGCCAATCCGCACATGGCCAGCGTGGTGGACTATGGCCAAACCCTTCTCATACTGAGAGGAGACCCGTGCTCTGTAGTGAGCCGTTAATGGGTTGTTCATGATGATGATGATGATGAACTCCGCTTGCTTATTACTTTATCACACCTAAAATATTGAACAGATTTTGATACAGACGTTTGTTTTGGGTTTCTTATTAGGTCTGGTTGCGTTTTTCACGTGTAGTAGATAATTAACATATTGTAGTGAGATGATGGTATTATACCATGTGTTAATTTGTATGTATGCAGCCATATACAAAAGGTATATTTGAATCGGAATATTTTTTTTTATTCACCACAAGTTAGCCCTTGACTGCATCTCACCTGATGTTAAGTGATGATGCGGTCTAAGATGGTAGCGGGCTGACCTGTTAGGGGTATGGTAAACTCATACTCCTAATTGGTTTCTACACCACATTGTGCCGGAACGTTAAATCGCTTGGCGATCTTTGTCGGTAGGGTGGTAACTAGCTACGGCCGAAGACAACCACCAAACCAGACTCAAGCCTGGAATCGAACCCAGGACCTCCAACTTTAAAATGCAACAAACACGCGCTGCGCCACGGAAGTCGTCAAAACTTCATGTGATAAAAAGCAAGGAGATAAGGATTGCATCCGGTGGAAACGCATAGAATACTTTTTCATCGAAAACAAGATTCTGGCGGAAAGAAATAAAACGTAGGAAATAGCTAGTCGTCGATAAATATAATTAGGATACCAAGAGGGACTCTCAAATAAATTACTCTGATATGGTATTTTATCAAACTGCAAAGCATCATTAGTTCATACACTATATCATTGTAGAAATGTACACAAACAAAGAACATTGCTTCTTCTTTTATAATGCACATCTCATACATCAGAAATCCCTATCCGGTTTCCGTTTTCCCTGCTTGAAGGTACACTTTGTATTATAGCGCGTAGCTTCAACACCGCAGTGAATATAATATATCGGTATGCGCGCTGCACCATAATATACCTTTAAGTTAAATTGAATTCAAGCGAAGGTATATAAAAAGTCAGGTGAAAATAGGTTACTAGGACATGAAAGGTGCGATTTGGACTCACGTGAAGTGTTCCGTACCAAGATGCAATATGAAACACTGTTGTATTGACATTATTACAGACGACCTTTGTGGCGTAGCGCATTAGCTGTCGTATGATAGAATGGGATGGGTGGTGGTAGGCTTCGGCGAAGAGTAGTTACCGCCTACTGGCAAAGACATATTACTATTATTTTATATATATTCATGGGCAACGGTAATTACCTACTAAACATCAGGTGCTCTTTGCCGGCGATATAAATATATAAACACCAACCACGTTAACCTATTCCGATGGTTAGCTTATTTAATCAAGTTAGAAATTTTTATATACAAAAAATAACAAAAAACAACCAAAAGAGGACGTTTGGTTTTTCTTTCATTTACAAGTTTTTTTGACGACCTATGTGGCGCAGCGCGCGCGCTGTCAGATTATAAAAAAGTTGGAGGTCCTGGGTTCGATTCCCGGCTCGAGTCTGGCCTGGTGGGAGGCTTCGGCCGTGGCTAGTTACCACCCTACCGACAAAGACGTGTCGCGAAGCGATTTAGCGATCCGGCACGATGTCGCGTAGAAACCGAAAGGAGTATGGGTTTACCATACCCCTTACAGGTTAGCCCGCTACCATCTTAAACTGAATCATCACTTACCATCAGGTGAGATTGCCGTCAAGGGCTAACTTGTAGTGGATATAAAAAAAAAAAAGTTTATTTATTTTTATTAATTGTTGCGAAAGTGGCAATAGAAACACACAATTTCAACCCTTCCTATAAAGGATCACGACAGACGTCGGAAAGGCAGCGCAGTAGTAATGATGGTTGGGTGCGGAAATCTAAAACGACCTTCACTTATATGTTTCTGCCAAAAATCTTTTTTTAATTGACATATTTTCCCCGAACATGCTAAGAACAATGGCTGGCATGTCGGAAAGTAAAATAGTTGTTTCTAAATATCAACTTTCAAATACTCGTGTGTGTAAAGAAATACGGCAAAAATTTTAATATCATGTTCGGAAACTCGCCACGAGCCAGAGATACCGGGACAGTGAAGGGCGGAAAATAATCTCTCCTCCGAAATATTTGTCTCGGGGTCGCTCTCCAAACATTTTATACAAAAGGCTATTTAACTTTTATTAAACTGCCTAGTTTGTATAGTAGTTATTTCGTTTGCTAACAAATTACGAGTTGGGTTTAAATTTGTCTCGCGGATTCTTTTGACTTGCGAATAACTCGCTGCCTTAGAGGACGGGAGGAAGGAAGGACGGTTCCTTGTTATTATCTTTATCGTGTGCGCAGTGTGGTGAGACAATGCTTTTATTCCCTAAACTAGCTGTTGCCCGCGACTTCGTCTGCGTAGAATTGCTGATTTCCAGTGAGATTGAGGTTTTCCGTACGGTCAGTGCCCTGCTTCAGAAAGTAAGCTACAGGCAAATGTCAAATTGCCGATTTTCGTGTCTCTAAATTATTAAACATAGGACTTTCATACAAACATTAAGCCCCTATTTTACCCCCTTCGGGAAAGATTTGGATGAAAAAAATTCTTACCTTATACTTACGCCCTAAAAGAAATCTATTTTCAAAATTTCAAGCTTGTAGACTTCATAATAAAAAAATAAGCAAAAACTATCATCCCCTATTTTACCACCATTAACAGGTAATATTTAAAAAAAAAATGTCGTACTTGTTTTTTATTTATTATTATTAATCTTAACGCAAATTTTTGTGTCTCTAACTCTAAAAAGAAAGGTTTTTAATACAAAATTCCAACTCCTATTTTACCCCCTTAGTTGATCGGTAGGTACATACGATACTATACAAACGGTATGTGGGCCGCCCTCCAGCCAGGTGGAGCGATGACCCCTGGAGACAGGATGAGTTGGCGCTGCTTCAAAGAGGCATATGTCGAACAGTGGATTAATGTTGGCTGATGATGATGATGATGTAGATGATGATGATGTAGGTACATATCGAGATAACTATCGTCCTTTTATTATGCATTACGGAATCCCAAAGAAGACGCAAACAAAAGGCGATACGTCTTATTTTAATCTGTAACTGGAGCGCATATTAAGGCTTATTATTTGCCATAAAAGTTACGGGACGTAAAGGCGTCTTAAATAAAATTAATTAGGTGCGCGAGTGGGCCGCTATTGTGAGGAAAATTTCTGTATAGCGACATTAATTTTAATATTACGACATAATTACGAGGGGAAGTTATTGCCTGAAGTGCGATTGCGTGAGTCGAGTGTGTGTAAACGCCTGCTTCGTGTTAAAATTAATCGGAAACAGTAATGAGATATCATATATTATTATTTTTTTACTTTTGATTGTATAGTATATATAAAAAAGAAACACCTCCATTAAGAAAATCTCTTAAAGAACAATGCGCTAAAAGGTACCCAATAAAAGATTGTTAACATCTTAAAACAAGTAAGAATATATTGGAGTTTAGTTAGGTTTTCTGCTTGACTTGACTGCTAAACAAGCTGCAAGACACTTGCTTAATCTGGAGAAGTCCATCACCTATAGGAATTTAGAAATACATTTACAAATTACAGGCTTACAACTTTTGATAAAAAAGCCAATTTAAATTTTGCAGGAAATAGATTCATTATGGTATACACATTACAAAGAGAATATCTATTATAAAGAAACAAATCTTTCCTATTCGTAATTATAAGCATTGAATTATTAATTGACATTAGTATAATGGGCGTATTGTGGGCTTATATAATTCGGGTTGGAGAGATTAAACTACTCTTAAATTGTAACGCATCAATATAATTTAGTTTAATTTGGTTTAGCATAAATATACCACACATTGTATCAGATATGATTCCTTTAGTATTAAAATCCTTTATATCAGTTCAGTGCCTATTTGTCTGACTAAGCCGATCTTTATACGAAAGCTTTTAGCGGCTTATTTTATCGCAAACCGAAAATTTTGATAAGTTTGTTCAGTTTAATACCGGGAGTCGGAGCAACCTTTCATAGTTCGTGCTGGAAGTGATTTAACAATAAAACATATAAAAATCCTATTTTGTACTTTAGATAAAAATTCACGTGTAGTCGGGCCACTAAAAGGAACGGGTTTCTTCTTAGAGTGCGACGGGTGTAGACGTTAGTCCACCATGCTGGATTGGATGCATAATTCGAATTGGTAGACTTCACACGCCTTTGAGAAACTATGGATAACGTTCCGGCATGCTGGTTTACTCACGACGTTTTCCTTCACCATTAATTAGATATAATGAATTGCTAAAAATTCACATAACTCCTAATAGCCGAAGTCTGAATAACTGGGCTAACATCGCTTGTTTTACGAAATAAATAAATGATTACTATTCTTGATAAGCTGACGCTTGTGAATACATTCGCGTAGATTTAGCATTTTTGATAGCTTACGTCTGAAATTTATGAATATCCCATGACCATATTCCAGTTTCCAATATATAAATCTTATTTCGAGGAAGTTTGCTATGCGAAACTGTATCTATCGAAGATCGAAATGAAAATCAGTTTTTCACAAATCCCGCGGGAATGGATTTTTCCCGGAGTAAAAAGTAGCCTGTGTGTTAATCCAGGGTATTATCTCCATCCAAATTAAATTCAAAATGGTTCACTAGTTCCATTTATAATATTAAGAGTGTTATTAAGATTCGCACTGTAATGCGGAACTTAACAAATGGACGAAGATGTTGCTTGGTGAATCGGAATCTGACTGAAACTCTCTTATTATATAAAAGGATGCCTTTCAATATTCGCCATTAAGGGATCATCTGACAAAGCAGCGCGGCACAAAGGACGGCTAATCTCTGTAGCTGCGGTCCCTTCGGAGAAACTTGTATGCTAAGGGAAGATAATATTATCATGGTAACGTCGAATGCGGATACGCCGTACAAAAGAGTTGCTAAGTAACTAGTTGCAAGAGGCGAATTTACTTTCGCCAGATATTACTTGATTCCAATACCGATAGAAAGCTGCTTACGGGACGTTGTGACGGTGAAGCTCAACAGAGCTTTTTAAATAAGCTCCAAAGTTAGAGCAATACACACCCAAGATTTTTCTTAGTAATACTCTATAAGCTTTCGTTTTATAAAAAGTTTGAACTTATTGATAGACATGTCCAAGATATCAATAAAAATAAAATATAATTTCCTTGGTTACTTATTTTGGGCAGCCTACTAAAAGGCACTACACATTTACTCTTACTTCTTTAATTTACTCTTATATATTGTACTCAACAGAGCTTGACCGTCACAACGTCCCGTCATTGGGCCCAGCCCTCCTCTCATAGGACAGGATTTTAGAGGAGAGACCCAAACGCTGGTCGGTTGCAGGTTGATGGGCTTTGACTATTGCTATCTCACATAGCCTGCGATGAAGCTGTGATAGCCTAGTGGCTAGGACGTCCGCGTCCTAATCAGAGGGTAGGGGTTCCAACCCGGACAAGCACCTCTAACTTTTCGGAGTTTTGTACGTTTTTAAGCAATTAAAATATCACTTGCTTCAACGGTGAAAGAAAACATCGTGAGGAAACCTGCATGCCAGAGAGTTCCCCATAATGTTCTCAAAGGCGTGTGAAGTCTGCTATGCCGCACATGGCCAGCGTGGTGGACTATGGCCAAACCCTTCTCATATTGAGAAGAGACCCGTGCTCTGTAGTGAGCCGAGAATAGGTTCATGATGATCGCATATAACTGGGACTGGTGGCTTAAAGAGCTCGGTGTCATGTTTGGAAAAGAGGGAAGGGAGAATTACAAACCGGAAACTACAAGTCCGATAATAATTGCTTTAGGCTTCCGAGATTACGATAAGAAGCGTACTGGTATAAAAACTAAAGGGTAGGTAAAGTCACGAGCCACAGCTAATTAGGAATACCGTCTAGTTTATTAGATTTAACATAATTTCAAATAATTATTATTAAAAAAGGTTTTTCGTCACCAAATTAACGCTTGCGATTCTACAAGGTAAATTAAATCTTATCAGCGTAGACGTGCGGTGGATAATCGAATGGAAACATAGATAATTCCAGAAAGTTCTGCTAAGTTATTGGGGACATTAATCTTGTTTTGTTGACATGTTAATCTCCGGCCTAATTGATTTAGTTTGTTATTACATAATACGTGCTAACAACATTTTTTATGCTCATTCCTAAGATGATATCCACGCCACTTCAACATCTTCGACACTTGAAGCCTGAACATTTACCCGTTTTATTGGGCTCAGAAATAATCATGGTTTAAGCGAAAAACGCCTGTTTCGATCTAATAGACAACATCGGCCAATGAGTCGCTCGCTCGTTTCATTTTTTTCACGTCTTGTTTTTTAATATATTTGATTAGTTTACTCGTTATAGGGTTTATGTATTTTAGACCCCGAATAAAATACGTCAGAAACTACTGAACGCCAGACGTTTGTTAAAAATTTTACACATAAAAATTCATGCTCCGTGAACTTTTTTCGATTCACGTTAATTTTTGTCAGGGAATGTTGTACCTTGAACTCTGCATATGGCTTTGTTCGCATTAACTTTTCGCGATAGCTGTACCAGTATTTTTCTATTTTCCTACAAAAGATAAAATTAATCTATTCTCCTATAAAATATAAATTGCTTCGTAAAAGTAACAATAAACAAAAACTCGAATTTCTCTCTGGAGTACTATGAAATAAAATAAAACAGGAGACTTTTAGAATAGAAAGTATCGTACATAATATTGTATTGAGAATTAAGTTACCAAATTACATCCAGTATCGATGTAAAAAAGGAATGAAATTTTGTACTGTAGAGAGGGAATAAAATAATTACGTCCCAGATCAATCAAACAGGATTCTTCTTGAATCAATCAGTAATAGTTTATCTCTCTAAAACAATAATTTCGTAACGCTTATGTGACGCTGTGTGAAAGAGCGACAAACCAACGAACACATATTTGCAAACACATCATTAGTATTCCAAACAAGGTATTCACATCTTAATATTAAATTGGAATACGCTCATTACCGGCATCCGACTATCAACAAAATTTTACCTTCATAGTATTTGCCCGTCTGCAATAAAACTAAAATGAACTGACATTGACATTTGTCAAAAAGTCGTTTCACTGAGTGAATGCAATATGAATATAATATTTTTTTTAACACCACAATTTAGCGCTTGACGGCTTCACACCTGATGGTAAGTGATGATGCGGTCTAAGATGGTAACGGGCTAACCTGTTAGGGGCATACCTGTTCTCTGGGCGTTAAACAAATCCAGCGAGAGGGACATGGCGTGGTGGTTTTTAGTTTGGGTATACCCCACCGATGAAGGGGGGGGGGGGAGTCCCACATAAACTCTATCCTGCCCAACGGATGGAGGTGGTCATAAAACGTTCCCACCGCAGGGAAAAAAAATAAAAAAAATGTGGTACCCACGCTCCTAATTGATTTCTACACGACATCGTGCCGGAACGCTAAATCGCTTAGCGACACGTCTTTGTCGGTAGGGTGGTAACTAGCCACGGCCAATGCCTTCCACCAGACCAGACTCGAGCCGGGAATCGAACCCAGAACGTCCAACTTTTTTAAAATGCAAGAGCTCATGCGCTGCGCCACGGAGGTCGTCAAATATTTCGTAATATCAAAATATAACATCAGAACATGCACAGCTGGGTTCAATAATGGAAACTCCACAACATCAATCTCGCATTGCAGACGGTTCGCAGTTAGATACTGCTGGCACTACATAAAGCAGTATTTATTGATTTACAACCTTGAGGCCGCGCGCAGTCAGCGATATCATACTCGATTGCATGTTTGTGCCCAACTACAACTACAGTTCGTTCGGAAATTGCTATTGCATTGCAGTTATTGGAACAGCTGAGTTTTTAAGGTTCCGATCCTCGTGACGAAAAACGGAACTATTGCTGTCAGTGCCACCCGTTTATTTATTTTGTATTTTTTTTATTTTTATTGGATCATTAAACTAGTCACTATCTATATAAAACAACAAAAAACATTTCAGAAGAACAAACACGAGATAGTGACTTTCTAGAAATGACCACAGCATGCACAACCTTAAAATTAACCTTACATCTAAATAATGTACTCTCTTACGACCCGAAGTCTAGTGTCATGATTTCCAAATGTTTTAGATTTAAGTGTCTTTTAATTTACATAAATTCAAAATTCAAATTCAAAATAATCTTTATTCAAATAGTCCTTAAAAAGGCACTTTTGACGCGTCAATAATTTACACAGTAGTTATTTCATGGTGATAACTATATTCGTAAACTTAAAACTAAAGCTATGAGGGTTCCAAACGCGCCCCGGTCTAAGAAGAAGCCCACAACAAACTTAGCCGGGGTTTTTCTTTTTTTTCGTTATCACCATCTCACATAATGAATAAAATTAATAATAAACTATAGTACCTATGGAGATAGAGCAATTCACACCCAAGCTTTTTTATCGTTTATATAATCCTTAATATCGTAATATGATTTTTCTAAAAGCTTTCGTTTTATAAAAACTTTGAACTTATGGATAGACATCTCCAAGATATCAATAGGTAATTTATTATAGAATAAAATACAATTTCCTTTGAATGAGTTACTAATTTTGTGCAGCCTACTAAACGGTACTACAAGCTTACTTTTACTTCTAATGTTCAGTGCGTTACAGTCCATTTTTTTCTTGAATTTATCAATATTTTTATGAACATACATTAAATTTTCATATATATATTGGCTATGCACTGTCATTATTTTATAATCTTTAAATTTATCTCTTAATGACTCTCTGGGACCTAATTTATATATCGCACGAACAGCCCTCTTCTGCAAAACGAATATAGTGTCAATATCAGCAGCATTACCCCATAATAAAATACCATATGACATAATGCTGTGAAAGTAGCTAAAATATACAAGTCTGGCAGTCTCTATATCCGTCAAATGACGGATCTTTTTTACCGCGTAAGCAGCAGAGCTAAGTCTGTGCGATAAATTATTTATATGTGGACCCCATTGAAGTTTAGCGTCTAACGTTATGCCTAAGAATGTAGCCGTATTTACCAGATCCAATTCCTCATTATTAAGTAGTACACTGGTTTTCACCTGTTTAACATTGGGCAACGTGAATTTAATACACTTTGTTTTCTTCCCATTAAGTGCTAAGTTATTAGCCTCAAACCAATGTACTACTTTCGCGAGAGAGTTGTTTACCTCGTCAACATTTGTTTCACGTCGTTTAATTTTAAAAACGAGTGATGTATCATCAGCAAACAATACTATCCCGCTATTGTCCTTAGTAAGGTAAGGAAGGTCATTTATGTAAATGAGGAACAGAAAAGGTCCTAATATAGATCCCTGAGGAACCCCTATTTTCACAAATGACCCGTTAGACCGTTATATATAATTATATATAATAACTTAATAATTAAAATGTGAATATATAATTAAAGTAAGTGATTTGACTTAAATGATTTAGGTTTACTTTTGACTATTTTAATGAAAAGTATCTCAATTGACGGTTTTCTTAATACCGGAATTGAATAAGGCAAAACGGAAAACATGACGTTCGAATCGGTCCTTCATAAGTTAGTTAGTCGTTGGTCATTGTTGGATAGTTCTTGTTTAGTGTTGGTACTGAAATGTGTTCTCCAAGCTTCTGGTTGTACAAAGGTGTGTAAAATGTTATAGAAAAACAAGAACAGATATTTAATTGACTTATCAACAAGGTGTTTACCATTCTGTAAATAAATAAGAATAGATACTGAAGAAGTTTCTTAACACTATTATCGAGTTCGAAAAATACCGATTGCTGTTCTAATTTCAGTTTTGACGAATGAATTTTAACAAGGAAAACTCTTTTTGTAGTACTGAAAGTCCCATGTAACTGATGCAAGCAATACAAATAAGTAAAACCAGTGGGCTAAAACTTTGAAATCTTACACGGTCCTAATTCTAAAATTCAATTATTATTACAAATATTGGATTGAATTTATAAATATTAAATTTGTCATGATCATATTTTGAATTATATATTTTTATTTTAACTAAAATAAAATAAATTAGGGCACATAAATATCTTTATATATTTACAGAAAATGTCAGTGATTTCTTTGATAAGGTACTTACTCGTAGTAGATATGTATTATGCAATAACTTATTTATGGGTTTTCGAACCAAACGTGTGTTAGTACCATTTTGTTTTTGTAAATTAACTTTGTCGAGGGAGAAAGGCGGGAGACTTCGTATATTATGGTGGGTGCGGTTTCATCACGCTTTTCTTGAATTAATGTTAGTTGGCTAGTTTTGGAAGGGACTGGTGTTGGTTGTGTCGTGGACAGTTTTGGTGTCGTTTGTGTAGAGGCTAGTTTTCTGAATGGTTAACAGGTATTAATTTGGGAAAGGTTTGAGGGATCCGCGGCCGCAGAGTGCGAAGTTTCCCGCCATTTCTCCCTAGCTTCTACATTGCTATAAACTTGACATTGGCTAATCTGTGCAAAGCCATAAAAAGAGAGAACTTTGTCGAGTTTGGTGAAGGTTTGTAATAAATCCTGTGGCAATCTTACAAATTTTCCAGGACTACATGTGCTGGATGCAATTCATTCGTTTAGCGGTTTAGTCGTAAAGGCTACAGACAAATAAAGGTATGTTGTTTTTTTTATTGTGTTCGCTTATATACTTGACGTACGGAACCCTGTAAACTTAATTTTAAATAATCATCTTTGTTAGGCAACAGTCATCACATTAGGACCGGATTTGTTAGCATAGGCAATGAAAATACTTGTTTTTGCGCTCAAGTAGGTAATTGGAGTTTAATGTATGCAGTTCTTTATAAATGTATACACGCGATATGTCAAGTGCATGCGAAATCAATATAATAACGATATGAAACCAAATAGAAAATCATAATTATTTTTATCGTTTCTTCTTGTGGTTATGGTAATATAATTGAGTTACTTGAATAATAAGTAAGATTGTAGATTTAGATATATCGGGTGATAAATTGCCGAAATAAAAAAAAAAAACACTCCGTCATGTTATGGCTAATTAAATTAGATTCTTATTCTTTTGAATATAAGTTTTTGTTTGTTTATATATATATATATATATATATATATTTTTGGTATGCGTTCTTTTTCTCTAGTAGTTTCTAAATATGTTGTGGTAACCTCTAAGTGGGTCTGCAGAATTATATATATATTTATCTTTATACCCCTTCTTATGTATTTTTATAGTTTTTAGTGTTCTGTAGCCTGTTGGTTGCCCTTAATTAAATAAATAAATAAAAATAAAATAAATAAATAATTATTCTTAAGATGTTAAAAATCTATCAAGACAATGATAATGTCGTACAATTTTTAACTTACAATCATCAGCTTTGCTCTGCAGTGTGTCACTACAAACAAGTAGACCAATCAGCCTGTGTTGAGTCTCGGGCCCTCTTAGGCACCAGGCCTATAAGGCTCACGACTGAGGTTCCAGGGGCCCAACGACAATTTTTCTGCCATTTAGAAAATGACACACCATAACTACTCATTTTGCAGAGAGAAGACCTTAATCCTCGGCAGTCCACAAGCCTACAGTTACTTACCAATACTGATTATTACAATAGCCACATAAATAAGACATCATCTAATGTGCTGAATAAAGTTGTCCCACTATATTATTTATCTGTTCTTAATATTACAAAGTAGCGCAGTCAGTTGTTAAGTATTTATCTATCAGTAGAATCCTTGTGTTAGGAAGTACATTTATTAAGGAATGACGTAAACCTGCATAATCTAAGCCATCATAGACGTAGACGCCCGCGCAGCTCGACGATGGTAAAATTAGGTGTCTAGCCAAGTTCTAGCTAAGATAAAGGAACTGGCCACGTCACACAAGTACCATTTGGATCCATTTTTGACGCCTTAACAACACAAAATCAAAATCTTGAAGTTTTTTTTTGACACCTTAACAACTCTAAATCAAAATTTTGAAGTTTTTTTTTTACTCTTAATTAACACAAAATCAAAATTTGAAGTTTTTAAATTAAGTCTATACAATCTTCCAACACCCATTATGACTTCCAATGCACAGCGCGTGCTCTGTAGTACTATAAAATGGGAGGTCCCGTGTTCGATTCTCAGCTTAAGTTTGATCTGGGGATAGGTTTCAGATAAGAGCTAGTTAGCACTCTGCTAACACCGCCAAGCGATTTACCGTTCCGGTACGATATCGCTTAGAGACCGATTAGGGGGCTGGGATCGGCTGGCAACGCATCTGAATCTGTTGCTGCACATATTCATGGGGACTGAAACATTTAACATAAGGTTACGCGTCTGCTAGTTTTCCAACTAAGTATATCTTTTTTCTTGCGGTTGCTAAAGCGGTGATAGCCTAGTGGTTTGGATTTCAGCCTCCTAACCAGAGGTCGGCGGTTCGAATCCGGGCACGCACCTCTAACTTTCCGGAGTTATGTGCGTTTTAAAAAATTAAAATATCACTTGCTTCAACGGTGAAGGAAAACATCGTGAGGAAACTTGCATGCCTTAGAGTTCTCCATAATGTTCTCAAAGGCGTGTGAAGTCTGCCAATCCGCACATGGCCAGCGTGGTGGACTATGGCCAAACCCTTCTCATATTGAGAGGAGACCCGTGCTCTGTAGTGAGCCGACAATGGGTTGATCATGATGATATCTTTTTGCCATTTTTATATAAAAAATCTAATACGCCTTTTACAGAACTCTTCTTCTAAATTACATTCTTCGGAAAACGTGACTCTTTTATTTTAAACTGGGTGCCAGTTTTAAATACAAAATAGTTTTGAAAGAAAAAAAACATTTTCACTTATCAGACATTGTATGCGGACGTGTTCCCGGGCAATTGCAACATGTACACAGTTTTTTTTGCCTTGCAAAACCGAAATGGTAATGCATTTAGCGCATAGTCTCACCCGAGCGAGCGATTCGGTAGCAAATAAGAACAACTGGGTATCCGAAAAAGTGTGTACGCACACATTTGCGGAAAACTCATCTGCATTTTGTCCTCAGATTTGGTTTGCATGCTATTAAACTCGGAAAACGCAGCTGTACACTCAATTTAATGCGCAGGTCAGTTACATGCCAGAGTAAATGCGACAATAAATGTACCAGGTGTCACGTATGAAAAATAGTTTTCATAATAAATTGTCCATAGCTATGTGTCCATAGCTGTGAACAATTTCGCTGTGATAGCCCAGTGGTAAAAGGATATACTTTACAGATTATTAGAGAATAAGTTCAAAGTTTATATAAAACGTAAGCTTGTAGAAAAGTCCTACTATAGTGTAAAGGATTACATAAATGATAAACAAGCATGGGTGTGAAATATTGCTCTAATAAGATAGCTCTTAATATAATTTTAAGTGGCATGTGAGATGGTGATAACAAAAATAAAATTTACCTGGCTAAGTTTGTTGTGGGCTTCTTCTTAGACCGGGGCGCGTTTGGAACCCTCATAGCTTTAGTTTTAAGTTTTCGAATCTAGTTATTACCATCAAATCACTACTATGTAAATTATCGATGCGTCAAAAGCGCCTTTTAAAGGACTTTTTGAATAAAGATTATTTTGAATTTGAATTTATCCAGTAATTATTTCAAGGTCGTCAGTTTTGGATAGCTTTTACCGTGATAAAATCTATTCAGCACGATTCACTTGGGAGAGGGGATGAAAGTGAAAATGTGTATTTAGTGGTAATCCATTAATGCGACCCCGATTTCACTCATTTTTTTTTGGTAGAAAGGAGATACTTTGATGTTTATCCTGTAATTATTTCAAGGTCGTCGGTTTAGTAATCCATTGCTTCGTGATTGGAAGACAAACAAACAAACTAACTCAACGCAGAAGTAGTCGTGGGCATCAGCTAGTTTCATAATAAATTATTTAATGCTCTCCCGTTCTTTTCTGTGTGACGTTTTTATATTTAGATGTAGTTTCAAGTTGATTTTTCGTGTTTTTTTTTTATAATTTATTATTATTTGTATATGTAATAGCATTACTGATTTTATAATTGTCATAGAACTTTGTAAGAGCTTACAAAAACCTAAATCAAATAATAAACAAATAAGAACTATTCAAGTCCAATAGCTAACAAGCCCAATTTATGGGAATAAAATTAAATTTTGAAATTCGTATAATTCAAGTGGGCTTTATTTATGAGCAATCTGTAAATTTCAATTCCGTTAACTACATCAAAGGCATGTAAGGCTGATTCTATGGGAAAGAAATTAAACAGCCCGCATTTATCAGTATAGTTTTTTTTTGTTGTTTCCACGTAATGAGAAATAAAAGAGCTTACTACCTGGCGTACTATAAATTAGAATTTTTTTCACTCGAGTTCCATCAATACAAACGTCATAAATCTTTGTAGTTAAACCTCTGAAGGCCTCTAGATAAAAAGTGATTAGCCCTCAATCACTCACAGTTTTTTTCCATAAATTGATCGTGAATGATTCCCATGGCATTTTTAACTTAATTTCATTTCATACACGTCTGCTCTGCTCTGTGCCGCGAGCCAATTTCGTGCGACCGTTATGTTTTCGCTCATCATCCGTGGTCACAGTATTATATGGATTAAAAACCTATTGCTGAGCATTCGATTGTGAGTTAATCGAAACAATCAGTCGGTTATAAAACAAACGGCGTCGGTCGTAATGTGACGCGCATTGCGGGGTGGCATTCGTTTGCATTAACTGGATTACGATTCCGATTCCGATTTTCCAATTTACAATTAAATTTAATTGTCAGTGTAAAACTGACGCTAAGGGCATTAAGTATTTCTCTCATCATCATTATCGTGACAATCAATTAATGATTGACAGACGAATTATAAAATCCGTAGAAGAAAGAACAAAGATCATAGCTCGAACTAAAGTGCACTGAAAAAAAGTTTCTCTCACAAGTCGAGTTACACTTGTTCAAGTATTTTGTGAATGTGTGAAGGAAGCGGTGATAGCCTAGTGGTTAGGGCGTCGCCTCCTAATCAGAGACGAGAGTCGGCGGTTCGATTCCGGGCACGCACCTCTAACTTTTCGGAGTGATGTGCGTTTTTAAACAATTGAAATATCACTTGCTTCAACGGTGAAGGAAAACATCGTGAGGAAATCTGCACGCTTGTTCTCCATAATGTTCTCAAAGGCGTGTGATGTCTGCCAATCCGCACATGGCTAGCGTGGTGGACTATGGTCAAGCCCTTCTCATATTGAGAGGAGACCCGTGCTCGTGCTGAGTGAGCCGGTAATGGGTTGATCATGAAGTATTTTGTAAGAAAATTATAGTATCCATATAAGATATATGCTTCTGTGATAATATGAAAATGATAAAAATATGCTAAGTAGTAAATAATCATTTTGAAATATCACATTGTAAATTTAATAAAGTATCATAGTGAGGCTGACTTGGCATTACATTAAAATCGGTGATAAAGTTAGCTTTATTGCTGGAAACAAAGTGCTTTATGTTCCCCTATGCAAACATTTTACTTGAATGTTACTAATAAAATTTTGTTGGCAGCGATAATTTAATTTTCTAGTGTGATAATAATAAGCGGGACACATATCTCGGAAAACCATGTATGCTCCAAGTTGCTGGAAAGATTTTATTAAATAAATTTGAACAAATGTTAAAAAAAAAAGAATTCATTAAAAAATAAAAATAAAAGAATTCATTATAACGCGATGCGTTATAACGAATCCATCTTTTTATATGGACGATTCAAAGTTAAAGAATAGTGCGTAAATCTTGTATCATTTATTAATTTGAAAACTTATACTAGAGACCCAGTGATATTTTTTTAAACGCTTGTTTTATAACTACCCCGCTCCTTTACCTGCGTGCTTCTCTATTCATTATTTAAATGCAAAAGCTGCAGCATTGAACGAAGAGCAACACACAAGATCACGTTCGCATTTTGTAATTTTTATCTTTAATATTATGGCTGGAATCGTATGGTTGGAATCGTGTACTTTTCGGGATAATTAGTGTATGGTGCATTTCACATTGAGCAAGTTTAGAAAATATATTAAGCTTGGATTTTGTTAGTATTCCTTCCATACATGAAGTATATATATATATATATATATATATATATCCTTTATATCATCATCATCATCATTATGATCAACCCATTACCAGCTTACTACAGAGCAATGGTCTTCTCTCAATATGAGAAGGATTTGGCCATAGTCCACCACGCTGGCCATGTGCGGATTGGCAGACTTCACACGACTTTGAGAACATTATGGAGAACTCACAGGCGTGCAGGTTTCCTCACGATGTTTTCCTTCACTGTTGAAGCAAGTGATATTTGAATTGGCTTAAAACGCACATAACTCCGAAAAGTTAGAAGTGCGTGCCCGGATTCGAACCGCCGATCTCTGATTAGGAGGCTGACGCCCTAACCACTAGGCTATCACCGCTTCATCCTTTATATATCGGACATCTTTTTGCAGGCCAAAAGAGTATATACTATGTATATAGACTAAGATAAGTAAGTACATACCTATCTTAATTTTGATGTTTTTGTGTCCTTGGTTCAATTTATCGTTTGTATTTCTATATAAAAATCACAAAAACCTTGTGAAAGGGTGAGTCGTGTTCACTAACAAGAGTTATTTACGTGATAACGACGCCACTTATCTCTATTAAATAGATTGCACAAAATGAGATGAACGCGTTCAATTGTTCATAGCTCGCTATAACGGTGTCCGCAGGGCCACGGCTGCTTTCAAATAAATCCCGACAAAATCATAAATCTGTGGAGACACCATATACGCCACGAAGTAAGCATGTTAACTCATTCTCTCGGCTTATTTCATAGAAATAGACTATCCTTCTTGTTAATCAACGTGCTATTTTACCAACATTCGCTTCCTACAAAATCTCCTTAATATATTTTCCAATAAAAAATGCATATATTGTTTTTGTAATCTGCCTCCTGTAGTTAAATGTTATTATTGTATACAGTTTAAGACCTTCCTGATTTGTAACGCCTATCTACCTACTATTGGCTTGACTTTAGATTTGATAATTCAGTCAACATCCACTTTTGTTAATTATTATCCAACTACCCTCATTATCGTGCACTGTCACCGCTATTCTAGATGCGGCGCAAGTCTGCAACTTACTTCAAAACCTTACCAAGATTAGCGGTGAGCATAATTTCAGTTCGTTTAAGCAACTTTACCAACGAATTTTTTATCTTTATACAAAACGCAATTATACAAACTCTAGGATCCAGTTCATCACTGTTAGCTACTGTAAATAAGTGTTACCGAGTAGCGTGCCACTATGCATTTGGAATCCTCTCGCGAAAGTAGTACATTGGTTTGAGGCTAATAACTTAGCACTTAATGGGAAGAAAACAAAGTGTATTAAATTCACGTTGCCCGATGTTAAACAAGTGAAAACCAGTGTACTACTTAATAATGAGGAATTGGATCTGGTAAATACGGCTACATTCTTAGGCATAACGTTAGACGCTAAACTTCAATGGGGTCCACATATAAATAATTTATCGCACAGACTTAGCTCTGCTGCTTACGCGGTAAAAAAGATCTGTCATTTGACGGATATAGAGACTGCCAGACTTGTATATTTTAGCTACTTTCACAGCATTATGCCATATGGTATTTTATTATGGGGTAATGCTGCTGATATTGACACTATATTCGATTTGCAGAAGAGGGCTGTTCGTGCGATATATAAATTAGGTCCCAGAGAGTCATTAAGAGATAAATTTAAAGATTATAAAATAATGACAGTGTATAGCCAATATTTATATGAAAATTTAATGTATGTTCATAAAAATATTGAAAAATTCAAGAAAAAAATGGACTGTAACGCACTGAACATCAGAAGTAAAAGTAAACTTGTACCGTTTAGTAGGCTGCACAAAATTAGTAACTCATTCAAAGGAAATTGTTTTTTATTCTATAATAAATTACCTATTGATATCTTGGAGATGTCTATCAATAAGTTCAAAGTTTTTGTAAAACGAAAGCTTGTAGAAAAATCATATTACGATATTAAGGATTATATAAACGATAAAAAAGCTTGGGTGTGAATTGCTCTATCTCCATAGGTACTATAGTTTATTATTAATTTTATTCATTATGTGAGATGGTGATAACGAAAAAAAAGAAAAACCCCGGCTAAGTTTGTTGTGGGCTTCTTCTTAGACCGGGGCGCGTTTGGAACCCTCATAGCTTTAGTTTTAAGTTTACGAATATAGTTATCACCATGAAATCACTACTATGTAAATTATTGACGCGTCTGCCTTTTTAGGGACTATTTGAATAAAGATTATTTTGAATTTTGAATTTGAACAAATTGCCAAAATTGCCAAATGAAATTTCTGGGATGTCTCTCAATAAGTTCAAAGTTTATATTAACTCGACACTTGATGACGGAGGGAGAACACCGCCAACCATTCCGCGATGCCAAAATTCACTCAGTGACATTCGCTTCACTCAGAGCGCAGTGCGTAAAGCGCTTCTCTCTCTCGACGTCAACAAGGCGAGCGGGCCTGACGGTATCCCTGCCGTAGTGCTTAAAATGTGTGCTCCTGAGTTGACTCCGGTCTTAACGCGCCTGTTTCGGCAGTCTTACTCCTCCGGCACTGTTCCGTCTTCCTGAAAGACTGCCTTAGTCCACCCTATTCCAAAGAAGGGCGATCATTCAGACCCATCGAACTACAGGCCAATTGCGATAACCTCCCTGCTTTCTAAAGTTATGGAGCGTATAATAAACACCCAAATGCTTCATTACCTGGAAGAGCACCAGCTGATTAGCGATCGTCAGTATGGCTTTCGCCACGGTCGTTCAGCTGGTGATCTCCTAGCTTACCTCACTCACCGCTGGGCGGAGGCAATCGACAGCAAGGGAGAAGCTTTGGCGGTCAGCCTGGATATTGCAAAGGCCTTTGATCGGGTTTGGCATAAGGCACTTCTGTCCAAATTGCCTTCTTACGGACTCCCCGAGAAGCTGTGTGATTGGATCGCCAGTTTTCTGAACGAGCGTAGCATTAAAGTCGCTGTTGACGGTTTTTGCTCTGAACTGAAGCCCATCAATGCTGGCGTTCCGCAAGGATCTGTGCTTTCACCCACGCTGTTCATACTGCATATCAATGACATGTTACATAATAACAATGTTCATTGCTATGCGGACGACAGTACGGGTGATGCCTTATATAAAGGTCGTGCACAGCTTTCTCGTGCTCAGCTGGAGGAGTGTAGAAGTACGCTTGTGTCGAATATCGAGTTCTGTCTCGACCAAGTATCTCAATGGGGCTCACAAAATATTGTGCACTTCAAGCCCACGAAGACACAAGTATGCGCGTTTTCGGCAAAAAAGACCGCTTTTACAACTCCTATTATCTTCCAGAGCACTCCCCTGACTCCATCTAACAGCATAGGGATCCTCGGTGTTAGCATATCGAACGAAGTCCAGTTCCGCGAGCATCTGGAAGGTAAAGCTAAACTAGCCTCGAGAAAACTCGGGGTGCTCAACAGAGCGAAAAGATACTTTGCGCCTAAGCACAGGCTTCTGCTGTATAAAGCGCAAGTGCGGCCCCACATGGAGTACTGCTCTCACCTCTGGGCCGGAGCACCCCAGTACCAGCTCCTTCCATTTGACTGGATACAAAGGCGGGCAGTTCGTCTCGTGGATGATCCCAAGATTACTTACACGCTGGAGTCCCTAGAGCACCGAAGAGACGTTAGTTCTCTTTGTGTGTTCTATCGTCTCTACAATGGAGAGTGCTCTGAGGAGCTATTTAATCTAATTCCACCTTCCGTGTTCTCCAGTCGCACTTTTCGTCGCAGAAATAAATTTCATCCTCACCACCTGGATGCCTGGACCTCTTCCACCACCCGCTATTCCAGGTCATTTCTGCCACGAACCTGCAAATTATGGAACCAGCTTCCATCTTCTGTGTTCCCTAATGGTTATAATATGGGGATCTTCAAAGGGCGGATTAACAAATTGCTCAAGGGCCAGCAACGCATTGGCGGTTCCTCTGGTGCTGCAAATGTTCATGGGCGGCGGTAATCACTTACCATCAGGTGACCCGCCTGCTCGTTTGCTCGCTTTGTATATATAAAAAAAAAAAATATATATAAAACGTAAGCTTGTAGAAAAGTCCTACTATAGTGTTTACACTATCCTTTAGGATTACCTAAATGATAAACAAGCATGGGTGTGAAATATTGCTCTAATAAGATAGCTCTTAATATAATTTTAAGTGGCATGTGAGATGGCGATAACAAAAAGAAAATTTACCTGGCTAAGTTTGTTGTGGGCTTCTTCTTAGAAGCTATGAGGGTCATTTTAGTTTATACCCTCATTTAGTTTTAAGTTTACGAATGTAGCTATCACCATCAAATCACTACTATGTAAATTATTGACGCGTCAAAAGCGCCTTTTAAAGGACTATTTGAATAAAGATTATTTGAATTTGAATTTGAATTTTTAGTTTTAAAGTTAAAGAGTGTCACCATTAGCACTAGTGTTATAGTATTTTTGACCTCCGTGGCGCAGTGCGCTGTCGCATTATAAAGTTAGAGGTCCTGGGTTCGATTCCCGGCTCGAGTATGGTTGGTGGGAGGCTTCGGCCGTGGGTAGTTAACACCCTATCGACAAAGTCGTGTCGCTAAGCGATTTAGTGTTCCAGCACGATGTTGCGTGCGAAACCAATAAGGAGCGTGGGTTTAACAAACTCCTAACAGGTTAGCCCGCTACCGTCCCAGACAGCATCATCACTTACCACCAAGTGAGATAGCCGTCAAGGGTTAACTTGTAGTGTATTAAAAAAAAGGCACTGAAAAATAATTAATAGGTGGGAAAGGTACTTGTATATTGGCCTATATGAATAAATATTTTTTGTTGATCGATTTTTACGTCCGAACGCAGTCAAAGACGCCATTTTAAGCTTTCGCTTATGCCACATGCTCATGACCCGGCGATGAAATACAACCTCGCCGATCTGAGTTTAGAACAATTTTCTTAAATTACACTGTATTCGCATAATGTACGTATATCAAAGTAATCGACGTAAACTCATTTACCATTGTTGATAAATTAGGTATTATTAAGTGCGCATAACAAACATTAATTTGATTTTTTGCCACGGATAGTTCTGCCGCTACCCACCTTATATTATTCAAGACAACTAGCATCAATAGACACTTGACACTTGGCATCCTCAATAAATATCAATCCAGATCAGCTCTCATCTTGTGTTAACCTCAGGTTCCCAGATCACAGAAGGTGCTCACATTTATGCCAAGGCTCGGTGAAGTACCAGCTTGTGCTTTGGATTTACTTGATCGCCATGCTAAAATAAGGGGTCCCTAGGAAATTAAAAAAAAACAAAAATGCTTTGTGTTTTATCCAACAGTCGTTTGGATACCGGTCTATCGCTATTTAGATTTCAGTATTAACAGGAACCATTTGATTTAGTTCTATCATTGGAGACGCTGTGCGGCATAGAAAGAATGCACCCTTAAACAGTTAATATCTAATAGTTTGGCATGCATGTAGTCTTTGACATGGAAAAGAACATTTCACATTTCACACACAATTCCTTAATTGCCTTTGATAGTTCCCGAAGGAAAATTGAAAATTGTTTACAAGCTAAGCCGCGGACAGACAGCTTTGAAATGTGGCAACCATGTCGCGTATGGTATGGATAAGGAAAAGTATGTACTCCACTGATCTCTCAAATAGTTCCCGTGAAATTAAAAATTGTTAACGAGCGAAGCTTTAGACCCAGTTCTGAAGTCTACGCAGACGGAGTCGCGGGCAATATAATAATATTAGATTTAGTTTCGTCTTTCTATACTTTATAGTATTTCGTTATGGATAAACGGTAAGTAGCAAGCAAAAAAGACGTAGACGTCGGGGTAATGAAGATCACCATCCCAGTCTGACCATCCATTAGTTCCGTATTCTGGGACCTTGGGGTCGTGAGCGGCCAGAGTGGGGAATTCTGGTAACTCTTATGCGACCTCGTGACGAAAGACAATATGCTACTCAGTAAGCCGCGTTAGTTTTGCGGACCTACATCCGCGAGGAGGCAAATAGGAGCATAAGGGAGGCACCGGTGCGTTCCTAGGAGATCCCGGAGCCTCCCACTGCTTTATGCTGATGGTGGCCACCAAGGGGGTTTTAGTGGGTAAAAATCCCACATAACCCGAGCTTTTCCCCAAAGCAATAATCGGGTATCTCACTAGGAGATTTCCCATTCAGCAAACACGCCTGTGAATACACAAGGTCTTCATGAGAACCAGCGATACCGTTCATTGTCTTTCTATTCAATATCAAACCGCCGTAGCTTAGGTCAGTATTTGTACCACCATGCCGATTGTTTCAAAACAATCGTTGTATTAGCAGGCATCGCTTATTCCGTGTTATGAAACGCAATACCTTGTCATGTTCACGTCATTCTCGTGAATATTCTCACGCTCTTTGTGAGTATTTCAAATCCAAGCTCCGTGTACAACTTATCAAGATGACAAACGTCACGTATAAGTCAGCGTTAATCTGTCATATTTGTATGGAGTTGACAAATTATGACGTGTGTTTAACAAAGAAGGTTTAACTGTTAATCCGTAATTGTTCAATGCCTTTTTTTCAGGCTGGGAAATGCGTTTACGCATCCCCTCTGGAAGTGACGCAGACTGGCGGCCAGAATACCCACTAAAACTCAGCGATGCACCTTCGCGTAGCCTGGTGGCTGGGTCACGGGAACACCCACGCACTCGACCGCAACCCAACCAGCGGCATCCGCCGAGGCAGACCCTCCACCGAGGCAGACCCTCCGCCGAGGCAGATCCTCTGCCGGAGGCCTATAATCGAGGCCCCCTAAAATGTTCAATGCCTAGCAACTAACTTCTAACGTCAGTTGCCAAGGCATATATCGAAATATAAAAAAAAAAACAGTAGAGCCGTAGTTACGATATGGCGGTGGACGAAAGACTTTTTAAAAATAATTAATTTTATTTGAAATTAAAACTAATTTACAGAAATTACTTTAGATAATTAATTATATGTGGACGTGAATGTGGGTGATGTCAGACTGACGATGCTTCCCATTGTTCCATCGGCGGTCCTTACTGCAAGCTGGCATTCTTCCCTATTCAATAGTAATGTGGCGTTCCTGCGTCAGCGGAATGCCGCGGTTACGACATGGTAACTCCGTAACTCAGATTTTTTTTCGTCCCATTTTTGTTATTTTTTTGCGACATCCAATTCACTAACGTAAATTCGTACGCTACAATGTGCGGAAGTATGCGGAAATTATGTTTTATGGCAGAGCGAGCAGTAAAGCGTCCCCTTTGTGCGCTGTGCGGGATTTATCGCACGGGCGATATGACGACCGTTCGTTGGATTCAATATTATTGTGGTGATTTCACTTTTTATACGGGTCTGTGAGGTCAGTGACCTGTGAAGATCCCTCTGACAAGAGTGCACACTATTAATATAAAGTTCCGGGGGTTCCGCGTTTGATTCCCGGCTCGTAGCTTTGGCCGCGGCTAGTTACCACCAAGACGGTATGTCTTCCATCTTTCAGTATTCTAACCATGAAAACTGAACTGAATACTTAACACCAGAGCATTGGGACAGCAGATGATTGGTCCATTGTGGGTAGGCGAGCAGAAGTTATATTTGACATGTTTAATTACTCACTATTAAAAAAAAAAACAATAAACATTATTTTATTAAATTTTATTTTGATACAACCAAAATACACAAAGTACAAGTACGTGGATTTAATAAAAATACGTAATTTTACACAAATATTAGTAATATCTTTTTATTCACCTTTCAAAGAGTTTTACTGCGATACCCCTATAATAAAAAAATATTGACCCCCATTTGCTTGTATACGAATCCAACTCAAATGTTTTTTATTACTTTGTTTTATTTCAGATTTGTGCCACTTATACATATAATTAGTTAAAAATGAAATTTGTTGCTAAGATACTTGAGAAAGAATCAATTAATCTAATTTTAGTTTAAATATTTGTTGCCTGATATAAAATCTGGTTTTTACATTCACTGTTTCAAACAAATATGTTAATAAATAAAAATAAAAATTGTCTACAGATGGCGATCCTAGATCGACTCGTATATGCAATTATGCAATAAATTCAGAAATAACTTTATTTCTTTTAATCCTTTTTACGTGAAAGACCCCAAAGGGTGACGGACATTTTAAATATTATCATCCCGGAAAATTTCAGATATCCCACTCGATTTTTTTTTTAGTTTTGTAAACACTTTAGAAATAACGGGCATCAGCTAGCTGTCCAACGATCAGCTTACAACGTTTGTTTTGAAAGTTTCGTCATGACAAACAGACATTAAAGACATTCGATAATTAGATTTATATGTTGGCAAAGGAAGTGGAAATAAGAATGAGACACGGGAAATATTAAATTACAAACATTGCTTTTACCACAGGAATATTTAAAACCCGTAATCTACTCGGACAAAGTCGCGCACATCAGCTAGTTTTAAAAATATAAACGCCAACGTCCAATATTCCATAACAGGGAAAGCATGTTATTAATTTATAAGTTTGGTGGGAGAAAATATTTTGTTAAATATCGTTATGAAAAAAAATCTAGAGCGCAGTTTTCGGGCCATTGTATGAAAGGAAAATTATTAATATACTCCGGGGGCACGCGAAAAGAGGAAATGCTGGTTCACAGACGACTCGCGATAGCGATACCAACAACGACAGAGATAGCAACAGCATTTGTACGATGTAACGACATCGCTAAACAAATATAACTCCCCCAACCTAAGCGCTCCTCTCCGAAAGAGGAGACCTAAACATATCCTTCATGACCCTGACGATCAGATGACTATTGACAACACACTCGTACTACCTACCACACAATCATACGCTACAAACCGTCTTCGCCGGCGAAGACGAGGTCCCCGCTATCTTACGTCATCCGGACGTGGGCTCCATCCACGGCCTCGCAGACGTACGGATCGCTCACCGTCCGACCGTTATCCCAAACGTCGCCTAAGCCGAGGTTCGGCCTCACAGGAGGCGCCCTTAGGCAGTCGTTCCCTTAGTTTCTTTGAGCCCTAGGGCTCAAAATTTCTTCTGGCAGAGCTTCTCTCCAAAGCTCCAAACAGCCCGGTTACGCTGTGGCAACCAATAGTGTTTGTACAGCTAATAGACGGTCCGAAAAAAAAAAAAAAAAATATAAATGGAAAACATTTAATGATGTCGTCAAAACAACTCCTTCCTAATTTAAATGTACAATTCTAAACACAGTCTGATCGAAATATCTGACGAGAAAGGCGGGAGACTTAGTATATGGCGGGCGCGGTTTTTTCACGTTTTTCTTGAACTAATGTTTGTTGGCTAATTTTGAAAAAGACTGGTGTTGGTTGTGTCGTGGACAGTTTTGGTGTCGTTTGTGTAGTGGCTAATTTTCTGAATGGTTAACAGGTATTGATTTGGGAAAGGTTTGAGGGAACCGCGTCCGCGGAGTGCGAAGTTTCCCGCCATTTCTCCCTAACTTCTACATTGCTATAATCTTGACATTGGCTAATCTGTGCAAAGCCATAAAAAGAGAGAACTAATAAAATAATAAACTTGACATTGGCTAATCTGTGTAAAGCCATAAAACGAAAGAAAAAAAATATCTGACAGCTTCTGAGACCCTTTGTATAGTATATATATATAAAGGAATGCTGTGCTTTAAACAGTAAGGTAATTCCAAAATGTTCTGTATAACTCGTGTCAAATGAGAAATTTATTTATTTATTTATCTCCTCTTATTCTAGCTTAACAGGATAAAAATCTAATTTGCTAGAGTAGCCTAATATAAAAGTATATAATGCATATAAAAATTGCCAAAATTTAAATATTCCGGTAACATATTATCCATGATGTCTTAATAAGACTGGACACGTGTCTAACTTCAAACTTAAAGGTGCTACGGAGAAGGTATGTTACACAGAGGTAATTTAAATAAAAAATAGTTGCAGCGGTGAATCGATTGTTATAATCAATTTCGTTGACACATTGAAATTTTACGTCATTAATGCAAGAGGCGCCATTTTGTAATTGTGGTTTTAGTTTATTCCCTTTTTTTTTTTTTTTTTTTTTTTTTTTTTTTCCGCTGGGAAATGCTTTTACGCATCCCCTCCGGAGGCGACGCAGGCAAGACTGCGCCGCTTCCGACGGGGTATGTGGGACTCCCCGGCGGCCAGGCTGGCGACCAGAATACCCACTAAAACCCAGCGATGCTCCTTCGCGTCGCCTGGTGGCTGGGTCACGGGAACACTGATGCACTCGACCGCGGCCCAGCCAGCGGCGTCCGCCGAGGCAGACCCTCCACGGGGGGCCTATATTGACCCCCGAGCTCCGTCCGAGGCGCGCCAGGACCATTGGACGCGCCTCCCGACCCGAGGATTAGGCTCGACGGGTGAGGATGCCTCTCATCCATCACCCGGAGCTCCTCGTCAGGGGGGCAGGCGGCGATCGTGCGCCCGTCGCCTGCGCCCCACCCTACGACGCCGGAGAGGGTGCGCGTCTGCGTCATTCTCCCGGCGCCGTCCTGCCGCCTCCTTCTGCATCATCACCTCCTCACAGAAGGAGGCGACAGCGGCCCAAGACGTCTCGCTGGCCACCATGGTGCGAACCACAGTGGGCAGCGAAAGGTCAGGCCCCACCTGTGCCACGAGTAAGGCTCGCTCGACCGACCACTGGACGCACGATTCCAGCGTGTGCTGCGCCGAGTCCTGAGCGTAGCCACACTCATGGCACTCCTCCGTGGGCTCCCGCCTTGCGACCCTGCACAGATACCTCCCGAAGCAACCGTGCCCCGAGAGGATCTGCACAAGGCGGAAGGACAGGGCCCCGTGCTTCCGGCCCGTCCAGAGCTCGAGGACGGGCCGGATCGCCTCGATCGTGCGGTGGCCAGCTGTCGGCGCGACAAGCTTCTCCCGCCACAGGGCGACGAGATTAGCCTCCGCCAACCGCCTCCACGCACGATCCTCCGCTGGCGTAGGGTGTTCACCCCGGAGTCGGGCATTCACCCTACGCCAGTACGCCTCGGAGAGCACTCCGGCGTCCAGGTCCCACGGCGGTGTCCCCGCCAACACACAAGCTGCCTCGCACGAAATGGTGCGATACCCGCGTATCATTCTAACTGCCATGACCCGCTGCGATCTCCGCAGCAGGGCCTGAGTTTGGGCAGTCAGAGCGTCCGCCCAGATGGGCGCTCCGTAGAGTGCCATGGATCGCACCACGCCCGTGTATAGACGCCGACACCGCGAGCTCGGACCGCCCAGGTTAGGCAGGAGCCGACTAAGGGCTCCAGCGACTCCCACGAGCTTTGGGACCAGACGCCGAAAGTGTTCTACGAAGGTCCACCGGCTGTCGAGGACGAGTCCAAGGTACTTCATCGTACGCTTGACACCGATGGATACCCCACCCACCACCAATTCGGACCGGGCGGGAGGCGCTCTCCGAGGCCCATGAAAGCACAGGGCCTCGGACTTGTGCAAAGCGACCTCCAAGCCCAATGTCCGAATCCTAGCTACAATGTGGGCCACGCCGGCTGTGGCCCTACATCTAGCCTCCCGAAAGGTGCTGCCGCGAGCCGTCACTAGGGTATCGTCGGCGTAACAAATGACGTCGACGCCCCCCAAAACGGCTCCACGTAGCACCCAGTCGTACCCCATGTCCCACAGAAGGGGCCCAAGTACCGAACCCTGTGGGACACCGCACGACACAGCCCTCTCCGACCAGCCTTCACTGGTCGGAAACCTGACCGAGCGCTCGGAGAGGTAGGCCGACACGACCCTCCGGAGGTATAGAGGGACCATGTGGTACCTCAGTGCCTCCCGGATGCAGCTCCAGGGCAAGGTGTTGAAGGCGTTGGCAATGTCTAGTGACACCGCCACCAACACCTCGTCTCGGGACACTGCGCTTTCCACTAGGGCCCTCACCCGCGCTATTGCGTCGATGGTGGACCTACCCCTCGTCCAGCAACACGATCGGTCGGTACGCCGAGGGCTCGTGGGCCGGGCGCCCGTCCTTACGGAGCAGGACCAGTTTCCCTCTCTTCCACTGCACTGGAAACTGACCCTGCTCCAGACAGGCTCCAAACAGAGACCGGACCCACGGCTCGAGCGGCCCTAGGGCCAGAGCCCAGGCGCGCCCAGGGATGCCGTCAGGGCCTGGGGCGGTGTTCTTCGCGCGCATGCGCAACACCGCCGCCCGCAGCTCTCCCTCTGTGACTGGGGGTGCGCCTGGGTTCCAGTCTTCCTCCACAGTTGGAGGCGCCATGCGAGGCGCCACGCCTTCGGATCGGTCTGGGAACAGTGCAGTGACCACCGACTCCACGACGGATGCCTGAAGACTCTGGGTAAGAGGCGGAGCCCAAGGCCGGAGTTTCCCCCTTACTGCCATGTAGGGCCTCCCAAATGGGTCCCTATCCAGAGTTGCCAGCATCTCGTCGTCGGCCCGATTCTTGGCCTCGCCGATGGCTTCCCGCAATGACCTCACCGCTTCTCTGTAGAGGGAGTAGAGCCGCTCCTCCTCGGCCGGGTCCCGTCTTCTCCGCCGGCGGCGACGGGTGTATTGGCGTCTCGCCGCCACGCAGGATCTGCGCAGCAGCGTGAGCTCTCCAGACCACCAATACACCGCTCGCCTGGAGGGAACGAAGCGTGCTCTGGGCATGGCCGCGTCGCATACACGTGTCATGGCCACACCGAGACGCGCCACTTCAACCCCAACCTCCTCCAAGTTGCCCTCTCTAGGCGCGCAAAACCACGCCTCGACGAGGGCAACCTCGGCCATGAAGTCCCGGTCCATTCGCGACAACGACCAACGAGGACCGTCCCCTCTCAAGGGTTGGTCTGGGCCGCTCGGGATAGCCGGACTGGTGGAGACGCCGAACCTCACGTATCGGTGGTCCGACAGCGTCTCCACTTCCTCCACCACTTCCCAGCCCTGAACACGGCACGCCAGGGCGGCATCGGCGAACGTGACGTCCACAATGGAGCCGCCCTGTTTCCGCACGCACGTGTTGACCGACCCTCGGTTCAGGACCGTGAGTCCAGTCGCCGTCGCCCACTCCAGGAGCTCTCGCCCGCGAGGAGTCGTCGCCGGGCACCCCCATGCCACAGATTTGGCATTGAGGTCCCCCGCGAGGAGCACGCGGCCGGTGTCACTTCTGCTGATCAGAACGCCGACTTCTGCAAGAAACTGCTCAAAGTCGGCGAGACTCCGATTCGGCGAGAAGTACACCCCAACCACTGTGACGTCGCGGATAAGAGCCGAAACGTATCCCCGACCTCGGACTACGTCGACGAAGGCCGGAGATCCCACTATGGACCGGGACACCATGGCCACCACTCCATCCCTATCTCCCACCCAATCGTTCCCAGCCGGGACACGATAGGGCTCGGCTACCACGGCTACGTGGATCGACCACTCCGCCATGCTCTGGAACAGGAGGTCCTGAGCTCTGGCGCAGTGGTTGATGTTCGCCTGGAGGAAGTTCAGGGCCATTAACCTTCGGCCATTGGAACCTCCTCAACCCCATTCGCTTGCTGGGATGGAGGGGAACGCTGCTCGGCCTCTATGCCAGCGGTCCCTCTTCTCCTCTTTCCCTTGGGTGGGGAGACACAGGACTTCGTCCCCACGCGATGCTCCGCCGACGCGCCAGCTGCCGCACAGACGACGCAGTGGGGTGCAGCGGAGCATCCGCGAGCCTTGTGTCCCGGTCGACCGCAGCGGTAGCACAAACTGCTGCGATCGACTCCCGCCGTGCACTGAACACCCATGTGCCCAGGTGCCAGGCACCTGTAACACATGAGGGGGCGGGCGTCCAGCAGCTTCACGTGAGCAGAGACCCAGCCCACGCGAAGCCTCCCTCCAGCCAGTATTTTCTTGGCGGCTGCAACGGGACAGTGAACCAACACTGAACCCAGCCCATCGAAGCCGCCAGAAACCTCCCCGGCCCGCACCTGCTCGGGGGGACACCCTCCTGTCGCAGCGACCGCGGCGACCACTTCGGCACCGGTGACGGAGTCGTCCAGGCCGGAGATCCGCAAGTCCACAGACTTTATAGGTCGCGAGACCCGGACAACCTCGTCCCCGAGGACGTCTCTGAGCTTATTGGCCAGAGAGTCCGCCTTCTCCGCACTGGAGGCCCCTGGGAACTCGAACAGACGGCCTCCAGTGGCTGCCTTCCTGAGTCGGACTCCCTGGGCACCGAGGTCAGCAACGTCAATTCGCGACTTCGCGAGGGCGATCACCTTCGCGTAAGTCGCGCCTCTCTCTTCCGCCCCAGGCTGCAGCGTCAGGACTACCGCTGCAGACCGGGGTGTACGGAGCTTGGTGGCGCGACTCTTCGCGTCCGGCCGTGTCTTGGGACCCACCTTCGTCCATCCCGAAGACTGCTGTTGTGACCGCCCCGTTTCCTGTTGTGGACCAGGCCCCTCGCCTTCACTCACTCCCTTCTTCTTCCTCTTTTTCTTCTTCTTTTTCCTCCCACCCGTAGGAGGTGGGCGAGAAGAAGGAGGAGGAGTTGGGCCCCCAGTAGCCACTCGCGCCTGCTTTTGGGACCTACCAGGTCTAACTGGAGCCGTACTGCCTCCAACTGGCCTGGAGGAGCCTGCAGCGGACCCCGAAGCCGCGGCCGCATACGTGCGTCCGTCCCTCCTGGCATCGGACGCCAGAGGCGGCCGAAGTCTCTGCTCTGGAAGAAGTCTGCCCTCGAGAGATATCGCTACTGCCCGACAGATCTCTTCCAGCGTCGGTGCAGCAGAAGAACCTTGATTCCGCGCACTCTCCATTTCCCGCCGCACTTCTAACAGATCTCGCCGCAAGCTGGCTATTTCAGCCTGCAGGCGAGTGTTGTCCGCCTGCAGGCGAGCGTTGTCCGCCTGCAGCCTCAATGTTTCTTCTGAGGTCGTGCGCAACCCGAGGACCCCGACGGCTCCTTTAATGGAAGCCGCGGCGTCCTTTAGGTCACGCACGAATGTGCCCTTCAGGTGGGAGGACTTGCTCGCCACCTTACTAATGAGGTCCAGATCCTCCATCACCTGATCCCGTAACTGGGCAGCCGTCTTATCGTCGACCCGCCCAGCCGGAACCTCCCTTCTCGTCTCTCGCCGGAAGCGGGCAACAGCAGCCTCCCTAAGGAGTTCTTCCTCCGCCTTTTGCTGGGCCTGGGCTTTTGCCTCGGCTTTTTTCTCTCTTTGGAGAGCCTCCCTGGCCTTGCCCAGGCCAACGTAACGCCCATGAGTGGGCGGACGCCCTCTGCCTCTGTGAGGTACCGGCGTTCGCGGCCTCTCCTCCGAGTCGGTGGACATATCTTCACCCTCACTGAGTCGAGGTCGCTTTACTCCAGGCTTGGAGACCAACCCAGCCACCGGAGAGCCCGAACCAGATCTGGGTCGCCGATCTGGGCTCCCACAGGTGATGATACTGGCGTCAGATTCCGACGCTGCCTCATCCGTCTCAACTCCCGTTCTCTTCCTCCCCGTTTCTCCTACTTTCCCATCTCCCTCTTTTGTCCAAAATTTCCCCCCCAAATTTTGCTCCTCTCGACTTGTGGCCCCCCCGTATACGTGGGGCCGATGCGCCGCCTCCGGCGCACCACGGGATTCCCCCTCTCGGGGACCCGCCCGGGTAGTTTTGTTTTCAAGTCGACTTTTCATGTTTATTATTTTTTCCCCATTCCCCCCCCATTGTGACGCCCTCGGGACTGGTTTCCCACCAGCCATTCATCCCATCGGCGGGCGCCGGACCTTGGGATTGGGGTAATTTTTATAGAGGTTGTCTTCCTCGCGGCCCCCCGCTCCATGCGAGGTGCCCCCGGTCCCGCTCAGTGCGGGTTACGGGTTGCCCGACGGTGGCCGGAGCCAAGGCCCACCAGCCATTAAGGCCGGAGAGCCCGCCGCGCAGGGCGTTTCCACCCACACTGTAATTTTTTAAAGAGGTTTTCTTCCTCCCGGCCCGAAAGCCACCAGCAACCGACAGGGCCCTGGTTTCCCCCCTCGTGTCCCACCCAGATGCTCGCACAGTCCACTCTGATATGCAGAGAAGTACCAGGAGCATCCGAACGGGAACCCTCCGTGGCAGCACACACAAGCGCCCCACCCATGCTAATTTTGGTTCGCGCCGGTAAACCGGTACCTCCCATATCTGGGAGGCATTCCCCAATCCACCACCCGGGGACGCGCCCGATAGGGGACTAGCAACCCCGCACGGGTAGTTTATTCCCTGGAGTAATTCTTCAGGAAATGCTTGAAAATATACAGCGATCTAACTAAGAGTTTCCAGTTTTATTTTGTTTGCTGTTTTTTTACTAAGAAAAAATGATTTTTAAATTGTTGGTTTTCTTTATTAAAAAAATATTTCCTAACTTTAGTACGCAATTTATTCAAAAGAACATAGCGGATTGAGTATAGTGACACAATTATAGTAAATATAATTTTTACAGTTACTATGTAGTATAAAAAAAAAAAAAAAAAAATTTACCCTGTTTGCATACCGTACAGTTGAATCTGAAGTTGTCGAGTGCAGTTAAGATGGCAGATTTTCAATCATATTTTTATTTGTAATGCATTATACCTAAAGGTTTTGAGACGATATTTTTTATTGCCAAATTAAAAGCCACCCGTTTTATGTGGTCCCAAGACATGCAAAACTCAGTTAACTCAAATTTGACGACCCCCGTGGCGCAGTGCGTGCGCTGTCGCATTATAAAGTTGGAGTCCTGGGTTCGATTCCCGGCTCGACTCTGGTCTTGTGGGAGGCTTCAGCCGTGGCTAGTTACCACCCTACCGACAAAGACGTGTCGCCAAGCGATTTAGCGTTCCGGCACGATGTCGCGTAGAATCTTATTAGGAGGTTTTACCATACCCCTAACAGGTTAGCTCACTAACATACTAGACAGCATCATCACTTACCACCAGGTAAGATAGCCGTCAAGGGCTATCTCACTAAAGTAACTAAGTAATGTTTAAAAAAAACCTGGACCCATCAATTTTTCCGGGATAAAAAGTAGCCTCTGTGTTAACCCAAAGTATAATCTATCTCAGATTCATATTTCGATTAAATTGGTTTAGAAGATTTTGCGTGAAAGAGTAATGTTATAATCATACATACAAGTACAAACTTTCGCATGTATAAACATCAATAGGGATGTCACTTGTGACAGAGCCCTTTCTTGAAAGGGCTCTGTCACAATGGCTTGGATACCAGGTCACACTGGAATACAAGGTAATGCCAGCTCTGACGCCGGTGTGCATTTCATAGTTCCGCTCTGCTCTTATACACTCACTTCCATTTCGGTGAAAGCTAACCCCAAACCTGTGATTTTACGTAAAAGCCGCTTCGTTGGAAATATCTCCTTGAGCTATTGTTTTTAAAGGTTATAAATTGTGCATTGTTACTCGGTAATAAATAAAATGGTAATAACGCTGAATGCATAAGGTTAGCTGTGATAGCCTAGTGGTTAGGACGTCAGCCTACTCAGAGGTCGGAGGTTCGAACCCGGGCACGCCTACAACTTTTCGGAGTTACGTGCGTTTTTTAAGCAATTAAAATATCACTTGCTTTAATCGTGAAGGAAAACATCATGAGGAAACCTTCATGCCTGAGAATTCTCCATAATGTTCTTAAAGGCGTGTGAAGTCTGACAATCCACACATGGCCAGCGTGGTGGTCTGTGGGCAAACCCTTCTCATATTGAGAGGAGACCCGTGCTCTGTAGTGAGCCGTGAATGGGTAAATCATGAAGCATTCCGTTATGAAGCAGAAATAATAAAATCAGCGAAGAGAAAGATTTTTCTAGGAATGCAGTATTTGAATACTATTGTAAAATTGTAACTAAACGGAAATACAAAATTGTAGGTATACAAGTTACAAATGTCCGCATCGTATCAAGAGTAAAATTACGGATGTGCGGTGGAATCAGGATAACTTCCCGAGCTACACAGTATCATTTGCCGGACTATTACACATTAGAATTTCCTCGTACAATAAATGAATGCCATTTCCGGGCTACAGAGTACTTTTGGGTCTTTTTCTTGCTTTTCCAAGGTATATTTAAGACATTTGCTATATCGCTTCTTAAAACCAATCAAACAAATGATTATAATTTTAAGATGGAAAAAGAGAATAATTTCAAGACCGCATTCTTTAGTTTCCATCATTAATATTTTTATCCTCTCCATCATTACTGCCGCTGTCATAATATACGCCGTAGATTTTTAATCAAAGGGATACACATAAAAAAAACCTGATATCATAAATCAACTAAACAAAGAAACACTAAGTAAGTACGCAAGTGAAGTAAGGAAAATGAAAGAAATAAATAATAAAACATTTTAAAGTCAGAACGAACAGAAACAAAATTCATTATACCTAGCCACTTTAGAATAGTGATCTTTTTAAAAAGTAATATATGTTTTTAAATTTTTATGATATACCTGAATTTTATACCGAAGATTGAAAAAAAAATAGAGGTTTGAAATTTGCTTAGGATACAGCGATATTATACAAAAATTTACCCCAAACGTGACTTTAAAAGAGTACCTGCTGTAGCTGCTAATAACCGAAATAACTCGGAAGTAGATAAAAATCAAGTTCTTAATGACAGTGGTAATAGTGCAGGTAGCCACTTCATTTTTCCGTACTTTATTTAAGTCGCCGTTTGCGGTGCCACTTTGTTTGGCTTACGATGGTTTATCTCAGTTTTATTACATAATCCGTAAATAGGCTTCTCATTTCGATACTCTTCAATATTGCACGGCTTTCGTCTTCATAATTGGAGGAAATTTATTTGCAAGTATGTTTCTATTCAAATGTATCTAAAAGCTGTGATAGCCTAGTGGTTAGGACGTCAGCCTCCTAATCAGAGGTCGGGGGTTCGAACCTGGGCACGCACACCTATAACTTTTCGGAGTTATGTGCTTTTTTAAACAATTAAAATATCATTTGCTTCAACGGTGAAATTCTCAAAGGCGTGTGGAGTCTGCCAATCCGCACATGGCCAGCGTGGTGGACTACGGCCAAGACCCTTCTCATATTGAGAGGAGACCCGTGCTCTGTAGTGAACCGAGAAAGGGTCGATCATGATGATGATGATGTTTCTATTCAAATTAGTGTTGAGAAACTTTGTATGCAGTGTGCTTTAATTAAAAGGAGATTGACGTCGCGCGCAATAGCTAGTGGAGGAAAATCGTTTAGATAGCTAACGCACAGACGATTTAGTTTGTTCACAGTTCACTCCAGCCGCAGCTCACGCGCTCTGAAAATAAACGGCCGTGATCTGTGCGATAGACAGACTGTCAACGGAAGTTATTACTTGTGCGGTGCGGGATGCCTGCTTGTGTCAGGACTTAATCATATTTCCCGTATTGTGCCGAACAAACTTGAAAAAGCACAAGTAGGGGCCGACTTGCACTGGCGACTTTTATGATAGATATTCAAATTCAAATTCAAATAGTCCTTTACAAGGCACTTTTGACGCGTCAATAATTTACATAGCAGTGTTTCGATGGTGATAACTACATTCGTAAACTTAAAACTAAAGCTAGCTAATTCCAAACGCGCTCAGAAGAAGCACACAACAAACTAACGCGGTTTTTTTTATGTTTATCACTATCTCACATAGTCAAAAATATATTATATTTAGCTATGTAGTTAGAGCATATCTTAAAACAAGCTTTTTTATCAATTATGTAATTCTTAATATCGTAATAAAATTTTCCCATAACCTTACATTCTATACAAATTTAGAACTTATTGAGAGACATCTGCAAGATTTAACCGCCCACTCTCCAGTGTCAGCAAGGCGTTACAATGCGGGATTGTAAGAAACTTCTTTTGACGATAACATTGGGAATAGGTATTGTGAAGTTCAGCGCATAAATCATTCTCACTGTTGTATTCGCAACGGTAAGGTAAAACGTAAGGTTTTATCATTTTGTGTGGTTTAACTCACCTACAAAACTATTCTAATCTTTTTCCCAACTTCATGATCAACCCATTACCGGCTCACTACAGAGCACGGGTCTCCTCTCAATATGAGAAGGGTTTGGCCATAGTCCACTACGCTGGCCGCGTGCGGATTGGCAGACTTCACATGCCTTTGAGAACATTATGGAGAACTCTCAGGCGTGCAGGTTTCCTCACGATGTTTAACTTCACTGTTGAAGCAAGTGATATTTTAATTGTTTAATAAAAAAAAAGTTAGAGGTACGTGCTGGGATTCGAACCGCCGACCTCTGATTAGGAGGCTGACGCCCTAACCACTGGGCTAGCACCACTGTTTTCCCAACGTGACTTCCTAAATATTTCCTTTATGACGTCCAACGGCAAGGCCTGCCAAGGGTTTGCAAGGTTTTTCAGTTTTTGTCACGTTCGAAGCCCTTCATTTTAATACGAAAGATCTGTAACCCGATTCTGGTTTTCCCCGCTACCTTCCTTTCTATATTCGGTATCGGTTCCTATTATTTTAGACTAAAATCTTTTTATAATGCTGAAATGAAATTTTCAATTAGCTTTATAATAATGAAAAACTTTAGTTTCAAAAAAATATAGAAAAAAACAGACGAATCTGTTATATTCATAATATTCATCATCATCATCATTATCAACCGATTGACGTCCACTGCTGGACATAGGTCTTTTGTAGGGAGTTCCAATGCTCACGGTCTTGGGCCGCTTGCTTCCAGCGGCTCCCTGCGACTCGTCTGATGTCGTCTGTCCACCTAGTTGGGGGTCGACCAACGCTACGTTTACCGGTGCGGGGTTGCCATTCCAGCACCTTGGGACCCCAACGTCCATCGGTTCTCCGAGCTATGTGCCCCGCCCATTGCCACTTCAACTTCGCAATTCTCTGAGCTATGTCGGTAACTCTGGTTCTTCTACGGATCTCTTCATTTCACGTAGAGATACTCCCAGCATAGCGCTCTCCATCGCCCGTTGAGTGACTCTGAGCTTTCTTATGAGGCCCATAGTGAGCGACCATGTTTCAGATGTTTCAGAGCCAAGATTCATAATATTAGTATAGATAAATAAACCTTTGGCTAACCGATAGTTACAAGTTAGATAGGTATTGCTTGGCAGCGATAACCATAAATCTTTTCACGCTCGAAAGCTGCTGAATGCAACGCAACTGAAATTTTTGTTACCCTTTGTATAAGAGTGTGTTGTGATTGAAATAGTTTACATATGTTATTCATATGAGCAAAAATGAAACGATAACCTAAATAGTGTTCTTCTAAATCAAATCAAATTCTAAATAAAAAAAAAATGATCTTGATTCATGTAAACAGTAAAATAGTACATGTTTGAAACATTTATGTATATGTATAAAAGCGAAAGGTCACTTACCTACATTACTCATTCAACACGAGATCTCAAAAACTATTGTACGTATAAAGCTATAATGTAGCAAGTAGGTAGTTGATAGTTAAGAGATGTCAGCTAAGAAAGGATATTTGGAAATTCCACCTCTAAGGGATAAAATAGGGGTTTGAAGTTTGTATGAAAATCCTATGTTTTTAAATTTAGGAACACGAAAATCGACAATTTGACATTTGCCTGTAGCTTACTTTCTGAAGCAGGGCATTGGCCGCACGGGTAACCCCAATCTCAAGGGAAATCAGCAATTCTACGCACACGAAGTTGCGGACAACAGCTAGTATAATATTTCATTTGTGAGGTGATTTGATATAAATTATTTTAATTCGTGGGTCGATAGTGATATATCATCCATTAACCTAAAACTATTGTCACTAGTGTTCCAATCGCGCCCAGATCTAATAACAAGCCGATAACAAATATAGCCGGTATTTTTTCTTGGTATCACCATCTCACATAGACAATAATGAATGATAATTAGCTATTAAGTGAGATGAATCCTTAGCTTTTGTATCGTTCATGTAATCGTAAAAGGATATACCTATCTATAAGCCAACGTTTTATGAAAACTTTATTTTATTGAGAGACATCCCGAAAATATCAAATTTGTTATAAATGTCCAAACAAAATACTTTCAGTTTTATTTAACATTCTTATTTTTAGACTGAAGGAAATTTGTTTAAATTTCTTAGGCTTCTTTTATTGTTTATTATTTCTTTATTTATATAGAGGCTCACGGATACGGACGAATTTTATTCAGAGGCTTCTATATTAAAATTATCTCGTTTCTCTTATTTTCAGTGGCTGTGAATCACTCGGCACCTATGCCTAACTAGTGAAAGGTACCAAATTTGTGTTTTTAGTGAAACGTCGCCGCTCAAGCACTGTATGCTGGGACCACTGCTTTTATCAATCTTCCGCTTCCCTGCAAGTTAGTTTTATCCGGGAACTGCAATCGGGAATCGTTTCCGCGGGTTTCAGCAAGCCTAACTGGTCTTTTTTTTTGACGACCTCCGTGGCGCAGCGCGTGCGCGGTTGCATTTTAAAGTCGGAGGTCCTGGGTTCGATTCCCGGCTCGAGTCTGGTCTGGTGGGAGGCTTCCGCCGTGGCTGGTTACCACCCTACCGACAAAGACGTGTCGCCAAGCGATTTAGCGTTCCGGCTCGATGTCGTGTAGAAACCGATTAGGAGTATGAGTTTACCATACCCCTAACAGGTTAGCCCGCTACCATCTTAGACCGCATCATCACTTATCATCAGGTGAGATGCAGTCAAGAGCTAACTTGTGGTGAAAAAAAAAATCTTATACAATTTTTGAGGTTTAACATATATCCTAAGGATGTGATTACCCCTAAAAACCTTAAGGTTCTCACGGGGCGCTTACAGAATCTATAGTATAATCAAACTGTAACGAATTCTGTACGTTAAATATATTTTGAAAATTTTAATTGGAGGATGCTTTACTATCGATATTGAGCTCAAAACAATTTTTTTTGTCTGTCTGTCTGTATCTTGGCCGCGCATCACGCCGAAACTACTGCATAGATTTAAATGAAATTGGGTATAGGAGTAGCTATAGGATAGTTTTTATCTCGAAATTCAGCACCGTTCCCTAGGGAGAGGGGAGCAAAGTCAAAATGTGTATTTAGTTGAAATTTTTATTGATGATTCCACTCATTCTTTTTTTTGTTAGAAAGGAGATACTTTGATGTTTATACTGACTGAAAGATTATATATGACTGAAATACAGACAAACACACTTTCACACACACTAACTAAATGCGGGCATCAGCTAGTCTTCAAATAAAGTTTCGGGCATCGTTCATGGATTGATTGTAAACAAATACACAATTGCGCATTTAAAATTAAAAGTTAGTTTTGAGGGCTTATCTAGGACAGAAATCATTGTCCGGATAAAGCTAATGGTAACTCTGTTCATTCCGTACAAGGACTCTGGCCGTAACACAAAACGGTACACCACAATTCCACAAATAGTTTCCCGTTGGATTTATATCCCTTTGTCCGAACCGCCTCCGGATGTGCTTTTGAAATAATATCATTAATGTACCTACCCTATAATTAATCTTTTATTCAATGATTCTATCGAATTTGAATAAAACATTTCAGTTCCAACTACAGATCACGAGATCCTGGTTTCGACTACTGTTGGTTGAGCCAAGAATAACAATGTTTATATTTCGTCACTTTTATTACTGAAGACGAAGACACAATTTTGCCTAGCCAGATGTCATTGAGTTCAACAGTAAACCAGCAAAAAAAAATTTTGGACATTTACTGACAGCATATTCTAGCATTAGTTGAAGGCCAAAGAAGCTAAGATGAAAATGACTAAAATTAAATTTTTAATTCAAATTCTTCCATTTTCAATGTAAGAAAATGGGTACTATGTTTTCAAGCTTTACGACAACAAAAACGGTCGTTGGGGTACTTGAGGAAATTTAAATATATACAAGCTTTGCTCCTGGAGGTAATTACCAGCTGCACACTTGAGTGCGATGTAAGTGAGTACTGGCGTTGGCTCAGCGCCAGCCGCAGGGTGGCTCATCCTCCGAGAAACACAATTGGCTGAAGGCATAGCGTCGTTAAATTAAAAAAAAAAGACGTGTGGCACTCGGTGACTGCCGCGGTAAAGCTATTGCATAGCATTTTTTATCAACTAAATTATTAATATTTCAAAAACAACAATGAAAATAAAAATATTAAAAATATTGAGGTTATTTTTGATAAAATTAATTTTAAAAAAAGCAAAAGGAAGGAGTAATGAGTAAAATTTAACTCTAGATTTGATTACAGACAGACAACGGGACAGGTGAAACTAAATAAAAATGCTTGTCATAATAAAAAAATTAAAAAAACGTGATAAAAAAATAAAGACGTACCCCAGGCTTGAACCTACGACTTTCTGGATTCGGTCCCCGCGCTCAAGGCCCTCGCTAGAAGCTATGCAATAGCTTTAAAAAAAGACACTTCTTGCGAATGAAAGGCGAAGTGGCAACTCTCAGATATTACTCATAGGAACAGGCAAATTTTCAATAGCACTTGGCCGCAGATGCCTTAAATTGCTATTGGCAATTTAAAAGCATATCAATTTTATCATTAAATTCCCTAACAGAAAATATTTTTTTTACTTAACATGGTTACACGTAACAATCAAATAACTGCTTGTTACGTGTAAATACCTGTGGTACAACTTTTTATTTTTTTTTTTCTACGTGAAACCTATTAAATATTTCGACACATCAACCAGTTTAAATGTCACGCATTCGTTGTATGTCAGGACTATTTGAAGCGCACAGTCTTTTTTGGACCCAATGGTCCCATATTTTTCCAAGAAGAAACGTTCGGTATATTTTGTCCTTGTGGACGTTGGATTACTTTACGGTTTTATCTGACATTAGCGGAAATAACGTTACCTGTAGTGAAACTTAATATATTTCCTCTGCTTCTACGTGACTTTTGAAAATGAAATCTTTTTATAGTTTAAGAATATTATTATTTTCTACGGATAGTTCTTCCAGCTATTCTTCAATTGAAGTGTACCACTGCTCTAGTGGATAATTGCGACGGATGAGAAACTTTAGTTACTAGCATTGAAGCATATCAAATACATTTAACTAGGATGCTATCTGGTGAGGCTATATACTCGTATAGGCGTATATAGCTGTATATATATATTCCTTATTTCGTTATTATAAACACAAGGTTTACTTTTCTCTTCCTTTGTAATAAGTTTCTTTTTGTGTTTTTTGTTATTTGCAGTTAGTTAATTTCCATATTATATATTAGCGACATATTAGCGTCGACTTAAGTTATTATATTAGGCATGCTGTAGTTACCTCTAAATTGATTTATATGTATATACTAGCACTTAAGGTTTTTAAAATATTTATTTTTTTACATATAAATCTGTTGGTGGTGACGCTTTGGATAAATAAATAAATAGGCTGGAGATGTTGGGTTCAATTTCTGACTCGAGCCTGGTCTGGTAGGGTCGCGGTTTGTTCACGTTACTGACAAAGACGTGTCACCAAGCGATTAAGCGTTACTGCGTAGAAAATAATGAGGAGTATAACTTTACCATATCCCTTGCAGTTTAGTCCGCTACCATTTTAGACTGCATTATCACTTACCAACGATTGAGTTTGCCATCAAAGGCTAGCTACGGATCAAGAGGTTCTGGGTATGATTTTGGGATGGAATAAGTAAGTATACCAATTATTGCAGTATATTAGATTTTTTTGTTAAAATTAAGATTGTACTTGGCGGTGTCCACCACCATTGGTTATTAAGCCAATGCTTTAGAGCAGGGTGATGGATCAATGATAACCTGAATATGGATTGGAGACATCTGAATCTAATAGTTGAATAGTTCGATTAACAACCTAGCAAAATCCATCCGTGAAGAATTATTATGATCATCGGTGGACTAGAAAATAATAGCTTTGGGAATTCCTTTTTCAGAAATCATCGTATTGGTATCCAATATTTTGCTAAGCCTAATTGTATAAAACAAAAATTAAAAATTTGGAAAATCTTACTATGGAAAATTAACTTAGTGTTAGGTACCATCATTACTCTAATATGAAGAATTTTATCTGTATAGGATCCTTACAACTAATAAAATAAGTTTTACATCACACAAAATTAACGCTCTGTCATAACAACATTCTGGGCTTTAATTTTAAAATGTCAGTGACAAAATATGTCAACTTTGTCAAAGATCTTATTTTAGACGTTAGATTTGCAGAGTTTGACCGCAAATAAGTCAAATTTGTCTGGTGGGAGGCTACGGCCGTGATTAGTTACCACCCTACCGACAAAGGCGTGTTCCCAAGCGATTTAGCGTTCCGGCACGATGTCGTGTAGAAACCAATTAGGAGAATGGGTTTTCCATACCCCTAACAGGTTAGCCCGCTATCATCTTAGACTGCATCATCACTTACCACCAGGTGAGATTGACGTCAAGGGCTAACATGTAGCGGATAAAAAAAAAGAACACACCTGTCGTCGATTAGCGTACCTAATTCTTCTGTCAAATATTAAAATATCGTTCACTGTTATAGAGAAAACAGTGTGCCACTATTCACCAGCTGGTCACGATCGCCCATAAAAAATCTGATTGAGAACGCCGCCTGTGTTTATAGAGATTTGAATTTCATGGCCTTAATATACGAGTAGCAAGGTAATATCTAAAAGATGAACCTCGACAAGCTAGATGGCGCCGAGGGTAATTTAGCTCGCACTATCGTTTACTGTAGATGCAAAATAGAATTTAAAGTATAATGGGTAGCTCGTAAATTCTTGTTTCGAATAATAATTATGCATTTTCAGTGTATGCTCATGCGATTCGGCTATGTGTCGTTACACATGCTAATTTATCATCATTATCAGACTAATACCGGCCCATTACAGGGAACAGGTGTCCTATGGCGTGAGAAGGGGTTTGGAGTTCTACTATATGTTGATCAAGTGCGGATGGGTAGGCATCACCATTGAGGACATTATTTACTCCCAGGCATGCAGATTTACTCTCGATGTAATTTTCACCGTTAGAGATTGTAGAGAACTTGTTGTAGTAAAAAAAAAAAAGAGAAGTGATTTTTATTATAAAAATGTTGTTTGGATTCAATTAAAAATGCACATAGCTCCGAAAGTTGGAAGTGCGTAACGGGATTCAAAATTATTCCCCCCCCCCCCACCTATCCCCAAGAAAGGCTTAAGACTGAATCATTACGTTATCACCGCTCATTTTCACCAAATATACAAAGTTTTGTAAGGCGTTAATAGCTATTTAAACGCGCTTATCTCGGGAACTACCAGTTGAATTTGAAACAACTTTTTGCATGAACATTACGCTCCTTAAAGAGTTGGGGTATCATATAAAAGTTACAAAGAACGCCCAGCACAACCGATAAACGCGGGTAAGCGATATAGTCGGATTTTACAACAGTGGATTCAATTTGTATGGAAAATATCATCTATAGATGTGAAACAAGATGTCACTAGAAGAGACATGTGGAAAAAATTACTTGGAAGAACCGGTGTTTACCAAAATACCTTAGGAAGTTCAAAGACTGAATAGGTGAGAAATAGTTGTCAATCATTGGTGCCGTTGTGAGCTCTGTTATAACTGGGAGATTCACGGCTGGGACAATTTTGAAATTTGGAATTTCTGATCGCTGTTCTGGTCTGGTGTAAAGCTTCATCCGTATCCGTAAGTTGGACGACCTCCGTGGCGCAGCGCGTGTGCTGTTGCATTTTAAAGTTGGAGGTCCTGGGTTCGATTCCCGGCTCGAGTCTGGTCTGGTGGGAGGCTTCGGCCGCGGCTAGTTACCACCCTACCGACAAAGACGTGTCGCCAAGCGATTTAGCGTTCCGGCACGATGTCGTGTAGAAACCAATTAGGAGTATGAGTTTACCATACCCCTAACAGGTTAGCCCGTTGCCATCTTAGACCGCATCATCACTTGCCATCAGGTGAGATGCAGTCAAGGGCTAACTTGAGGTGAATAAAAAAAGTTACCATCCTAACGGAAAAAAGTGCTGGCAAAGACGCCAATAAATTTAGCGTATGTACCGGTACTGTGACGCGAAGAAATTCATTAGGGTTAGCATATCGGTCCTATTCCGGACAGGTTAGCCTTCTCAGAAGTTACCACTGGACAGACTGCAGAAGAGCTAACGTCTCGTTAAATAATAAAAGAAATTGTAAAAATGTAATATCCATACAGAATGATTACAAAGTGTGTGTTAGGAGCGGAAATATTAAATTAAGGCAGTTCAACCTCATTCATTCGAGTTTGCCATAATTTTTCCGCAGGCGCTTGGGTGAGACCTGGATTGCTCGAAGTTAGGTCATATTTCAAGTATTATTATAGCAGTGAATGTCAACCACTGGGGTTTCAGATTTTATTTCCTTCTTTTCACTGTAGAGTAAAATAGGATTATTATTAATTTATCACTTACTTTCGTTTGATGACAACAAAATTATTAAAGAATATATAAGGTTCTTAAGAACCACTTCCAAGTAGGCTTTAAGACCTTAGATAGCGCACCTTCCTGGAAAGTAGGTACATTGTCATGGAAACCATCAAATAAACTGTTACAGAATACTGTCTGTTTACCGTAATGGTTGTTCTTATAATTAAACTGGTTTGGAAAATTCATGCTTAGCCATTAAAACCTCAAAACTTAGCACAGGGCTTCGTTCTCAGAAACGGGAGAGGAGTTTACAGCTTAGCTTACTATACTGCTCTAACGCGAATTGGCTGGCTTAACGATTATTGCCTTATGTAAGTGATAACAGTATCTTCGAGGCACGGACTCGCAACGCCAATTTTCTAAATCTTAGGAGGAAATCTAAAATTTCTTAGAACGAAAATCCAATATTCCGACGCAGCCAGCAAGCCGGAAATCGAAATAAGGAGCACTCGGTCCGCACTCAAATATTCCTACCTCTAGACGAACGAGTAGTTTTGTAACTATGACAATTTAAATTTATTTGAAATAAAGATAGATGGTACAAAAACCAGTCAAGTGTGGGTCGTAATAATACGTTTATTGTGTTATAGGGATCTTTGATTTTTAACTTGCTTTTATTTTTAAAATATGTTATTCAAAAGGCTATTTTTAACGTAATCGTTGGTTGTTTATAGTACTAGTTTAGTGTGTGTATAATTTTTTTTTAAATTAAGAGATACCACTTGTTGATATCAAAACCCTAGAAGAAAAACCAGTCCAGTCGCACTTTTCGTCGCAGAAATAAATATCATCCTCACCACCTGGATGCCTGGACCTCTTCCACCACCCGCTATTCCAGGTCATTTCTGCCACGAACCTGCAAATTGTGGAACCAGCTTCCATCTTCTGTGTTCCCTAATGGCTATAATATGGGGATTTTCAAAGGGCGGATTAACAAATTGCTCAAAGGCAACGCATTGGCGGTTCCTCTGGTGCTGCAAATGTTCATGGGCGGCGGTAATCACTTACCATCAGGTGACCCGCCTGCTCGTTTGCTCGCTTTGTATATTTAAAAAAAAAAAAAAAAAACAAGACAAAAATCACTATATTAAACAAACTGTTATATAGTTATCAGAGGCATTACATACTAATTCTTAATATAACTGAAGACATTTATGATTAATTGATAGCAATGATAACACGAACATAATCCTAGTAATGCGGGAGGTATTATTACAAGCCACTGAATAGGTAATTAAATTAATTACCCTTTAATTAAATTAATTGCAGTGTAAAATTACCATCACGCTGTTGAATTTATTATAATAATAATTAATCAACACGTAAACAATACGTAAATTATGGCAACATTATTTTAAGGCTGAGTTAACTTAGCGTAAACGCGATCCGATTCTTTGTCTATTATAATAAGTAGGTAATATAATTAATTTTGGGAGTATTTTGTACTAACATATATATTAGGTAAGTAAACTAAAACTACAGAATACTGCTCTAAATGAACGGTATTTTAATGTGACTCGATGTGACCATGCAACTACACATGTAAATAAACTTTTAGGGTCACTTTTTGAATTTTAAATAATTGCCTCGGATTAATTTAATATTAAAAGTGCTGATTCCATTCCTTCTTTCGCGGACATTTCCGGTGAGAATTGTCCTATGGAGGAAAACATCGCGAGGAATGCAGCATGACTGAGAGTTTTTCATAGTGTTAATAAGATTAGTAAGACGTCCAAATTTTACCAATCCGCTATTAGCCAATGTGCTAGACTACGGCCTAAAATCTTCTAATTCTGGAAGGAGACTTGTGCTCTGTAGTGGGTCGGGAATAGGTTGATAATGACGAATTCCATAATATGATGGTGGGAGGCTTCGGCCGTGGCTAGTTACCACCCTACCGACGCGTCGCCAAGCGATTAAGCGTTCCGGCAGGATGTCATGTAGAAACCAATTAGAAGTATGGGATACCCATAATCCTAACAGTTTAGCCCGCACACCATCAGGTGAGATGCCGTCAAGGGCTAGCTTGTGGTGCATAAAAAAAAGAATATTCGAACATAACCGCACCCAAACACTCATTTTAAAAATGATTATCTCTCTCATTGCCGCACTAAAGCGCTTCGGAACTGCTTAGCAGGTTTTAACGGCAAAGAGAATTTGTAAGGAATAAACTCAATTTCTCATATCGAGACACGCTGATACAATAATTTCTGTACTTATTCAGTTAGGGAGGAAGTAAACTTCGCGAGGAGTGTTTTAGTCTAACTTAAGTAAGAAGAGGATTTCGCAAGGAGTGATTTAGTATTAGATAAGTTCTTTTAACTTATTCGCAGTAGTGTTCCAGTGACAGTTATGCAGGAAGAGGACTTCACAAGGATGTTATCGCCGCGATGCTCAGAAGCTATATATATATATATATATATATATATATATATATATATATATATATATATATATATATATATATATATATATATATATATATTTATATACATTATGATTATATATATATATACATTATGATGTTGTTTATTAATTACGACATTATATTACAAGTTGTTTGTGAGGGTTAAAATGTTATTAATCTGTATATGTATAAAAGAGTATAAAACTTGGCTAGAATACTATTATGAATGTATTAAGGTTATCATCATGCCGTGCCGCCATGTTTTGGATCCCGCCAAAACGGTGCCCAGTGATTGGTCCACGTAAAATAGCATGGAATCAATGGACGCCTCGGGAACATTTTTATAAGTTGAGTGATACTTTTGGGGAAAAGATATCAATGTAACTGGCGTATTTATCTTAGTTTTTACAAGAAGTGTTCTAGTATTTTTTTTTTTTATTCACTACAAGTTAGCCCTTGACTGCATCTCACCTGATGACAAGTGATGATGCAGTCTAAGATGGTAGCGGGCTAACCTGTTAGGGGTATGGTAAACTCGTACTCCTAATTGGTTTCTACACGACATCGTGCCGGAACGCTAAATCGCTTGGCGACACGTCTTTGTCGGTAGGGTGGTAACTAGCCACGGCCGAAGCCTCCCACTAGACAAAAAAGTATCAGTTAAGTAGTTTTCTTGACTTCGCAAGAAGTATTTTTAGTGAGCAGCGTTCTTCGTACGTAGTTTTCTACTCTGTGGTTAACAGAAAAACAAAATTTGTGTGTGAATATGTGGGTGGTTGTTAGTTTATAATATCATCTAGCAGAATATGCAACGCCAAAACGAGTGTAGTTCGATGTAAGACATAATCACGTACGCTAAACGCTAAGCAAAGTTTGTGAACTGGTTATCGACGCTGGAGTGCAAATGTTTACTGTTGATAATTACATCCCCATGCAAGCGAGCTGTATCGCGCTTGCGGCTAGCATCACATAAACCGTTCTGCATAATGTTCCACGCTAGAGCGTGATGTTATTATTAATATCGTAAACGCCAAAGTGTTTCAGTTCTGTTCCGTTCTCAAGATTGATGAGAACGTCTTTATATTTGTGGTTTATATGTCGGAAAGCTTAATAGGTTAAGGAGTTAACCTATTAATGGTATTTCGTTAAAAAATAATTAAAGCACTATTTTTCTTAATCCAGAAAACGTCAAGTTCCTTCCTAATTGAAAACGTAACTTCCTAGTTGAAAACGTAACTGTCTGTTTATTCGGGTTAGAAAGTATCCCATCTCCTTTCCTCATGGTATAATGTATCTCCTCAAATTGTTTGTCAAATTGTTATGGAAACAAGTTCAGTCATATGATATTCGGTATGACGCAGTTATCACGTTGATTAATACCGTATTGTTAGTATAAAATCATCAGTATATAGGGTATCAGGGTTACTTAAAACTAACTGCATCTGGAAAAACAAAATTGCAATAACCCTGTTAAGGTCATATTAAACCTAAGCCTGGCATACGTAAAGGTCCTGGGTTCGATTCCTATGAGATTTTTGAAGTGTACATACAGCGGGTCCCCCGGGTGTCCAGTAAAACCTGCGAGAGGGTCATGCCGTGGTGGTTTTTAGTTCGGGTATACCCCCCTTCGGGGATGGGAGTCAAACATAACCTCCTTCCCGCCCAAGGGTACGGAGGTAGCCATAAAGCTTTTCCACCACGATAAAAAAAAGGGTCATATTAAACCTGACGGCGAAAATTTCGAAACCAAAAATAAAAAGCGGTCGAGACCGCGGTAACCGCTAGTTAATTACATAATCTGCTTAGTAACCTGTTCCTTTCAAATAGTTCAGTTAATTGTATTACCACATTATTATTCCAGCTATAATGAACGAAATTAAAAGTGTTCGCATTTTGTCTACCGAAGGTGACTATTGAGAGCTCTCGAAGTATTTTTCGGTGTGATTAAGTCAATCCTATTATCGGGTCTAGGAATCCCTGAGTCATCACTGTCCCGAGGGGTCAGCCGTGGACCGCGGTCCAAATGATGGACGAACAGCTGTGTACCGTCAAAAGAAACCTTCATCATCGACTGACTCTTTTCAACGTTTCTTCACCGATGATAAATAAATATACCATGATATTACATTGTATATTTATATACAATATGATATGAAAGTTTGTTATTTATTTATTCAAAGCGCCACCAACAGAATTATATGTAAAAAAAATATACATTTTAATAACCGAAATGCTAGGATATACACATAAATCAATTTAGAGGTAACTACAGCATGCATAATAACTCAAGTCGACGCTAATAGGTCGTTAATAATGTAATATACAATTTTTTTTTAATTAACTAACAGCAAATAACAAAAATCAAAAAAAAAATATTACAAAAGAACAGAAAAAGTAACAGACAAGAGTTTTTTTTTAATTGTGCAGTTTGTCAGATTTTATTACATAATATGAATATTTTAAACACAGTTTGATATATTTGAACCACGGTATAAAACCTATGTTTCACAAATTCGAATTTCCAGCGTGGAATTGCTGATTTCCCGTACCTCTACTCCACAAAGTAAGCAACAGACAAAATATGTCAAATATTCCTAAGATCAGTTCATTAGTTTATACGTTAGATGGCCACAAACAGACAGAAATTCATAAAAATTCTTTTATGGCTCATATCTTATACACTAAGTAAGTAAAATTTTAAGTAAATAAACCGGTAAAATACGGGTTGGAAATGTGGTAATCTATCTAAAAGTTTATTATTTAAGCTGTTGTAATGAAACTGTACGATTGCTTTTGTTTCCGCTGGGAGACGTTTACGCATCCCTTCCGAAAGCGACGCAGGCAATACTACGTCGCTTCCGGGGTATGTGGGACTCGCCGGCGGCCAGAATACCCACTAAAACCCAGCGATGCTCCTACGCGTCGCCTGGTGGCTGCGTCACGGGATCACTCGCGCGCACTCGACTGCAACCCAACCAGCGGCGTCTGCCAAGGCAGACCCTCCACAACCTATACGATTCCTGTACATTTTCGTTAGAACACATTTTCATCCCGTAATTACGGTTTACTAACTTATAATTTTTATTTATTATATATTTATTTCTCTAACTCTAAACTATATCATTACACCTTATACACCGTTTGCCAACTCGAAGAATCAAGTCTGACATGCATCTGTTAGGTAATTTATCCTGGGAGTTGCTATGATCGTAACCGCGGCCTTTCATCGCTTGTACCACAGTACCGTACCACAGAGCAGCGCTCTTGCTCGGCCGCCATGAAATTTTCCCACTCGGGTATTTGCATTTTCGCTGCTCTATAATGATATCATTACGTGATGGTGCGATATTGTCATGACTTGCAGGCAAATCGTGACTTCCAGCTACATGTGGCATATTTCCGATGAGAGTTATTAGGTCATATTACTGCCGAGTCATTTTTTCAATCAGAATCTAATTCCCGGAGGATATTACTTCCTTCTTAACACCAACCTCGTTAACCTATAAGTATGGTACTTACTTCTGCTTATATACTTGTGATGGGAACTAATATTTCAATTATGTTATTTTAGCATTGCAATCAATCGAATTGTGTCGTCGTAGTAGAAGTAACATGCAACCTTAAAAGGATGGATGGTAGGTCGCGGTTTTTATTTCTGTTAGGAATCCAGTCTGATGGAAAACATCGGGTGCGGCTAGTTTCCACAGTGTCCTGTCACAGACACCATCATAATCATTATCATGTTCAACCCATTATCAGCTCACTACAGAACAGGGGTCTCCTCTCAATATGAGAAGGGTTTGGCCATAGTCCACCACGCTGGCCATGTGCGGATTGGCAGACTTCACACGCCTTTGAGAACATTATGGAGAACTCTCAGGCATGTAGGTTTCCTCACGATGTTTCCTTCACCGTTGAAGCGAGTGATATTTTAATTGCTTAAAAACGCACATAACTCCGAAAGTTAGAGGTGCGTGCCCGGGGTCCAACCCCCGACCTCTGATTAGGAGGTGGACGTCCTCAACATTACTCTATCACAGCTTCACAGACATACTGCCAAGCAATTGAGCCTTCCGGTTCTCCTGATCCTCCTAAACAGGAGGCAGCCAAAAGCATCATTGACTCCTTCTTCCTCCGCAGATGTTCATTGCCGTTCACTGGACATCAGGTTAATCCGATGTCTGGTCATTTGCCTGGGATGTACCTATAACCAAAAAAAAGTTTCTTTTTAATACTCTACAAGTTAAGCCAGTGACAGCAATTTCATCTGATGGTAAATGATGATGCTGTCTAGGATGGCAGCGGACTAACCTGTTAGGGGTACGGTAAACCCATACTCCTTATGGGTTTCTACGCGACATCGTGCCGGAACACTTAATCGCTTGGCGACACGTCTTTGTCGGTAGGGTGGTAACTAGCCACGGCCGCAGCCCGCCACCAGACCAGACTCGAGCCGGGAATCGAACTCAGGATCTCCAACTTTATAATGCGACAGCGCGCGCTGCATCACTGAGGTCATCAAAATACAATTTATTTTGAATAATCCTAGTATTAATTAACAAAACCGAAAAAACCTGTTTTTTTATATGGTCTGCGATATTTCAAATATCACAGACGTGGTATTAGTATGTGGTGACACGGACGCCCGCTGAGCCGCCGTTATCCCGCACGCGGCGAGTGATCCTGCTGTCATTAGTCTGCGAGTTAGTGGTGTGGCTCAATCATGACACTTATTAAGTGAAGGAGATTAGGGGAGCGTCTCTCAGGACTAGTGCCCACACCGTAATAAACTGTGGTACAACTGAAACCCACACGGACTCTTGGTATATAGTTCACGAATGAAGTCATCATTTCACGACAATGCAAAAAAAGGGCTCACCAGAAGCGTCATTCAAATTTTGAATTTGAATAAAGATATTTTTGAATGAACAAAAACGTTCTTGATAGTTAATCTACATAGTTGATTTTGCTTGAATTTGTTTTCAAGAATAACTTTATCTATAATATATGTATATATTCTTCTTATTCGTTCACTCTTGGCAGAGTGGTCGTGGTTATGATTTGGCCTTCACAGCAGCTCTTACGATCTCCCTCCAGCGATTTCTGTTCGTAGCATCACGGGAGCACTCGGAGATCGATAAATCTGTAGCGGAACGGATTGAGTCCGTCCACCTAGTAGGGGAGCGACCACGTGGACGTGTGACCTCGACTCGACCTTGTACCACGAGATGTTCGATGGTACCGGTCTTTCTTGTTATATGCCCAAAGAACTTAAGGATTCGTAGTTGTACAAGCGACGAAAGCCTTTGTTTTACTTTCAGCTCTTTGAGTATGGAGGCGTTTGTTCGATGCGCTGTCCAGCTTATTCTCAATAGACGTCTCCAGCACCACATTTCCAGCGCGTCTATTTTTCTTCGGTCAACTTGTCTGAGGGTCCATGTTTCAGCCGCATATAGAAATATCAGCCGCATATAGCCGCATATAGAATATATATATATATATTCTACATGATACAGGATTACCTAGTGTGGGTAGGGGGGTAGAGTTATTCGCGTCCGTAGGAACTACCTAACCACAACCCTACACGTGCCCCCCGGGTGGTGCTAAATGAATAACAACGCCGGGTCTCGGGCGGCGGCTAAATTAACCCGACCAAACCAGCCTAACCAGCTTGGTCAAACAGTGAGAGTAGGAAATGACTCCCACAAACCGCAACCCTGTGAACGCTGCTCGCAGGATCGGTAGTCTTGGCTTAAGTGCCCGGACTATGAAGAAGATAACTTCTATAAACAATCACCCCAAGTCTACGGTGAGATTCGTGCCAAGAGACTGCATGGCTGGTGGGAGACCAGTCGCAAACGATCCACTTCGACGGACCTGGCAAACGTCGTTGTATTAGCCTTCTAGGGAGAATAGGCGTCACCTTCCTAGTGACCTGTTATATCGGCCTTACTCGTGGGACTAAAATGAACCAACTAAATACAAATAAACAACAAACCTTACCAAATTCAAAAAAACCGACCAATCCTGACAGCTTGATCCAACAAACTTTGCATGAAAGCCTGTTTATTCGGAATAGAAGCAACTCGACATCGTCACTGCCAACAAAGCCTAGTGACTTTAACACCAACCAACAAAACAGGGAGAAAGACAATCTGATTTCACAGACCGAGACCCAATTTGACAGTGACAACATAACCTCAGATCACGAAGAATGGCAAAGGGATGAAATTCCCTCCAGAAGAAAGAAAAGGAAAGAAACAAGTCCAATACACAACGATGGGCATAAAAAACAGAAAAATTCCCCAGACTTTGTGATCCCTACACGCAATAGTTTTGAACTACTTGTTACGGAGCCTACGAATAAAACTAACAATACAGATAAAGTATATGTGCCAAAGCCAGAACCCATCTTTGTTACTGGCGTAATTAATGTGAACTCTCTTAAGGAGGTACTCAACAAATTCTTAAAGAGTGAACTTTACATCATGAGTACACTCAGATCAGGACATGTTATAAAAATTATGCCTAAAGACATCCAGACATACAAAACGATTCGAGAAAACTTCATTGCCAATAATATCTCACATTATACTTACCAGCTTAAAAGTGAGAGAGCATACAGAGTAGTACTACGCGGACTCCATGCATCAGAAAATACCACGGAAATTACAAAAGAATTATATGAAATTGGACATGAAGTGAGACAAATAGTCAATATCAGACATCGAGCTACAAAAGAACCTTTGCCTATATTTTATGTCGATTTAGAACCAAAGCCAAACAACAAAGCCATTTTCGATGTGAAATACTTGAATAACATGAAGATTACTTTTGAAGCCCCATATAAGAAAAAGGAAATTATTCAGTGCAAAAGATGTCAGAGATTTGGGCATTCCAAGAACCAATGTTTCAGACCCTATCGCTGTGTTAAATGCGGTAGCACTCACCCTACAACAACGTGTAGTAAAAAACCAGACACTGAGGCTACTTGCGCGAACTGTGACGAGAAACACCCCGCTAGCTACAAAGGATGCAAAGTGTACAAACAGTATAGAGAAAGAATTCTTAAATTAGACCCTAAGTCAAAAGAAAAACCAAAGCCTAGCAATATAGAGACCAAAACCCCGAATCCCCACCCGGGTTTTAAGTTTAACCGCCCAGATAATCCAAACTTAATTAAAACCTATTCAGAAGCAACGAAAACCAAACAACAATATACCCAGCAAGACACAAAGAACGACCTTTCTGATTTAATGGACATAATGTTTGAAAAACTTCAACATTCAATGGTGACAATGATGGAGAAAATGATGGACATAATGATGGACCGCATGGTCCAGCTAGTCAGCAGCCTGGTAAAAAAATGACCCGAAACCTCCGAGTAGTTACTTGGAATGCCAACGGCTTGACGGAAAAGCGTCAAGAATTAGAAACTTTTCTCAGAACAGAGATGATTGACATAGCACTAATCTCTGAAACAAGATTCACACCGAAGACACACATAAACTTTAATAATTATAAAGTGTACACAACCAATCACCCTACTGGGAACAGCCATGGAGGAACAGCGATAATTATTAAAAGTAACATTAAACACTATCCTATAGAGGAATATCGAACAGAAAAAATACAAGCAACATCTATTAAACTTGCAGACAGCAAACTAGAGACTGCATTCTCCGCTGTGTATTGTCCTCCAAAACATACTATATCTGCCAACGACTTCGCAAAATATTTTTCTACACTAGGTAACAGGTTCATATGTGCTGGCGACTGGAATTCTAAGCATTTAAATTGGGGATCTAGGCTGACCAATACTAGAGGAAGACAACTTTGTAAAGCCACAGTAGAGATGAAATTAGAATGCCACTCCGGCAGAGAACCTACCTATTGGCCCACCGACAGACAAAGAATCCCAGACTTATTGGACTTTTTTATTGTTAAAAACATAGATAGTAACTACTTAAACATAGAACCACGAACAGATCTCACATCTGATCACACACCAGTTTTACTGAACGTTACTACAACAGTTAATCTGGTAGCAGCGCCCTTAAGGATATACAACTCGAACACTACGGACTGGACAATTTATAAAAATATAATCACAAAAGAGACAGAATTAAAGACCAAGATTAATACAATACAGGAACTTGAAAGACAACTAGAACAACTTAATATGACAATCCACATTGCTGCCAATTTTGCAACTCCAAAAAGGGCAGGCCAAGGACAACCTCTGAAACATAACTCATATCCCAAGGATATTAAAGAGAAAATACAAGAGCGCCGACGTTTGAGAAAAATATGGCATACTACGAGATATCCAAGTGATAAAACTGCATTCAATAGTTATTCAAACGAACTCAAAGCTATTATCAGCACCTTAGAAAATGATAATATTCAATACTATCTCGCAAATCTAGATCCAACGAGTGACACAAATTACTCGCTATGGAAGGCTACCAAGAATCTAAAGCGACCGAAAATCCATATATCACCTATTAATGATTATAAAGGAGGATGGGCTAGATCAGATAAAGAAAAGGCAACAATCTTTGCGGAACATCTCAAAACAGTTTTCCAACCTTTCTCTGAAAACAATCCCGAACTTACTATGGAAGTCAAGAAATACCTCGAATCAGCAAATCAAATGTGTTTACCACTAAAAAGTACCAGCCCAAAAGAAATTGTGAAAGAAATAAGTAACCTTAAGGATGGTAAAGCACCCGGCTATGACCTTATTGATGCCACATTACTTAAAAATCTGCCTCATAAAGGTATAATGAAATTAGTAAACATCTTTAATGCCAGCTTAAGACTTGAACATTTCCCTGGACAATGGAAAATTGCACATGTAGTCATGGTGCCGAAACCCGGTAAACCTCCACATGAAGCTACTTCATACAGACCCATCAGCCTGCTACCGGTTATTGGCAAACTGTTTGAGAGGATTTTGCTTAACAGGATGAAAGAACACTTGAGTACAGTATTACCGAACCATCAATTTGGATTCCGGGAAAAACACGGAACAATTGAACAGGTACACCGTATAGTGGACACCATTAGCAGATGCCTTGAAAACAAATTATACTGCTCTGCAGTCTTTCTGGATATCAGCCAAGCATTTGATAAGGTATGGCATGACGGCCTCCTGTTCAAGCTAAAGAAGCATCTTCCGCATTGTCTATTTCTAATACTGAAATCTTATTTAGATAAAAGATGCTACCAAGTGAAGTACGGCGATGAACTTTCAGAAGTACACGAATTAAAATCAGGTGTCCCTCAGGGCAGTATCTTGGGCCCTATACTTTACCTAATTTTTACAGCAGATATTCCAACAACTGACTTCACCACGACTGCGACATACGCTGATGATACGGCGCTGCTGTCGGCTCATAGCAACCCAGAAACGGCATCATCACACTTGCAAAACCACCTGAGAGAAGTGGAGGTGTGGCTGAAGCATTGGAGAATTAAAGCCAATGAGAGTAAATCGGTACATGTAACGTTTACACTTAGGAGAGAAACATGTCCACCGGTAACTCTAAACGGAAAAGTTATCCCTCAAGAAAATAATGCAAAATACTTGGGCATGCACCTAGACAGGAAACTCACATGGCAAAAACATATTTGGACAAAGCGCAAACAACTAGATGGAAAACTGCGGTCACTAAACTGGTTATTGGGACGCGATTCACAACTGAATCCTAACAGCAAGATGTTAGTGTATAAAACCACCATAAAACCAATCTGGACTTACGGCATACAACTGTGGGGCGTTGGACTGTGGAACGCCAGCAACAGCAACATAGACATTCTAGAGAGGTTCCAGACCAAAGCTCTGAGAACAATGTTTGGCATCCCTCATTGCATTAGTAATAAATATCTATACCTCGACCTCGGCCTAAAAACGGTTCGGCAGGAAATATTTCAAAGCAGCCTGAAATACCAGGAGAAGCTGACCGTCCATATAAATAAGCTGGCACACGCTCTAAGTGGAGAAGGCGCGATTCAGCATAGCAGGCTAAAGAGGAGTGACGTCCCAAGCCTACAGAAAAGATTTGCCACGTCTTGACATCGGGAGAGCCGTGTGAGGGGCTTCACACAAACAGGGCTCTCAACGAAAACATAACTTGAGCAATCAAACAAAGAAGTGGCTTATTGTTTAAATAACAGATTGCCATGAAGCAGAAACATTAGAAAAAAAAAAAAAAAAAATTCTTGCATCTGAACTTTCTTGAGATGAGGAAAATGCTTTGGGCGAGAAAATATTCTGTTTACTTATAGGCAAATTAGATCAAAGCAAATCGTAATCGTAATAACAATAAGTACCGACTCCGCCTGTTGTGCAGACGCCGTATTACGGAGGTTTTATGCCGGCATTACATTGAAACGTTGCCGGAATTACGATAAAATTTTAAACCGAAGATCCGTAAGCCTCTCTCTTTACGAGCATCCGACTGTTATCCACCGTAACTTGGACGTCATAACCAAACTCCCAATTTTATGTGATCGTAACTTTAACTTTATTGTCTAATGAATACTTCTTCTTATATAATAATATAATCAAATCACACTTCTGATATTAGATCAGATTTCTTAGAACAGTCGAAATAGTGATGGTATCATAACGCAGTAATAAGCTAAGGCTATGGCAATTGGGGGAGTCCCACATAACCTCTAGTCCTGCACAAGGGACGGAGTTAGCAATAAAGCTTTTCCACCACGACAACAAAAAAAGGGGTATGGCATTTAAATTAAAACTGCAACCCTTATGCCAATTTATGGCATCGGTACCGGAACGCTTAATCACTTGCCAGGACTTCCGCGGCGTCAGGGTGGTAACTAGTCACGACCGAAGCCTGCCACAAGACCAGATCAGAAAAAAATCGGAAATGATAAATTCCCAATGGCACCTGCCGGAGATGGAATATGGGACCTCCCACAACGTTCACTGCTGTTTTGCATAATTTGTTAACAATAACACTTAAATTTAAATTAAAGTTACTTTTAATTAAAGTTTTTAAATAATTAAAATATCACTTGCTTCAACGGTGAAGGAGAACATTGTGAGGAAACCTTCACGCCTGAGAGTTCTTCACAATATTATCAAAGGCGTGTGAAGTCTGCCAATCCGCACATGGTCAACGTGGTGGACTATGGCCAAACCCTTTTCATATCGAGAGGAGACCTGTGCTCTGTAGCGAGCCGGTAATGGGTTGATCATGATGAACACTTAAAATTAACCGTTGATAATTCAATATCGACTGCTAAATTTAATATCAGTAGTACTTAATTACAGCATAAACAAACATAGAAACAGACTGATATTAGAACAACTAAATCCCACAGGCACGTCTCAATGTCCATCATTGTACCAATGAAGGAATTCTAACGGTAAGTTTAACAACATTCAACTTCGGACGTTCCGTATCTAGTCGGGTAATATTAAATTTTAATGACAAGTTAAGGTACATGCTATAGTGAAAATAGAGAGATGCATTTCTTTTCGAATTTAATTTAGTATCACTGGTTCATTTCACTATTTTCACATAAAATTTTAGTTTTCAATAAAGAACTTCGCTGTACGAGATTCAAAATCAATCAGACAAAGAAAGAAGTAATTAATAATTTTGACGACCTCCGTGGCGAAGCGCGTGCGCTGTCGCATTATAAATTGGAGGTCCTGGATTCGATTCGCTGCTCGAGTCTAGTCTGGTGCTAGGCTTCGGCCGTGGCCATTTACCACCCTACCGACAAAGACGTGTCGCTAAGTGATTTAGCGTTCTGGCACGATGTCGCGTAGAAACCAATTAGGTGTGTGGGTTTACCATACCCCTAACAAGTTAGCCCGCTACCATCATAAACTGCATCGTCACTTACCATCAGGTGAGATAGCCGTCAAGGGCTAACTTGTGAGGAATATAAAAAAAGCAATAAAACAAGAGAGTTTAAAAATACTGTTATTTAAACATCGAGTCATAGCAACCCGGGTATTTATTCCATGTCCAAAAATAAAACCAAAACTACAACACATTTTGTTGTAAGGTACTACATATAGTTCATTTTTATCTCTCACATATAGTTCATTTTTATCTCTCGTCCTTTGAACCACCCAAGTTTTATTTAAGTGCATTTGAATCAAAGTTGTGTAATTAAATAAATGAGATTTCCCTGAGGGTAACGAGTAGATGCCGGGCATAAAATTGGCTTTGATTTATACTGAATGTCTTACGATGTTCCATTGCAAGTTGGAGTTTAGCTTTCGTTGGAAATTTATAATTAATGTTTCATTTCATCATATCATTTCATAATTTAGTTCAAAGTTTAATTAAATGATTCTAACCCACTTTGTTATCGTTGCGGTTCATTTCAGTACTAACGAAAAAAGTTAAAATGAAATAAGTAAAAAAATCCGTCACAAAAATAAAATTCCGTAAAAAATTCAGGCACTAGGCAATGGATGCCTATTCAAGTAGTACTTTTCGCTCGGCAGCACAATTAATTATTAAAGCAAAAAACAATAAACAACAAGTATAATTTGCTATATTCCGCCGACAACCGGGAGATTTGTATAATATACCACACAAAGTAAAGTCTTTACTTTTCTCGCTTGTGAAGTCAGCATCTCCTGAGGATGATCCGGTGTCGGGTCGAAACGTGCGTAGAGGTTCTAGTGGAAGATTTTGTGTGGTGTTATATTATACAGATCTCCCGGTTGTCGGCGGAATATAGCAAATTATACTTGCTGTTTATTGTTTATCATGGACTTCCGCAAAGTAACGCCTGCTTCTATTCATTATTTAAAGCAAAAAAAGCAAAAACACACTCAAATGGATATTATTTTACCCCTTTAAATGTTTACCGCAGTGGAGTTCATACAATGTTTGGTGAGAATTTCGTCGGTCGTCCTGTGAATCCATCGATCGCAAACTATCGCTACGTGATCGCTTCTGATGCTGCCAGTTACTGTTAGTTATCTAAACAACCTGCGGCTTTACTACACGACCGGAATATTTGACTGTTCTTTACATATAGATAAATTTATATGTATTTTTTTTATATGTATTTATTTTGCACACTGGCGTGAGAGTTGGAATATATAAACTAAATAATAATTTTCATTTATTTCGACTAAATACAAAATTTCTTAAACTACCCTGACCCTCAAACTAGGATAGTCCGTATCTTGGGGGAAATATAAATGTAATGCTTTAAAAAATATATACGCCTCACTGCAACTTAACCGGTTTGTCTACGGTTAGCACGACTACGAATCGTGAGGTCCTGGGTTCGAATCCCGGGTCAGAAATGGAGTATTTTTGCCTAGAAATTTTCAGTAGGCAACACTCTGATTCTAGTGCCTCGAGGAGCACGTTACGTAGGTTCCACTTATTGCCACTGACACGTGACCATAAAAGTGTTAAAGCCTACCAACCCGCTTCGGAGTTGCGTGGTGACTCAATGCTCTTATCGATCTCCCATTAAGAGATGACGCCTACCAAAGCAGCAGGATTTAAAACAGGCTGATGATGATGATGATCGTTTTAACACTTTCAAGTTAAAAACGTTGACTTATGATCCAAATGGCAATTTTTTAAGTTGAAAATTAGCCATTTGGAATAATAACCCAACCCAATTTTGGAAACAAGTGCATGCAGAAGTATCAGATAGATAGAGAATAGATCAGAATATTTAAGCCTTATGTTGGGAGCCGGCCCTTAAATTCGGATACCTCTGTTTAAGTAGGCAATATTTGAATCATTATTTTTTTACGCAATTTAATTTTTCAGATAAACTTACTCACGAATAAACTTAATCCACAGTGCTGTTTCAACTGATATGAAGCTAATTAGCAGTCAGAGGAAAAGTAAGTGTGGATTAAAGTTGCATAATATTTAATAATTACCTGTAATTAACACTTAGTTAACTCTATTGCTTTAATTGCTCTTTATTCCAAGAAAAAAATGTAATATATATATTTTTTTATATTCACTATAAGTTGGCTTGCCAGCTATCTCACCTGGTGGTAAATGATGATGCTCAAGGATGGTAGCGAGCTAACCTGTTAGAGGTATTGTAAACCCACACTCCTAATTTTCTAGGTCTTTAGGTGGGGTTCTTTTCTAGGTTTATACGCGACATCGTGCCGGAACGCTAAAACGCTTAGCGACACGTCTTTGTCGGTAAGGAGGTAACTAGCCACGGCCGAAGCCTCCCACTAGACCAGACTCGAGCCGGGTATCGAACCCAGGGCCTCCGACTTCATAATACGACAGCGCACGCACTGCGCCACGGAGGTCGTCAAAATAATTAAAACATTTAAAGCAATCCGCTAGACTGTGGTTCATATCTTTAGGGTTCCAAACATATAGAATGGATAGAAGTAGGCGTTATTTTGCGGAAGTGCATGATTTTCAACGAGTTTAATTAGCTATAATCCGCAAAACAAGCAAATCCGCGCGCTAAAGTTGATTATTTCTCCAATCCTTACAAACATCTCACAGATCATCCCAAATGCGCTCTCACACGCCGACACCGGAGCACCATCAAGAGATGTTACTTCAAAATGTACATTTACTTAGTTCCGAACCTAATAATGGAAAAAGGAACCTTTTTAAAAATTCACTCGAATAAACCTTAAGAGCTCGCACCAGCTGCTCCCTAGCTGTGCTATAACATAGCTCTTGCTTTGAGCACCTGAGATTTCACGAATAAATTAAATTGCATGTCTACTCAGACGTTTCTAAAAGCGTAGATGCGGCGTCCACGCTATACATTGACAATATCGGCTTTAAACAGTAGCATCGGCATCGGCTTATTTTACAACTGTCTTAATTGTATTCCTATAAGATATAACGCTGTTGATTACTTACAAATGAGTATAAAAATAAAACTGCCGTCAACTGGCTTTTACTGTGTGAGATTGTCACTGAACCGAAATATGGTAAATAGCTTATCAAAATAGAAAATTTAATTTTTATTTGCATATACCATATTAAAAACTCGTAAGCACGGTGCAAAATGAATTTCAAAAAATTTCCCACTTGGCCAGTGATAACTCAGGCGACTTCAGACTCACTTTCTCACACATTATATAACATACACTTATTATCAAGTGTTAGGTTCTGCCAAGCAATTTAATTTTAGATGAGACAATACATAATGAAAAATAAAAATACTAAACGCGAAGGGTGCTCTTAGATGGGCGTTCTTCCGATTTTGTCGATTTTGCTTCTCTTTTCTAAAGCTGATGCCCAACTTCCTTTCTGTGACGATGTATGAGTAATAAGGTGGTCAAAAGTTATCAAATGGAAACAACAAACAATATTCACAATTCAGTCTCTTTCCGGACAGATACAGGTTTTGGACAACCTGTATTTAAATGCCTTTGCTAATGAGGTTGTATTTTGACACGTGAGCCGTGCTCAATCATTTAATATTGCCTATAGATACAGAGTTAATTAATGTTATGGCGGAAGCCTACTGCATTGGTAATAAATAGAAATTAATTCTATTTTAACCTCATTTACGTTTTGATAAGCAATATTTTGGTTTATTTAAATTAAGTGATACTATGCATTATTAAATATTTATTTCGATAATAACAATAATAATTTTGTATGTACCTCCTCGTATTGAAATATGGTTATAAAGTTAAATAATAATCTTCCTACTTCTGATCCTTTGTTGTGTTTTTACAATTTTTATGAGTTGGCAAATAAAGTGTGTTTTCATCTTTCTGTAAGACTTGTCTTTTTGACGACCTCCGTGGCGCAGTGCGTGCGCTGTCGCATTATAAAGTTGGAGGTCCTGGGTTTGATTCTCGGCTCGAGTCTGGTCTAGTGGGAGGCTTCAGCCGTGGCTAGTTACCACCCTACCGACAAAGACGTGTAGTTAAGCGATTTAGCGTTCCGGCACGGTGTTGCGTAGAAACCAATTTGGAGCGTGGGTTTACCATACTCCTAACAGGTTACCGCTACCATCCTAGACAGCATCATCACTTGCCACCAGGTGATATAGTCAAGGGCTAACTTGTAGTGTAAAAAAAAAACTTGTTTTTAAGACCGTAAGCAGATGCGCTAGGCGGAGAGGTTATCGATATTAATTAGTAAGATGTAGCTTTCTTATAAATTCCCTTTATGATGAATAATAAATGTTGGCATGTAATCCGTCTATTTATAGAATGTCATAAATAAGGACAGATGCAGTGGTGTTCTACTTTGTTAGTGATATTCTTTGTTTCTCGGCTGTTTATATTTTCAGTCGGCGAACATAAGCGTCTGCTAAACGAGAAAATATTTGTTTAATCTCGCTGTACTCAACGTCGCGTAACACAATTAAGATAGTAGGATTTATGCTTGTATTATGTTCTCCAAGCTGCCTCTTTTCAGTGCAATGTTTTTCGATATTCCTTTAGTGACCGTACTCTTCCACAATAAATTAATACTGTACGTGTGTATTTTTTTTAAAGCGGTGATAGCTTAGTGGTAATGGCGTCAGACTCCTAATCAGAGGTCGGCGGTTCGAATCCGGGCACGTACCTCTAATTTTTCGGAGTTATGTGCGTTTTAAAAAAATTAAAATATCACTTGCTTCAACGGTGAAGGAAAACATCGTGAGGAAACCTGCACGCTTGAGAGTTCTCCATAATGTTCTCAAAGGCGTGTCAAGTCTGCCAACCTGTACATGGCCAGCGTGGTGGACTATGGCCAAACCCTTCTGATATTGAGAGGAGACCCGTGCTATGTAGTGAGCCGGTAATGTGTTGATCATGATCATGATGATGTGTGTATTTTTGTATCTACAGACATATCGGATTAACATAGCATAACGTTGTGCAGTGTTTGTCATACTTTGGATCTTCGAAAGGTTCTATCAGTTGAAGCAAATACCACGGTTATTTAAAGGCTTTCGAGTCTTTATGTCCATGGAGTAGATCCACTATATGTTAACAGCTTGAGTATCGCAGGGATGTTAGTAGCGATGTCGCTGTCACCCGACACTGATCTGTGCCATTGACTCAATCTATCTTATTCTCGATGGTTGTAGAAGATAAATATGTTGCGGAATGTGAGGTTTACCCTCTATGGAATGCTCGACCATACAATGCATGCTGCAATTTCTTTCAATGTTGATCAATCAATCAATCAAAAATAGCTTTATTCATACAACCTATACAGGCTTCTATGAATCGTTCATATATATCACATTTTTCTATTAGTGATGGTGATGTTGATTACAACAGACAATTATCATTAATTTAAGATGTTATACAAATTAAAAAGTGATTTATTTGATTCCAAAAACGTGAAATATCTATATTAGAATTACTATCAATAAATTGAATTATATAAATCAAAAAAATAAAAAATACTAGGTATTTAAGTAATTAAATATCAATCTTTTAGTGAACTCATAACTGACGAAAAAGTAGTTAATCTTAACTACTGTGATGTTTAACTAAATCATACTTAATATTTACTATCGAAATATTGCTCCTTGCAAATTGCCCCTTGTTATATATATTGTAACATTCTTAGAAATCAGCCGGGCTTAAATCTTTAGTTGCTTAACTGGTTAAACAGTTATACCTGACATTGAAGTAAAATATTATTGTAGTTCATAAATTTTTTAAAATATCAAAATAGCTACTAAGACATTCTTGCGAGCATTGAACATTTACTGTGTAATTGCTCTGCACATAGCGGTCACATATTTTTGACCAACAATTAATATGAAAACGATTTTTAAACGTTTACGTTTTTAGCCGCGACAAATTGATGTTAATTTAACACTTTCTTGTCGATAAACGTATACCTTTATAAGCCCGTCAGTCTCCCAGCTTTCAGAAATATAACATATACTTTGAACGACCCATTCATACGTTGTTCTTCAAAGTACCTACTAGCAAGCTGTGAGTGTTTTCTACGTCATCATATCATGTACTGTTTTAAAATCTCCTAAACTTTAAATCACATCGGAGCGTGGTCTGAAAACTTAATCATTTATTTATTTAATAGGAAGTCAACTTGTATAGAACGGTTTACATTCAAAGTGATATAGTTAATATCATATCAAGATAATAATTTAATAGTAACATTGTATACTCCGCTTACAGGTTAACTCGTCGTGAACTTGAAAATTTACAGATTTAACAAAAACATAAAAAGGAACTTAAACAAAAATTAAATAAACAATAAAGCATAACAAAGGCTGTCCGAAACAACTGTGAACTGCTATGAAACAGCTTTTTACGAATTTTTCTCGCATTTATATAAACGTTGTCCCGTAGGAAAACCGCTCAAACAATTTATTTTTATCAAACAGTTTTCAGTAGTTGTCGCAATGGGAGGTTCCTGTCTAGTACGAGTTGAAAAGTCGTAAAAGAAACCTGATACATAACATAACTTTGCGCTGTCATGTTACACTTACATGACAGCTTATTCATTTTTCTTTCCTTCTTAAAAAAATATAACTACTAATCCGACCACATAAAAGAATGAACTACGAATAAATTTAAAAATTGTATCTTTTATAAAATTCAAATTCCTGATTAACTGATATATCGACGCACCGCCTAAACCACTGGAGTTAAAAACTTGAAATTTTAACAGTTCGTCACTTCTATCACGTACATCTGCTCTAAGAAAGAATATGTTTAAAATCCATCCCCAAGAGTGTTAAATATACATAAAATTCAATTGTAACATGTATATAAAATAAAATTTTACAACTTAGTGAATTAAACAGGGATTAGAAGTTTATATAATAGTTAATTTTTGAAGCTAGAGACACTAAAATCGGCGTTCTAGTAATTGATTTCAAGTTGAAGAACCCTATATAAGCTATATAGTGAACATTAAGCTTGAATAATACTTAATATTTATATCAAGCACGTACTTTATCTTACTTAAAAAAAAAATGCATAATGTGACCAATCAGCGGCTCATTTGGCACTGCAATTTTTGATGGGCGACGGTAATCACTTAACATCAGATGCACCTACTGCTTTTTAGCCCGCAATGTGTTTATGAAAAAAGAAAATTAAGAAGAACTTACTGAGCTGAAGACGTTACGTTACAAAAATAAATATTTTTTATTTAGATTCATAAAGTTAGTAAGAGAGTAGGTTTCATCATCATCATCAAGTCCATTGTTTGATAGTTATTATTCTTTCTTCTTGGTAATTTATGACATATATTTTATTTTTTTATGTATTTTTTTATTAAATTTTATTTATTTGTATGTATTATGTTATATTTTTGTATTTGTACACCCTAAGTCTGTTGTATATACTATTAAATCTTGGTCTATAGGTTGCCTGGCAGAGATCGCTCTTTAGCGATAAGGCCACCTATTGTACCTTCTATACTTTGTGTTTTTTTCTTTACTGTCTTTTATTTCTTCTGTTTGTGTGGTGTACAATAAAGTGTATTTTCATTTCATTTGATATCATTGCCGGCTTACTACAGAGCACGGGTCTCCTCGCAATATGAGAAGGGTTTGGTATATAGTCCACTACTCTCGCCATGTCGGATTTTACACCATTGAGAACATTAAAGATGTTTTCCTTCACCGTTGAACTAAGTGATATTTTAATTGCTACCAATCGATGAAACCCCTACCTCTGATTAAGAGGCCGACGTCCTAACCACTAGGCTTTTACAGCTTCACACACACAACAGAGGCAGTAGGTTTATTTTATATAGATTTAATATTTCTGTATGCTGATATTGTAATATCGAAACCATCAAACTCTTGCAAACTCGTGCTTGGGGTACTGGAAAAGTTCAGTATAAATGACGCTGTACCGTGAATACGAATTGAAGTTTACCGGCGAAATCATTTAGTGAATTCGATTTCGTAACTTGTGCAAAATTGGCTTCCGTATTGGGACTTCGGGATTACCACAAGTTCTTCTGTTTTACAAACGTGTCTCTGAGTTTACGACGATCTTCTTTATGATCTATTGTTTTTTTATACACTACAAGTTAGCCCTTGACGGCTATATCACCTGGCGGTAAGTGATTATGCAGTCTAAGATGGTAGCGAGCTAACCTTTTAGGGGTATCGCAAACCCACACTCCAAATTGGTTTCTACGCGACATCGTGTCGGAGCGCTAAATCGCTTGGCGACACGTCATTGACGGTAGGGTGGTAACTAGCCACGGCAAAGCCTTCCACCAGTCCAGACTAGAAACGGGAATCGAACCCTTCTGGGTTCGATTTTCCGTTCCTCCAACTTTATAATGCGACAGCGCACGCACTGCGCCATGGAAGTCATCAAAATTTGTCCCATACATGGAAAAATCCTGTGACAAATCTATACTAATTTGTCTATGTTTCATACCTATATGTAATTAATTCAATTGCTGTTTCAAACTTGATGCAATCTACTGAGACGGCTTAGCCCTAAATTATAGTTTTATCCCGTGAAACTAAGGAACCTGTCTTCCTGTTACCTGTCTTATCTTTGGGAAATTAAAGAACTAACCTTTGTAATCATGCGCAGTTTAACAGATGTACTGATATTGATGCCTTGAGATATCTCGCGTCTTAGTAACTGGGACATGGGATAGTTTTTCTAATAGCAATAGGTTGCCGCGGGTTAAAACAAAGATTTACAGCTACTAGGAGAACAGAAGAAGTAGGAACCATTCATCATCGATGAATTTGGAAACTTATTTGTGTATGGGCTTAATATAACTATTACCAGCGCAGGGTCTACCAGAACTGCGATTTCCATAGTGGGAATGTTCCATAGGGCCAAGTGCTCACACCAGCACTTGGCTGTTGCAACTTAAGGTTCCAAAAAGGGTTTAGCTATGTCAGTAACATTGGTTCTATTAATGTAATTTCTAACGAAGATACATGGACATTTTTTTTTATAACAAATTACCAAATAAAATTTCTGGGATATCTCTCAATGAGTTAAAAGTTTATATAAAACGTTAGCTTGTAGAAAAGTCCTATTATAGTGTAAAGCATTATATAAATGATAAACAAGCTTGGGTATAAAATATTGCTCTAATAAGATAGTTCTTGAATAATTTTACGTGGCATATGAGATGGTGATAGCAAAAACAAAATTTACCTGGCCAAGTTTGTTGTGGGTTGATTCTTAGACCAAGGAGCGTTTGGCACCCACATAGCTTTAGTTTTAAGTTTCCTAATGAGTTACCCCCATCAACTCACTGCTATGTAAATTATTGATGCATCAAAAGTGCCTTTTCAAGGATTATTTGAATAAAGATTATGATTGATTGATTGAACATAATGATTGGAAATAGACTATCCACCCATTTATGAAGCCAGACCATAATAAGCCATAGGCGAATGGTTTTATAAGCCGAGATTTGTTTTATACTTAGTACATTGCAATTTTCTCTAGCTACTACGACTTGGTAGCAGTGTAGCCAGTGCCAGGCACTGAAGGTTGAAAGGAAAATATTTCTGAACAATATGCCGTAATAGTCTACTTTAAAGTTTTCATTTAACCGTTGCAGGTGACCGCGATTTCCTTCTTGTTTTGATAAGTAAATAACCTTATACACACTTAATAATACGCCAATAGGCCAAGATGTTTACTCACTATTTATTTTAGAACTCTGTGAAATAAAATAAGATGATATCATCTCTAGACGTCAAAAAGACGTCATATTCCGCTTGTATTATAATTTATTTATGTTTTTAATATAAAAGCCATAGTTGCTGCGTAAGATGGACAAACAAATGGATTCCCTTTCTTATTAATAATATTAATGTTTTGTTGTGGTTAAAAGCATTCTTCATATTGATTCTTCTACTGATTTTGAGGTTAATTAGATTAATAATGCTTATTTTAAGGACGCTAAGGTAGTATTATATATATATGTACGCTATACTAATACTATAATAGTGAAACTGTGTCTGTTTGTTTGCCACCTTTGTTTGACACAAAAACTGCACCGATCTTTTTGAAATGTTTCACAAAATATGTATTTAGCATTATCTTCCTGATTATCTCGAAGAAGAACCTCGGTTCAAAAAGAAAGCAGCCCTTGTATGACTTAGCAGTTAAATCAATCCATTGGGTATATATGCATTGTGGACAAACGAGCAGATGGATCACTTTTTGTCAAGTGATTACCGTCTTCATTAATAGCTGCAGTACCATAGGAGCCATCGATGCGTTACCAGCTAAACCCTGCATCCTCCTAATCAATTTCGACGCAGCATCATACCGGAACGCTCAGTCGTTTGACGGCAAGTCTTTGCCAGACGTGGTAAGTGGTTGCGGCCCAAAAACTCCCAAGACCCGAGCAGGTGCCGTAAGACTTCTCTCTTTATAAAGAATCTTGGCAAAGTTTTGCATCGAGATTATTTCCAGAATACAAGCTATGTAATACATAAACTTGGAATACATTTTGTCTCGGAAAAACAAACGGTTCCACCGGGATTTTTAAGTATCGATAAAAATGCCAACAATTTCAACAACTACTTCTATATAAAACTGTATTTTTATCATAGCAATACTGCGTCAAGCGACCATAATAACTCCAAAAATTTATCCTAAGGGTATTGTTTAACTTTATATCACATGAAGATTTGCTTAAAGCTGAATCTAAAATACATAGCGATTTAAGTTTAATCGCCGAAGATCTGAACTCACGTCCCATCGCGCCATTTCCAAAATGGAGCTTCGAATAACGAATTATAAACGAGACGGTGCACCGTCGAGTCGTTAGCATGCCATCTCGCCATTTTCACGGGTTGCAAGTTTTGGAAAATTCGTCAGACGTGCCGATGTCTAGCGGTTAACATATTTATCTAGATATGTTCTCTGACTGAACCTCCCGATGTAGATACAAACATAATTTGCATCATCTGGATGCTTGGTCTTCTATAATCCAGAATACCACATAATCTAAAATAGCTTTATTCATGTAAACCTATTACAGGCATCTATTTATTCATATATAATATATTTTTCATTTTTTTGATGATCATGACGTGATGGTGATAACCACGCACGCAAATTAAAACTAAGTTAGCCAGTTTTTTTTTGTTATCACCATCTCACATAGTTAATAATAAATTATACCTGAAGTTAGAACAATTGAAACCCAAGCTCTTTTTATCGTTTATATAAGACTTAATATCGTAATAGGATTTGTATATAAGCGTACTTAATTTCAACCACACGTCTGCGAATTGTGAAACAACCTTCCATCTACCCTCAAAAATACGATTTAGTGTAAAAGGGCGGATAAATAAGGTGTTCCAAAGCCGGGAACGAGCTGGTGGCGCCTCTGGTACTGCTAATGTTCAGGAGCGGTGGAGATCACTTGACGTTAATGACGTGCGTGCTCGTCTAGCTTTTTTTTATGCCATTACAATCTAGCCCTTGACGGCAATCAGTGAAGATGCATTCTACGATGGTAGCGGGTTAATCTGTTAGGTCACCCATAATAATTGGTTTCTAACTTGGTAGATGGTAACTAGCCACGGTCGAGGCCTCCCACCCAGCTTCGAGCCGGGTATCGAACCCAGGACATCTGATTTTTAATACGACAGTGCACACGCTTTTCCACGGAAATCGTCAATGCGAGTATGTATAAAAATGTCATATTGTGCTCATATTCACAAATTAAAATATTTTTTGCTTCAACGGTGAAGGAAAACACCGTGAGGAAACCTGCACGCGTGAGAGTTCTCCATAATGTTCTCAAAGGCGCGTGAAGTCTGCCAATCCGCGCATGGTCAGCGTGGTGGACTATGGCCAAACCTTTCTCATATTGAGAGGTAACCCGTACTCTGTAGTGTGTTGATGTGTGATCAACTCGTTGCCGGCTCACTGCCGGCAACGGGTTGATCATGAGATAAATGTAATGCCACTTTCGAAAACATGAACTATTTGTAAGAGGAAGTTTAAATGAAGCGTTTTGTTAATTACATAATTATTAATAAATAGTAGACAAACCACCAAAGTTTTAAAAAGAATAATCGTTCCTTATTTACGATGGTGGAGTTAAAAACCGAGATAAAGCACGAAGCGCCTCTTTTGTTCAAAGTGATTGACGCTAAATTAACTTTGATTAAGGATTTCAAGCGAGATAAAACAAAGGCTTTAAAACGTTTACTTAATCAACTATTATGCTCCACCAAACTGAAGTCAAACGTTTAAAATTCAGTTAAAAAAACTACAGACTAGTCTGAGATATCAATCAGTTAATCAATCTAACATAATCTTTATTTAAATAATCCTTTAAAAGGCACTTTTGTTCGTCAATAATTTACATAGTAGTGAGTTGATTGTGATAACTACATACTACTACATAAGTGAAAGAAATATTATATACTAGCAGATGTCTACGAATTTTTCCGCGTACATTATGGTTTATAAATACATCCTGTAGGAAAAGGAAATATCACTGAAGTTAGTAAATTAATGGCAATCTATTGAGGTTTGAAGGAAAATTAGGCACCGCTCGTTCACAGTTCCCATCATACAAACGAATAGTAATGACCATTATTACATAATTTTTGTCTGGTGGGAGGCTTCGGCCTAGGCTAGTTACCACCCTACCGACAAAGACGTGTCGCCAAGCGATTTAGCGTTCCGGCACGAAGTCGCGTAGAAACCAAATATGAGCGTGGGTTTACCATACTCCTAACAGGTTAGCCCGCTACCATCCTAGACAGCATCATCACTTACCACCAGGTGAGAAAGCCGTCAAGGGCTAACTTGTAGTGTATAAAAAAAAAGACCAGTAAGCCATTAGTCCCTTAGGGTCCAAATTGCACTCTCGCCTTACTATTTTACACAAGTGTCGACGACTATGATGCGATGTGAGGCTCGCTTACTATCATTTGTGCGTAATAAGTATCGTTAAGTCTTAAGTGAAGGGTTTGCTTTGGAGTCACTTCCCTTATCTATGATAATATTTGGCAATCTTCACGAAATTTGAATAAAACGAAATTGATGAAAATATTCAGAAGAAATCCTATACCTTACCCAGAGTTACAGCTAGAAATGTAGGCAATAATTGAAAACATAGCCTATCAGTGTTTTTAGCTTGAAAAATGCTCAAAAATAAAGCTCTTTTGGGTTCCATATCGATATAATAGCGTCCCCTTATTAAAATTTACAAAAATTATTGGATTTACAGGAATCGTCCAACCAAAGCTTTATGATACTTAACTGTAAAAATAGTAATTAAAGTAAATAAGTAAAGGCTTAGCGGAATTATATTTTAAACATGGCGAGGCCGGTAAAATTGAAAGACATTCTCTTAACGGAACGAAAGAAATTGGGTTTTTATGATTAGTATAGTATAGTACATAATCACGATAATACCGCGAAGAGCGCAACCATTTACAGACCTTCGTCGACACTGAGAACATAGAGCAGATAAATCTAATACCTAGCAAGTTTTGGAATAACCCCAAAAACTCGTGATATGCCGACATGCAAACCGACAATCAATATAGTAGAAGTTAAAGTTTGAAGTTGGTTGTACAAGCTATAACTCTTCTCAATAAATAGAATGCAATACAAAGTTTTCAAGATGCACCAGTATTTCTAGAGGTTTCCTTACTTGATGGCAATTGAAATTGATGTTAAATGAATTATTGAATGCACATCTTCATTCCTGAAAGAGCCACCAGAAAACTACCGCACAGTAGTTTTCTGGAGGCATCGGTTACAACAAATTTCTTTTAGCATTCAAGTCATTATGATCAACCCATTACCGGCTTAATATAGAGCACGGGTCCCCTCTCAATATGAGAAGGGATTGGCAGACTTCACACGCCTTTGAGTACATTATGGAGAACTCTCAGGCGTGCAGGATTCCTCACGATGTTTTCCTTCATCGTTCAAGCAAGTGATAATTTTTTTTTTTTTTTAAACGCACATAACTCCGAAAAGTTAGAGGTGCGTGCCCGGATTCGAACCGCCGACCTCTGATTAGGAGGCTGACGCCCTAACCACTGGGCTATCACCGCTTCAAATTATGTTTAACTCACCGCAAATGATCATGATGTTTTGTGTTATTTGGTACTTGGTACGTGGCTTGGTAGTGGGTATTTGGTTTAAATAAGGAAGCATTAGGATAGATGACTAGTGACAACGCCTCTTACACAAAATCATCACAACAGAACCAAAGACCTCTGTAGCATAACGTTTGCTATGTCGTATTATAAAGTGGGAGGTACTGGGTTCGATCCCCGGTTCAAGTCTCAATCATCGTCGATGCCGAATAGAAACTGATTACAAGTATAGGTTCTCCCGGCAAAGCATCGGTGGCTCCTCTGGTGCTTCAGAAGTTAATGGGCGATGGTGATCACTCAACATCAAATGACCCGTCAGGTCGCTTGCTCGCGATGGAAATTAAAAAAATTACAACATAAAATAAACCCAATCCTTGGGGAGAGCTATCGGCAATCTTGAGTTGTGCAACGGGCGGGCGATGCGAAGCGGTCGATCATATTTGCTAATGTACGCGGACCAAGTCGCGCAAAACCTCTAGTTAATGGTAAATGTAAGTTTATGACGCATAAAAGTGAGAATTTAACTGTGACGGCCGAGTTATGGCGGCTTAGCGTTGGACCGTCGTAAAGCGCGCGGTTTAAGGATCTTTGGTTTGTAAATCGGGTTATTATTATTCGACTATGTGGCTGCTCCGTTTTTCCTTATACACATAAAGCTTACAGAGAAATCCTATCGCGATATTAAAAATTAATTAAACGATAAAAAACCTTGGGTATAAATTGCTTTAATTCTTCATAGCTAATTACTTAATTAGACTAAGTGAGATGGCGATAACAAAAAAGAACATGGCTAAGTTCGTGGTGGGTTTCTTCTCAGACCTGGACGCGTTTGATAGCCTTCTAGATATAGTATTAAGTGGTCGAATTTAGTTATCACCATCGCCTAACAATTTAAAAATTGAAAAATATTATTATATGAACGCTTCATTGATGCCTGTATTAGGTTTAAATGAATTACAATATAATAAGAATTTTTGAATTTTGAAATTAAACACCCTATTATTATTGATTAACGTAGCATTTGTAGATCCCCCATTAGATAGCCAGATGAGCTAAAACTACTAACAAAACATTTTTTTTTTTTTTATCCACTACAAGTTAGCCCTTGACTGCAATCCCACCTGATGATCAGTTATGATGCAGTCTAAGATTGTAGCAGGCTAACCTGTTAGGGGTATGGAAAACCCACACTCCTAATTGGTTTCTACGCGACATCGTGCCGGAACGCTAAATCGCTTGGCGACACGTCTTTGTCGGTAGGGTGGTAACTAGCCACGGCCGAAGCCTCCCACCAGACCAGACTCGAGCCGGGAATCGAACCCAGGACCTCTAAGTTTATAATCCGACAGCGTGCGCGCTGCGCCACGGAGGTCGTCAAATTAAATTGCTATGATCGACGAAAAATAGACAAATCTGCGCGATAAAATCTATAATCTTTTCAACCCTTATGCCCCACATCACGGAGATCTTCCAAAATGCGATGTCAACGCTCGGTTTGCTCTATTTCCACAACGTATCGACAAAAAATAATCAATAATCATTTTTTATAGCAAATTAAGCTAAATGTTGAATGTATGTCTCACTTTCGCAAATTAACACTGAAAAAGAATGAACATATTGCTGCCTACAACATTTTGTTAGTCACTATCGAGTATAATATTACAAAAGCATAAAGCATAAGCAGAAATAAAGTCTACTTTATAATTTACTAGCGTTTGCCCACGGCTACATCCACATTTCTTTGGTTTTCAAATCCTGCAGTAAAATCACATTTTTCCGGGATAAAAATATAGTATCCAGGATATATTTCCCCTACAAATTTCAGTGAAATTGCTTCAGTAGTTTTAGCGTGAAAGAGTAACAATCATTCATACATTCATACATACAAACTGTCGCGTTTCTAATATTCTATAAGCAAGGATTTTTAAGCACGCAATCGTTTGTTTATATTACTGCCACCGTACCTTATTAAATTTACAAAGCGATATTCCAGAATTATTTTTCTAATAAGTATATTTAAATCATGTTGACCTTATCGCTGGCAACAAATAGGTTTTACCCGTACTTTATTTTCTTATTGGAATCCAATATAAAATAATTAAACATGTATAATTCTGTCTTGTTTGAAAATCTTTTGTTTTAGAATAAATGCTTCTATTCAATATGTTAAACAAGTGAATGACCTATGACGCTAAAGAAATGCCTATAAAATAGTAAATATTGGTCTGCCCATAGATCGATATTAAGAAGATTCATTTACTAGAAATATTTTTTATCCTTTTTTTATTTTAAGCAAAAACTGAGGCATTTAATGCTACCGTAAATTTCGCCGATAAATTGAAGTAGTGAAGCTTTTGTTTAGTGATTTATAAAAACCTTTCAATAGTCCAGCTCTGAGCGCCAACGGTTCTTTTAAACTGCTATAGAATGTAATAAAATACTTCCAAGTTGTTCCAGACAAACTCTTCTAAAGAACTTGTGTTTTCACAGGAAAAGATTTCACCGGGTAATTCGAAATTGCTCTGAAGCGGGGAAGTACGTTGTATAAAGTCAATTGACAGTTACATTCTATAGATAAAAATTCAGATGCAAAGTATTTTTTTTTGGTAGTCTTTTAATTTATTTTTTATTTTAAACTTTTTAATACATAAGCATTATATTGGTATATTAGCTTTTGGCCACGACTATTATAATGCGTTTTTATAATTTCTCATTAATAACAGTCATTTGAATTAAAAAATATCATTTATTTCTCCTTCATGAAAAAAATTCGCTGAATGATTGGTTTAGATGTTGGTCCTGAGGACCTCCGTGGCGCAGCGCGCGCGCTGTCAGATTATAAAGTTGGAGGTCCTGGGTTCGATTCCCGGCTCGAGTCTGGTCTGGTTCGGCCGTGACTAGTTACCACCCTACCGACAAAGACGTGTTGCCAAGAGATCTTAGACTGCATCATCACTTACCATCAGGTGAGATTGCCTTCAAGGGCGAACTTGTAGTGGATAAAAAAAAAGATGTAAATAGTTGACAAAGGTTTTTTATTAGATCGTGGCAATTTTTGTACGTTTTCTATGTGATTTTCTGAAACATAAAATACTTTATTTCGAATTCGTTAAAAAAAGTAATTCAAATCCAATATGCGACATTTTATCATGATATGAGTAACAAACATACAAACAATTTAGCATTATAATACGTTTTTGTGTGCTCAATCGACATATATATATATCTAAGGGACAGATAGATAAAACCGAATTTATAAACACCTCTATATTTACGAACCCCTATGAGTTTAAAACTCAACTGTCATACGTGTTTATGACTAAATGGAAACTTTATTTTCTCCCCTATCACCCTAGACAACCTAAAGAGCGGCGTCGGTACTCACTACGAAACTGAAATTCGATAGATAAAAAAAACTGTAAATACGCAGATGACATGTAGAACATTGGAAAAAATGGGTCACTTTTTAAAGCAATATTTCAAAAGGTTTGAACTCTTTTGATATGCCAGACTGAAGCTGTACTAGTGATAAAAGAAATAAACATTACATTTATATTTCTAATGACTTTTAAAGTGTGCATTTTTAAAAGACTTTTAATTTCTTTACCTTGCGCAATGAAAAGTGGAAGCGAAAAATGTTTGCTCACAGCTTCGTGATACACTGAGCGCATTATGTGCTGTGTATTTTACGTCGCTTGTAAAATACTCTTGAGTGTGGTTGTAGCCGCTGAAAAGATTCCTCTCACTTATAAAAGTCAGACAATTTGCACGTCCAACAGTCATATCTTTGGCGCAGAGATAACGAGTGTTCACATTACACTAACCATGTATTTTAAGTTGTAAGTTTGGCTCGTTGACAAATTTTGCTGTATTATTGTCATCATCATCATGATCAACTCATTCTTGGCTCACTACAAAGCGCGGGTCACCTCTCAATATGAGAAGGGTTTGGCTTTAATCCACCACGCTGCCCATGTGCGGATTGGCAAACTTCACACGCCTTTGAGAACATTATGGAGAACTCAAAGGCATGCAGGTTTCCTCACGATGTTTTCCTTCACCGTTGAAGCAAGTGATATTTTAATTGCTTAAAAACGGACGTAGCTCCGAAAAGTTACAGGTGCGTGTCGAGGTTCGAACCCCCGACCTCTGATTAGTATTATTGTATCATGACTTAAATGGTATTACCGTTGACCGATAATACTTTTTGCTGTAAACCAACACAATTTTTGTCAAAGGTTCGTTAGCGCCATGTTTAATGGTTACGCGTCCATAAGACTTTGATGATGCATCCTTAATCTCCTTATTCTAAAGTTAAATCAGAAAAACTTTGAATAGGCCACGTTGTGCAATCCCAGAATTAGTATGAATTTGACTTGCAAAAACATAGCATCACTTAATTCAGTTGAATCATTCAGAGAAATTCAATCCGATTTTAATTCTTCAACGGCCGCGTATTGGGAGTTTAGATTCAATATTATAAAAAGAAGGGACTATTATAATCATCCACAGAGATTTATTTCAAAAATAAAGTTAATAGGAAGCAATATATAAGGAAGTTTCATAAATCTCTGAGAGAATATAAAATGAAATGGAATTTTAACAAAACTGATTCCTTCATTTGTTAGTGACAAATAAGATTTAAGATTAAATGTACCTGTACTGAATTTATTTATTGTAATAATGTACTGATTGCTAGTGAATTGCAGTTTATTTAATAGCTCTCTAGTTCTTGCAAAATAAACAGCAATTAGATAAAATAGAGATTTTATCTAATTGCTGTTGTTCTTCAAAATAATTTTTGGCCCCACCCGTGAATTGAGACCCGGCCCTCGTCGTTTTCGGTAAACAAACATGGTTATTATCAGTACCATGTCTTAGTATTTTTTTATTCTTTTATTCTCATCTAACCACATTGGAGCTATGTGGTGGACCCTGACTTCAATAGAATTGGGAATAATTGGGGAAAATATTGAAAGTGGGATTGGTTATATTGACGAATTCAAGATATTTTGAAGAAGTTTTATCTACCTATATATGTGGACTTATTTTAGAACTTTGCCTGGGAGATTATAAGAAGTTCATAAAGTTATAATTTCTGTAAAAGATGAGCCACCAAGTAATTTAGCGTTTTGTTTTGCCCAGAAACCAATTAGAAATATGGTCGCTACCATTTTTGACTTCTTCACTGTTCTGGTGAACAGTGAAGAAGTCAGGTGAATTCCGTATGCTTGATCGTATCGTTTCACAAGTATATCTCACTACGCAACCTCAAGTAACGCAAGTATCGCGTATCAATGGGCATCGGAATCGCTCGCTCAATAAATAATAACCTCGCAGTCAAGTTCCTATCCCGCCATAACTCACGGTCGACATCCTTTTGTGCGAAATAGAAATAACAGATAATCCGATGCGAAGGCTCTACAAACACTATTTACGCTTGATTTATGGGCGATTATACGCGATCGGAGTTACCGGGGAAGTTTTATACAAATATTTCTATTCAATAAAAACGATTTTGAAAATATTGAATTCATCGTTATTTTACCATCGCCAACGAATTAGAAATTCTTTTTTGAATTTGCATTTATTTATTTGAATTAAGACAGGATTACATATAAGAATACTAAGCATGGTGTAGCAATAACGGCTGCAGTAGTTGGCCCACAACAGGGCTTAACACGTCCTTGAGAACATTATGGAGACTTCTCAGGCGTACGGCAAGTTGTATTTAATTAAAAAACTCCTGTCATTAAACTAAAACGCACATAATTGCAAAAAGTTAGAAGTGCGTACCTGGTATCTAGATCAGCCTTAGAAAGGGAGGCCAATCTTAACCTAGTCTGGCATAACTTCTTCTTCTTCGTCTTACAGTCTTTGCAGAGCGGTCGTGGTCATCACGAAGCAATGTCTTTGAGGCAAGATGTTATGTGCCTCACAAGCATTCGCCACCTCCCTCTGCTGACCGAAGGTCTGGTGCAATTGTGCAAACGAGCGCCCTCAGCAGACTTTACTGGCATAGCTGGTAGATATTTATTTGATACTAGCTGACGCCCGCAATTTCGTCTGCGTTCAGTTAGTGTGTTTGTTTGTCTTTCAATCACGAAGCAATAGATAACTAACCCGAATTACTTGAAATAATTACAGGATAAACATGAAAGTATCTCCTTTCTAAAAAAAAAAATGAGCCCGCGCGACAGGCAGCCTTTGTGATATTGATTCGTTGGTGGGAGGCGCCCGAGTCGCCCGCACAGGCGGTGGCATGCGCGTGAGTTGCGCGCGGTACTGGACAGTACTTGGACATTGCAATATTACTTTATTTATCTAAAATTTTAGACTTTTTCTAAAATAAAAGTAGCCTAATTCACTACTTATTACATCAGCTACCTGCCAATAAAAGTCCCGTAAAATCAGTCCAGGCATTTCAGAGATTAGCTGGAACAAACAGACACAAAAATTGAAAAAAAAAATATTTTGGTGTATGTACCGTATATGTATTCATATGCATGCAGTAAAATCGGTTATTTCAATATTACAAACAGACAATCCAATTTTATTTTTTTGTATAGATTTGATACGCGGTGTACAATGACCGTACGGTTGCGGTAGGGTGTGACGTACCAACGCTTACTTCAACGGTTATACTTTATAAATAATCCTTTTATCTATACTTCTCGCTTCGTACAGCTGGAGTGAAAAGGAGAGGGAGAGGATAGTGCTATAATATAAATGTCGCGATAGCCGACCTAATACCCCGCCACACAGTTGGGAATTTCTTGCTAAAATTGGCAAGTGTTATTTTTGCTTTTTGGCTTATGTTGTGGTTTGTTTGTAGATGTTTTGATAAAACAAAATTTGAACCGAGGTAAATTTCTTTAAAAATTTAGTTTCAGCAGTGTGAAAAGTAACCTTTCTTTTGTATGAAAAGAAATATTAACAATTTAATTTATGTTTTTTTTTTAAATTTCGGTTTGAATATTGTTTATTTTAATCCAATTAAATCTTAAAACGTATTTGATTCATGTTTTGATATTCAAGAGTAGGAGAGAGGGGATGCGACCACATTCCCGCCATAACATGGTTGTCACGTGTAATATTTTTACACCAGGTTCTTCCGGGTTAAGTTTAATCTCTCGGATACCGCAATGTACCATTTATTATGCCTTATATGTCAACAAGATCTGAGAGTTTATAGTTTATAGTATAGTATACAAACAAATTTCTGTTTATGTTACTTATATCTCAATCAAGAGTATGTGTTTTGTTTCGAAAAAACTGTAATTTATTATTATGCTCATCTGTATAATTATGGACTGGAAAAAGCTGGAAAGTCTGGAAAGTAGCCATAAGTTTGGATTTTTAACATAGTGGGGCAAAATATGTATTTGTATTTTGTATGAAAATCTTTCAATTTCGAAGATATAATAAGCTCAAATTTAAGCTAGTATGCTTAAATGAATTTTCTCTCTGTTCGCCCGCTATAATCTACGGATAATAATTAAACAGATTTTGTAAAGATATTGACAAATTCAAAATTCAAGTAATCTTTATTCAAATAGTCCTTTAAAAGGCACTTTTGACGCGTCAATAATTTACATACTAGTGATTTGATGGTGATAACTACATTCGTAAACATAAAACTAAAGCTAAGAGGGTTTCAAACGCGCCCCGGTCTAAGAAGAAGCCCACAACAAACTTAGCCAGGTAAACTTTTTGTTATCATCTCACATGCCACTTAAAATTATATTAAGAGCTAACTTATTAGAGCAATATTTCATACCCATGCTTCAAAGGAGGCGCCCTTAGGCAATCGTTCCCCTTAGGCAGTCGTTCCCATAGTTTCTTCGAGCTAGGGCTCAAAATTTCTTCTGGCAGAGCTTCTTTCCAAAGCTCGCCAAACAGCCCGGTTACGCTGTGGCAACCAATAGGGTTTGTACAGCTAATAGACAGTCCGAAAAAAAAAAATACCCATGCTTGTTTATCATTTACATAATCCTTTACACTATAGTAGGACTTTTCTACAAGCTTACAAGGATTACATTGTATAAAAAATAAATAAAATTCTTTACTATGAAAGTCCACTTAGATGGAGGTTGAAAATTTTGAATTTCTAAATACTTACCCACCAGTTTCACGCTGCCTACGAACATAGGTATCAAAAGTCAAGAAGCAGCGCCGCTTCCTTCCTGCCTCTTAGCGTGATCACGCGGGTGGAATAAAACCGGCTTCATTTGTACCCTTCACTTACTTTTTGTCTTAAGTGTTCCATGTTGTGGATGCGCTCGTTACATTTCACTGATATTAAGAAGTAGAAAATTTATTTAAGGAAAGAAAATTGACTTCAATTAAAAAAAATTAAAATATCACTTGCTTCAACGGTGAAGGTAAACATCGTGGGGAAACCTGCACGCCTGAGAGTTCTCCATAATGTTCTCAAAGGCGTGTGAAGTCTGCCAATCCGCACATGGCCAGCGTGGTGGACTATGGCCGAACCCTTCTCATATTGAAAGGAGACCCGTGCTCTGTAGTGAGCCGGTAATGGGTTGAACATGATGATGATGATGACTAAATAAGAGGCGTTAGCTAGTTTCATTCGAAAACCATACATCACGCAGGCTGGTCATGGCTATCATTTTACACTGCCAGACATTAGGTTATAAAATCTACATACAACACAATATGTAATACTAATTAAATAAAACTATAATACATTAAATCTAAAACGTTGCTAATATAACCGTATTATAAACAAATAAAACAAAAGTTACGACCACCGCAGTGAAGTGGTAAGCGATGAGATTTTGTAAGTGGTAGGATCTAGGTTCTATACCTGGCATCTTCCTCTGGTCTGGTCTTGTGGTGGTGGTTACGTCTAGTTTACCGACCAATAGTTTGTCTTTTTTTTTTTATTCACTACAAGTTAGCCCTTGACGGCCATCTCACCTGATGGTAAGTGATGTTGCAGTCTAAGATGGTAGCGCGCTAACCTGTTAGGGGTATGGTAAACAAATACTCCTAATTGGTTTTTAGGCGACATCGTGCCGGAACGCTAAATCGCTTGGCGACACGTCTGTGTCGGTAGGGTGGTAACTAGTCACGGTCGAAACCTCCCACCAGACCAGATTCGAGCCAGGAATCGAACCCAGGACCTCCAACTTTAAAATGCGACAGCGCGCGCCCTGCGCCACGGTGGTCGTCAAAATGTCTAAGGCTACCTTGGATCATAAATGTTTCTTGGTCCCTTAACTTGTTGGATCAACAGGCTAAAGATTTTGAGTCAAATAGTGGCGAAGAACTCTACAGTGGTCTAGTCAGGTGAGCAATTGGTCAAAGGATGAACGGTAATTCGTTCCGGCCCACATTGCGACAGGGCCGAACCAATCAGCGGCCCTCTCTATTGAGGACGCGAATCTCTTTATTGCTGTGGATAAGCTCCAGTTGCTTGTTATGGCTTCCTCTTTAGTTATTTAGACGGAAAATTAACGAATGGACTATAACACCTGTGTTCGGAAACAACTTTGAAGCATCTGTTGTCATCAGGTTAGGTTTTTTATCTGTGACTGCTAGCCTAGAACACATACGAAATAGATAGATATAAGCTTAATTATCAGGAAATTACAAAGGCTATGCTAGGCTACAAATTAGAGATATTTAAGAAAATTGAAAATTTTAAGGAAGCTGTGATAGCCTAATGGTTAGGGCGTCAGCCTCCTAATCAGAGGTCGGCGGTTCGAATTCGGGCACGCACCTCTAACTTTTTGGAGTTATGTGCGTTTTTAAAAATGAAAATATCATTTACTTCAACGGTGAAGGAAAACATCGTGAGGAAACCTGCACGCCAGCTTGCACGCTTCTCCATAATGTTCTCAAAAGGCGTGTGAAGTCTGCCAATCCGCAAACGGCCAGCGTGGTGGACTATGGCCGAACCCTTCTCATACTGAGACGAGACCCGTGCTCTGTAGTGAGCCGGTAATGGGTTGATCATGATGATGATGAAGAAAATTGCAATATTGTGACCCAAAGTGTAGCCCCATATAATTCATTACATAGCGTGCGCTAAGAATTTTTTTAAATTATAAATGGTAATTATGTCCAACATGATTGAAGTATGTATTTTAACCTACAAAAAACGTGTGACAAAATAAATCTATTTATCAATGTTTAGTCACAACAGCAGCTTTTGTGTTCTGAAATTTAATTCCTTCTCCGAAAGAAGCAAAATTCGGTTACTTTCGTTATCGTAGTATTAATTCTTGTTTTAGTAAATAGTTTTATCATCAAGGGTAGATATTTAGCAGTAAAACATTTTAATATTTACCCGCATCTGAAATTTAATTTCTAATGTGTCACGATAAACTAAAAAGTAATACGCGAGAATTTTGTTATTTCTTTTATTTTACTTCGTTTTTATGAATACACCAACAATATACTTAAAACAAATATATATTTAAAAAAAAAATATCTACTCTATCGAACGTTATGACGATTGCGGGAGGAGCTATGTCTATGAGTAAGGTACCCGCATGGCTCAGACGCTTGATCGGCTCCTTACGTCAAGGAGGCGAGCGATATTGCCTTGAAATTATAACATTTCGATTTGGATTCGATTATATTTGATATAAAATTTACATAAGGACTACCTAAACAATAAACTAAACAGTTATATTAAGAGCTATTACCTAATTGAAATAGTTCTTTTTTGACTACACCCGCCTTAATTCAAAACTAAGTTTTTAGAAATATACGCGGGTGAAACCGCGAGGCGCAACTAGTGGATCATAAAATGTCGTGTAACATTAACCTTTAACAGTTAATCACCGGCGTGACTGATCCAGGCTACCCTTGTGTCTATGACGCGTCATTGGAAATCTGTTTAGTTACGCAGGAAACATCCCAATGTTAGAAACACAAAGTTATTCGCCACATAGGTACGCGCCGTCGTACCGGACAGGAAGTAATTAATTTGCGTCGACCCAGATTGCTCGCACTCGGTAGGGCGAGCCAATCATTATCTTGCACCATCGGCGACTTGAATCAGAGGTGATTACGTTCGGCTACGGTTTCCCGTGCAAATGATGTGCAAACATTTTATGCCTATTTTTAACCTCAGTGGCGCAGCACTGTTGCATTTTAAAGTTAGAGGTCCTGTTTTCGATTCCCGGCTTGAGTCAGGCCTGGTAGGAGACTTCGGCCTTGGCTAGTTACCAGAGTCTGGTCTGGTGTTAAGCCGTGGCTAGTTACCACTCTATTGACAAAGACGTGTCGTCAAGTGATTTAGCGTTCCGGCACTATGTCGCGTAAAAACCAATTAGGAGGGCTTACCATGGTAACAGGGTATGCTCCGAACAGATAAACCCGCTACCATCCTACACTGCATCATCACTTACCACCAGGTGAGATAGCCGTCAAGGGCCAACTTGAAGTATATAAAAATATGTCGCTACGATATCAATTTATGTTTACTAGTGCGCACTGTTGTCATACGATGAATATTAGATAGAACCAGGAACTACTTTGCGGAAGTTGTTTATAATGAACATATAGCTTAATTTGCTGGAACCCGCGTAAGGCAGGCAAATCTGCGCGCCATACGCTTTTTATTTTAAATGCGCTCTCAACGTACTATACCGGTACATCCTCAAGAGATATTTACTTCCAACGATAAAATGTATACAAGTCCTGACTCGCTCAGCCCTAGGACTAAGATAGCTGAAATTTGCGCAGTAGTTTTTTTATTGTACATCAATAAAAAACCTGATACAAGGGAAAATCCATCAATATAAATCCACTATTATGGATTTAAAAAAAAAATATTTAAATAACAAACAGCAAGTATAATTTGCTATATTCCGCCGACAACCGGGAGATTAGTATAGTATAACACCACACAAAATCCTCCACTAGAACCTCTACGCACGTTTCGACCCGACACCGGATCATCCTCAGGAGATGTTGACTTCACAAGCGCGAAAAGTAAAGCCGTTGAAGCAAGTGATATATTTAAATATCACTAGCTTCAACGGTGAAGGAAAACATCGTGAGGAAACCTGCACGCCTGAGAGTTCTCGATAATGTTCTCAAAGGCGTGTGAAGTCTGCCAATCCGCACATGGCCAGCGTGGTGAACTATGGCCAAACCCTTCTCACATTGAGAGGAGACCCGTGCTCTGTAGTGAGCCGGTAATGGGTTGATCATGATGATGATCGTGATGATTATCGATAAAAAATATATACAACTCGGTGAAAAATTAACATGTTTTAGGATTTTCATCTACCTTTATGGGTACACTCTTAAATAGGGAATGTAATTTTGTATGGCAATAAACATTTTTGTGGTTAAATCCATAAAACTTGACTTGGCAAAAAATATCACTTGATTATACTCAATTTTGAAAAGAATGCTCTCATTACTTAAAGTAATTACATATATTTGAGTAAACACTTTTATCCTTCTAATGTATAATATATTTGCCGCGGTCATTTCCAATCAGTGCTTCCCCTCGTGGGTCAATAATCAACGTGAAGGCCGTACCGGTTAATTAAAATAAAACAACGTCTGTTTTATTTCATACAGAATAAATAAAGGTCGAGGCTAGCTCATAATAGAAAATTATGATTAATGTTTTTGATTAGATTGCAAAACGCTAATGGGTTGAATATACAAGAATTTTTATTCATCTGAACAAAAAATTATGTTAGTATTTTAACATCAGATCGTTAGTCCATTTTACAATAGGAATTTGTTATTTGTAAAAATTAAACGTACATTTTATGCCAATATGTACAACATATGTACATCATATATATGTTACTATAAACGGTGCTAAGACAATATTCGTCCGCCTATACGACGAGACTCCCGTACCAAATTTACATTTAGCCAAAGTTATTTTTATGACATGACATCCTGCTGGAATGTTACCCTAGTAATCTTCCGGGATATTTAGTTATCAATTTAGGTCTGTTACTTTTTTTTTCGCAAAGTGTTTTAGCGTTCCGGCACGATGTCTCGGAAAAACCAATTAGGAGTATGGGTTTACAATACCCCTGACAGGTTAGCCCGCTACCATCTCAGACTGCGTCATCACTTAAGTCCGGGTGATATTATAGTCATGGGATAACTTGAGATGGAATTAAAAAAAATATAGGCATAAATTATACAGATTGGGATGCGTTCATCTCTGCAAAGACCGAGGGCACGTAGTTTAATTAGAGTTCAAATTGATGGATACAAAAGGATGCGGTCGGTTCAGAACAAGCGGGTAACGAGGCGCTTCGGACTCTTGTTTGGAGTGTTTGTTTGACCAACGCTAACGTAATGCTACCACTGGTAATCATGATTGTTTGGTATCACGAAATCAAGTACCTAATTAAAAAATATGTAAAAAAATAAATAGGAAATAGAACGTTAATTTCTTCATAAAATGTCGCCCATACAGCCGACATATTGAACAGCTCAATTATTGGTTACGCTGTGGCAACCAATAGGATTTGCACAGCTAATAGACAGTCCGAAATATAATAAAAAATATCAAAAAAAAAATTAGGCCCGTGTCACGGTATGTAGAATCTTTCCGATTAGCGCATACATCTTAATCTGTTAATTTCAAAGTAATTCTTGCGCTGATTCTACATAGGTAGATTTGCAATGCAACATTTATATGAACTCTGAAAATATTTACAACTTCTGGTTTGAACAGTCCCGTATAGAGTAGACCGTCTAATTTAAAATCGCTCGGTCTTCTACATAATGCACGGCTACCGCAGTCGAAGTGGTATTAAAGTGTTCCCCTGAAAAATACGGGTCTTTAAAACTAGATCAAAATTGCAACGCTTCAGCAGTGCAATGTTTTCTTTATTATTTTTCGAATAGAGTTCCTTAACGCAGCTTGCGATAGGAATTAACTGTTAGAAAAAAAGACGTACGGATAAAGCGTTTTCCCCCTTAATGCGAGCCGTTCGTTTCCGTCTGGTATAGTTTTGTGATTATCGTAAAGCTTTGGCCGCCATTATTGTTTGCTATGTATACCGGTATTACTTGCGTATACCTTTTACTTAAACATTTTCACAGAGTGATTTGCTTGAACAATGTTTATATAGATATTGATCGTTTTTCAAAAAATCTATTTAATCTTAAAAGATTTGGAATTCTCTACTTTTTGTAAGTCTCCATTTTTCATCATATTTTACATTATAGTGTTACACCCATTAATGTAGATGGACCCTGATACTTTATTTCATTTATGCACTCCCTTCCTTCCTTTGCTGATGAGGGTCCCAAAGACGCATACTTTTTTTTATTATACTTTCACATTTTTACTATAAGCAGTAAGAATGTGAAAGTGAGTTTAAAGTAATTACTTTTTCAGACTGACGAAATTTTTAGAGTTATTTTGAATGTGTGGCGCATGATGAAAATCAAAAGCTACTTAATTTTTGGGAATTAAACTTAAACTAATATTTAAAATGTTTGATTAAGTACAGTCCCAAATATAATATACTTGAAAGAAAACGCCAAAACTGAACTATAAATTCCTAAGTACATCCGGATATTAGTAGGTCCGGGATACAGTCTTAACTAGTTCGGAAATCAGGTGCATAATGCTAGTGTAATATATTAGACAATTTATGTTATAAGACTTCTGTTGTTTACAACAGAAGTTACTCTATATGTATGTTTTGCTGGAATAAATTTTTTTTTACTTTTTTTTTTTAGTAGGTATAGGTTTTAATGTTTATAGAAAATATATTTTAAATAATTACTTTTAGGTCTTTGATGCTTATTGCAGCGTGGTGGGCTACGACCGGTAATATCTTTGACGATGATGTTGATGAATATTGCGAAATTGAACCGTTGTTCAGAATAAGTGTCTATTTATGTGGGTGATCTAATATTGATTATTACTCCTAAGTCATAGATTAGAAGTACTAGCTTTTGAATCAATTTATTTATCTGCCCTTTGCATACTGGGTGGGAAGCTTGGTAAGAAGATCGTAGAAGAAGAGCGTTTAACAACTTATACGTACCTTTTTATTATTTATTTCGCTGGGTAATTTACGCATCCTCTCCGAAAGCGACGCAGTCTTGCCTGCATGTGGGACTCGCGGGCGGCCAGACTGGCAACCAGAATACCCACTAAAACCCAGCGATGCTCCTACGCGTCGCCTGGTGGCTGGGTCAAGGGAACACCCGCACACTCGACCGCAAAAACTTTTATGTATACAAGGTAATGCCACCTATATTGGGTACATGCCATGAACAAAATAATAGTCTCATGAGTTACCTTAACACTTCGCTCGATCAGGTACATACAGAGAAATAAAGACAAACCTGAGCGTGATAAATGATTATAACAAGTATTTGTCCAATCGACTTAAGTATATTATTTTTTTATATTAGATTTCTTTTGCTAATACCAACTCAAAATACCACTCGGCCAGATTTCTCTCAAGTTTCCAGACTAATTCAAGTTTGTCATTCAGGTGTCTAAACATCGTTAAAAGTTTTATATACATTATTTTTTAGGATTCCGTTGTCCGAATAAGGAACCGCTATTTAAGTGTACATTTTTTTTTATTATTTACGAATAGGATATTAAAAATTATATACTTCAATTATTTAAAATTATATACTTCAAATATAAAGTATTAAAGATACGGATATAGGTGGCAAAAAATTGCGAAAAAAGAAATATAATAGAATGTAAATTTGATTTTTCTTAGTCTGTTCAATACAATTTTATTAAATAAGGAGATATTTCTTATCATAATTAATTATTAGTATGTTTCATTAGCGAACATTACATCAAGTTTTTACTTAAAACATTCCATATATTCAAAACATCCGTCAGTTGTCAGTTTCCGTTTCAAATGATCAATTGCGAGCATTTGACGACATCCGTGGCGCAGCGCGTGAGCTGTTGCATTTTAAAGTTGGAGGTCCTGGGTTCGATTCCCGGCTCGAGTCTGGTCTGGTGGGAGGCTTTGGCCGTGGCTAGTTACCACCCTACCGACAAACACGTGTCGCCAAGCGATATAGCGTTCCGGCACCATGTCGGTTTGCCATACCCCTAACAGGCTAGCCCGCTACCATCTTAGACCGCATCATCACTTACCATCAGGTGAGGTGCCGTCGAGGGCTAACGTGTGGTGTATAAAAAAAAAACTTACGTTCTTCTGACCTCTATATTATAACACGTTGATATATTTATTTATATTTAAGATGGTTACTTTTTTATCTTATGTTTTTAAAATACAAATATATACAGCCACTACAAAAGATATTTTGTCTGTAGTATTGTGGAAAATCCCAAAGTTCCGAACAAATTGAAAACTTCAGAGCACCTTAGAGACGTTGTTGGTTCTCTTTGTTTGTTCTATCCCAATAGTCAAAAGTAATATAAGAGCTTGTTTCACAATGTCCAGATAATCTTTATTTGTTCAATAAAAAAACGGTTTTTTAGCTTTTTTGTAGCAACTATATCGATTATATGTCAAATTTATCTCTCAAATTAAGCTTATTCTGACATAGGGAAACAGGCCTTAGGATATTATTTGTATATACTTGTTATTTTATGATCAAAAAGACATTTTAATATTTGCTTCCTGGGCTCTGTTCAGTAAAAGGAAAGTCATAATCAATCGAAGCGAGATTGCAATATAAGGATTAGAAAGTTTTTCTTCAAATGCGGAATGTTTTCAATTCAAAATAAATATATTATTATTGATTATGTAAGAAGGTGATAACAAAAAATTAACCCCGGGTAAGTTATTTGTTGGCTTCTTTTTAGATCTGGGCGCGATGGAACCCTCTTAGCTTTAATTTTAAGTTGGCGAGTGTAGTTGTGATAGCCTAGTGAAGCTGTGATAGCCTAGTGGTTAGGACGTCCGCCTCCTAATCAGAGGTCGGGGGTCCGAACCCGGGCACGCACCTCTAACTTTTCGAAGTTATGGGCTTTTTTAAGCAAATAAAATATCACTTGCTTCAACGGTGAAGGAAAACATCGTGAGGTAACCTGCATGTAAGTCTGCTAATCCGCACGTGGCCAGTGTGGTGGACTATGGCCAAACCCTTCTCATATTGAGAGGAGACCCGTGCTATGTAGTGGTTGATCATGATGATAATGATGAGTGTAGTTATCACCATCACTTCACGAATAGGAATATTGAAAAATGTGATACATATGCACGATTCATAGATGCCTGATAGTAGTTAACATGGGTAAAGCTATTTTGATTTCATTTCATTTAAAGTGGATTTCAGAAAAATCTTGCAACGAAATGACGTACTTTATACCATTAGATAACACGTTTTGTAATAAGCCATTATCAAGCAAGTGGTGTGAAAAAAATAGTAAAATATTTGTTTCGGTCGTTTGATCCTAGCGTCGGGTAATAGAAAGGAAGATACAAAGCACTACGTACGTGGCTAACGTTCGTGGAATATTAATACCGTAACCGAAAAAACAGAAATATAGAAGAACGTACGTTAGCAATTATAAACAACAAAAAGATACCCTACCGACAAAGACGTGTCACCAAGCGATTTAGCGTTCCGGCACGATGTCGCGTAGAAACCAATTAGTAGCATGGGTTTACCATACCCCTCACAGGTTAGCCCGGTACCATCTTAGACTGCATCATCACTTACCAACAAGTGAGAGTGCCGTCAAGGGCTAACTTGTAGTGGATAAAAAAAAAAAGATAAAATTCGGATTATAATTCTACTTGATTACTTTCACTAAAAGACATATTTATTCGTTCGTTAGATTAAAAATTCCAGTGTCATATATTATATTCACAGCATTATGTCATATGGTATTTTATTATTGGGTAATGCTGCTGATATTGACTCTTTATTCATTTTGCAGAAGAGGGCTGCGATGCGATATACAAATTGGGCCCAAGAGAGTCATTAAGAGATAAAGATAAAGAATATAAAATAATGACAGTGCATAACCAATATATATATATAACTTATACATTAAGTCCATAAATAAATAGCAAAATTCAAGAAAGGACTTATAACGCACTTGACACAACCGGCTAAGTTTGTTGTTGCCTTCTGCTTAAACCTTGGCGCGACTGGAATTCTCTTAGCTATAGTTTTAAGTTGATGAGTGTAGTTATCACCATCACCTCACGAATTAAAATAATGAAAAATGTGTTATATATGAACGCTTCATAGATTTTTTTTTTTTTTTTTTATCGTGGGTAAATCCTCATGGATACCTCTGCGCCACGGGGAGGCACAGAGGTTATGTCAGACTCCTACTGACTAAAACCCCCACGTGTTCCTACTCACCGCTGTATGGTGGAGTCACGGGAAAGCTTTCGCATACAACCGCAACTCCACCAGCGGGTGTCCGCCGCAGCAGACCCTCCTTGGGCACAACGTGCCCAGTTTCGCCGGTTAGAGGTGTGCCGGAACAACAGCACACCAGCCAACTTGAGAACTGTACTGTGAGTGATGGACGGCCCCGTTTCCATCGCCCACAAGTCCTCCGAAGGCACAGGAGCAAGAGAGGTGGAAGAGAAACACTCTCTCGCACCCGGCCTTCCATCACCGACGGCAAGCGCAGCGAACGCTCGCCGTCCAGCCCGGCCCACCAGTCCCATTCCTGGACGGGCCCAGCCCGCCAGTCCCATACCTGGACGGGCCGCAAACTTCCAATGGGGACGACCAGTCTCAGTCGTCACCCCCACCTCCAGCAGCTGACCGCCGCCCATCCCCGCCTGCCAGTCCCATACCTGGACAGGCCCTCCACCACACGGGGTGATACACCCCCTGGGTCATCCACTGCGCCCTCAGCTTGGTCAGAGGGACGCGCGGAGACCCCCTCCTCGTCGGGTCATTGGCCATCGGCTAACAATCTCGCACAAAAGAAATTGTTAACCGATGTTACCAGGGTGCACCGGCCCGAATGCTGCTCTTCCCCCCGGACGAATCAAGAGGGACCCACAGCACCCGGGCACACGTGGAGGTTACCCGACCTGGCACCCCAACGCTTCATAGATGCATGTAATATTGTATGTTTGAAAATTGAGACACAATAAAATAAAATGATATATTTCCCTTTTTATTTAAATGGCACGGGGTTTCAAATTATTAGAAATCGACGCTTATAAAACACCTCAACACTAAAAGGTATTTATATAATTATTTATTTATTGTGATTAAATAATACATAATAAGAACTAATGATTATTAAATCACTTACTTTAACTTAACTGAATCATTACACCCACCAACAAAATGCAAACAATTCACTTAATCAAAACTGAGGATAATATTAGAACAAATTGATATTTGTGTATAGTATTCAGAAGTCAAAAATAATACTGGGTTGGGTTTGGTAATCATACATCAATAACCTAATTAATCTTAAGTTATTAATTTAATTATTTCACTGAGAACCACACGTCAAAGCACAACCTAAATGACAAAGGTATTATTTTGTTACGTGTAGAGTTGAATTGAGGGACGATTTTGGTATGCCCATAGTTAGTTACAATTCGTAGTTTGTAGGTTACAAAAAGAAAAAGAACAACATTCGCCAGCTTGTTTAGTAAAATTAAAATTCCACAGGAATGCCACATAAAAACCGAATTGCATTTCGCATAGCAGAAATGTTCAAAATGCACAATTACTTTTTATACTACCAAGTACATAGTCACAGAACTTGTTACTTTTAAACTAGAAGTTTAATTATTCTGTTAACTGCATACTGTTAGTGTGGGAAATCATACATTTGGTATTTAGGGTTCCGTGTAGGGGCCAAATTGTGTCCAAATCCTATTACTATGCCTTCGCAATCCATTTATTACAGAGCCCCTTTTAGGCTTAAGTCATTTTTGAACTGACCAATCCAGTACTGTTACTATATTAATATGAAGAATAAAAAAATATTAAAAAATTTAAATAACACAGCCATAAATATATCTCTTGTCTAATCGCTTATGGCTATCCTTTTTCCCGACTGCAACGATTTTAATGGAATCTGACCCAGATATATATTTATTTATAGCTTGCAATCTGGAGACAGAATATTTTAATTTTTGCAACCTTTACATATGGACGTAGTTATACAAAAATGTTCCAATCCACAACTAGTTGAAACCAATATAAATACATTTTTGTGTTTTGACTCGGCATTTTTTTGTTTGAACTAGGATAATTCAATACTGTAGGTTTTATTTAAGTATTACAATAATATTGTTCTATCATAGTAGTATTATTTCAAAATTGCTGTTTGAAATATAGGTATTTTGGAAAAATCGTTTTGGAACGTTTTTGAAAAAATATTTTTTGTATGAAGTAGCACTCAGTATATTTTGTAAAAACGTTCCACATTTATTAATTTTAAATAAATACGACTTGTTACGAAATAAGAAGGATTTATTATGAAAAACTTAAGACTAACAAGAAATCGGTTAAAATAAAAAATCAAAATCATCAACTTTTGCAATGAACGAAGCTTTAGCAATTAAATGAAACAAAAATATATTAGAAAATAACTTGAGCACACAATAAGTTTTCAACAAATATAAAAAACTTAGTTAAAAAAAACTGATGATTTATTCATCAATTATCTCGAAGTCAGGCTCCCCGCCAAACCCATCAAAATCATCGATAAACTTATCCGAACTTTTTAAATTTTTATAAAACTGGACACAGTCCTCCGGTATAAACATGTACATTGATTCTAAATCGGCCAACTTAGCTGGTGCGATCGGTTTTCCGTTAGGCCACAAAAGAATTAAATCATCTTTCTTTATTTCTCTGTTCTTTTTGTCTATAAGCAACTCCTTAAACTCTTCCTCAAACGAAGTTCTCATAAATATTGAGTATAATTTATTTTTTTCTATTTTTATTTCTTTGGCATTTAGCCAGCTTACTTTACTTTTGTCACTAAATTTTTTTCTGTTCATTATATTTTTTTCAATCTTTTCAGTTCCATAAAAATCAGCTTTCTCCATTCTTTGTACTTGCAACGGTTTCTTTTTTTTAGCATTTTTAAAAATATCTATATACTCTTCGGCTGTATATATACGCTGGTGATGTTTTAAAGCAGTTTCAATTTTAGAGAAGTCCGTATCGTTAGGTAAAAAGGTATGCCCAGATTCAAGGAAGCGAAATGTAATGCTTTCTAATGTTGAGTGACAACAACTTAAGACAGTTTTTAGTAAGAGCACTATTTTAATGTTCCTGTTTTGCCCTCCGCAGCAATCGCTCCAGAGTATAAGATTCTTAACAGACGGCTGTAGTTTTGTTTTAATATATTTCACTAAACATGATCCTACCTCCTGCGCCCCTCTACCCGCTTCACCTTCGACCCAAACATAGCAGTGTCCTACGTCATCAGATGCAGAGTGGATACCACTATTGTAAAGCCACAGTTGCCTTTTATAAAAGGCAACATTTGTTGGTATCCGCGGTAGTGGCAATGTCTTTTCCAAGTCAAAGGTTAAACACTCAACATCCGGTATGTTTCTTGCGTCTATAAAATCCTGATTCATCTGATTTCTTAACATTTCTGCTCTTTCTAAATGTTTAAGCCTCTCAGTTTTAGCATCTTCTTGTTCCTGTTCAGTTTTGGCATTAGAGATTTGATTGAATAATTGGTCACACTTATTGCAAGTATCTTTTTTTAATTTTTTACATTTTAAATTAAAATCAGCATAGAAAATCTTTTTCAATGTCGCAAAGGAGGCGCATTTGCGATCGATACCATACATTTCTGCGTGTTCTTTTGTATATATATCATAAATTTTATTTATTGTCATACCGGGTCGTAAATATAAAGTGCCACTGTTATTATTTCTTCGATAATGTGACTCGTATTTCGGAAGATTGTTAATAATATCAACAATGAATTTATGATCCTCATCTGTCAACTTATTTATGTCACCTCTATGTATTCCCCTACCATCCACAATAGGTTCGCCACTTCTACGTTTTTTTAATGACACTGTGACTTTTTGAGTCGTTATTTGAAATGTTTTCAAAAACATATCGCGACATACCTGTACGTCTTTGATCTTATATACACGATAGAATTGTCTGGGCTTTTTTCTTGCACCGGGTACGTTACACATAGTGTAACTACGTTTTTTATTATATTCAGTGACACAAGATATTATGTAAAGCACCTGAGCGTTAAAGGAACCTAGTTTAACAAATTTTTCAAACTCTTGTTTTCTAACCTCTACTGGAATTAAGTCAGCACATTTTTTTAAACACTTGCACCGATAGTCTACAAAAACTTTAGGTTTAATTATTTCATTTTTAGTTGTTGTATATTCTATATTATTATATTTATTACGTTTTCTCTCATCACGACTCTGAGGATATTTACGTTTACGTCCTTTTTTTGGTCTACCAGTTTTTACAGTATCATCATCATTTATTACGGGTACTGGTTCTATTGGTATATCAGTAGTTGATTTAACTTCGATATCGTTATGCTGTTCTTCTAATAACATTAAATTATTAGCACATGCTTCATTATTATTCAAAGATGAACAAGAAGTAGTTGACTCGCTTATGTTAACACCTCGTTTATGACATATGTTAAAATTCGGATCCCTAACACTATCATCGCTATCAAAATCACATACGATATCCTCATGATGTGAAATATCCCTATTGTCTAATAATATGTTCTGATGTTCACTTAGTGTGTTAAACAGTTCTTGGGTTTCTGGGGACATCGGTCGAAGTGGTGATGAAGATGGCGTTTCGGTTGAACATGGTGGAACAGACACAATATTCTCTATATCTGACTGTAAAACACCTGAATTAGATGGACCTGAAACAACACCTTGCCTGTAATTAATCGTCATCTCACTTTTCCTGGATCAAATTAGTTAAACTCGAATCAGTAAAGACACGTATGTACACAAATATATATCTTATAGCTACTTGTAATCATATAATATTATAATGTAGATTTGAATCAAAACTGCGATACACCTACCTTCTGATAAACTGATGTTCTTGTTAGTTGTTTTCATAGCAATAAGTGGAGTAAGGGGTGAAAATGGCAGTGGAGAAATGGATCGTTGCTCATTTGAGTATGGAGTAACGGGATTACCTACAAACATTAAAAAAAAAACAATTATTATCAGAATCTGTTTAGCTGTTTCTTTGTTATTGAACAACAACCATCTAAACATTTACATTATTTTTCGTAGATTTAGCTGTATTAAAGTATTTTTAATAATTTTGAAACAGTGGATTAGCGCTTTCAACCAAACAACATAAACAAATTCTCAGCTTTATACTGTTAGTTAAATATATAAATACTTACTGTGATGATTTGCCACAAGATCTACGGTATTCAATTCTGTTCTGCATGTGTCTATAGATATTATGGTGTTTCGGAGATCCATCAATTTTTTCCGTTTAGTTAATAGCTGTGCTAAGGACTGAACCTATATAACAAGAAATAAAATAAATAAATATTGGACGCATTTCACATTCACGGTCGGTTAGCTCCAAACTACACATATCTACATATTAAATAAATACAAAATATATCATTTCGATACATATTGTACAACCAGCTAACAATGCGCTCATCAGACAAGTGTTGACCGTGCCAGGAATCGAACACGGTATACGCCGAGCGGCGTCCGGCATGACGACCCAGTAACAATAATAATTAATTAGGTACCATAGTTAAAATAGGTATAAAACCTATTTTAACCAAAAAATGTTGATTTATCACGGCATGCCTTATACGCATTTTTTATATGGAACTGTGCATCTACCATAAATATTTGATCGAAGGTGTAAACAGTCAATAAATACTTGGGTATTATTATGTATCAAGCCTATTATAATACACGCATAACGGTCAAAATGAATACCTAATTACCTAGTCTAAAGTCTTACCTATTCTATTTAGTAATTGTATTGCAATAAAACTTACCCCGCTTCCGTTTTCTTCCATTTTTATTACGATGATAAATCACCAAAACAGTAACTCAAAGTAATTGCAAAGTAATTAATAATAATAAAACACGAACGACGTTTATGACACTTGTTACAAAACTGATTCACTCGGTCAAGGTTAATCGACTTAGCGGAAATAGTTAAATGCACTTTGATTATTATTAGACAAATTGAGTGCTCAAATGCATCCTCATAATTTATTTGTTTGAATCATTTAGAATAATTTTAGACTATTTTATTTTTATAAAATAATACTAAGTATTAGTAATACACATACACACATTACACATTCACGCGAATCATATTTTGTTCAATGTAAAGCTTGACAATGGCCGGCAAATTGTAAAAAACGTACGAAAATTTGAATTTCGCGGGCTACCGTGGAACATCCAATGAAACATTATTTAATTTTAACGAAACAATGTTTTTTTTTCGTATTTTTAAAACGATACTATAACATTGGAACATTAATTTTGCAATTATTTTTCATTCTTAAAAAACATTCAAAAGCATAGAAACATTATTTTTTAAGAAAAATAAATATTTTATATTTTTTTATAATGTTCCTAAAGTATTGGAACAGTGTTTTCAAGAAAAAGCATTATTTCACAATATTGTGTAAACGTCTCAAAAGAATTGGAACATTATTTTCAAGAAAAATGAAAATTTTGTAATTTTGATAAAATGTTCCAAACATATTGAAACATTATTTCTAAGAAAAGAGACCATTTAATAATTTTGTCAAAACATTCCAAAAGTATTGAAACATTGTTTTCCCGGTGAAATAAAATAATATTGTTTATTAAAATGTTTCTTGCGGATTAATACATTTTTTATGACTTGCATATTGCATTAATCTGACAAAATGTGGGTTGGAACGTAATGTCAAAATGAAATACCGAAAACTGTCACTTGAGGACTGAAACAGATTAATGAAACAAGTAGTAGATGTAAAAATACGCAGATCTGTATATTTAACTCATTTTAGCATGACATGTGGATTGGAACATTTTTGTATAACTACGTCCATATATAAAAACTAAAATTTATAGATATATACGTATTTTACGAATTGTAGGAATGAGCATCTTTTTGCAACCATCTAACCGAAAGTATAAAACTGGATTTAAATTCTTTACCAAACTTCGTCTCCTCTGCTTCGGAATGGAAAATGTTTCAAGAAATAAACTATTCGAAACTGTTAACTTATCATTTCGTATTGAACTATCTACCATCTATCAGACTGAACTGTTACCTAGCAAAAGTAGGATGATAAAGTTTTTCCGTAATATATACATCTAGATATAAAATATAAGTTTAGAGAAAAAAGGGTCTAAGATTAGACATAGTTAAACTGTATGTGGAGAAGGAATACAGAATAGCACTTATAATATAATACTTGATACTTTTTGTAGTCCTGTCCTTTTACTACTCCTTGTAGATAAGGATTGCATTACTCAATTCAATCTCTATCTGAAGATTTTGATTAAGATTGATTAACAACAATGCGATTGAGATGCGGTGATTGCCTAGTGGTTAGAGCGTCAGCCTCCTAATCAGAGGTCGGCGGTTCGAATCCTGGCACGCACCTCTAACTTTTCGGAGTTATGTGCGTTTTAAAAAAAAAAAAATATCACTTGCTTTAACGGTGAAGGAAAACATCGTGAGGAAACCTGCACGCCTGAGAGTTTTCCATAATGTTCTCAAAGGCGTGTGAAGTCTGCCAACCCGCACATGGCCAGCGTGGTGGACTATGGCCAAACCCTTCTCATATTGAGAGGAGACCCGTGCTCCGTAGTGAGCCGGTAATGGGTTGATCATGATGATGATGATGATTAACAACAACAGCCGTATGTCATAGTATATATCAACGTCAAAATCATCATTGTATTTCAAATAAGTCAATATAAACTCGATAAAGGCATTTTTGTAAGCCGTATCCTATTCCTTAATACGATTATTGCACTAAATATCGAAGTACGATGTCTAATGTAAATTCGAGACGTAAGAAAAATAGTGCATACCCAATTTACAACCAAGATGTAACAATGTCCTACTTATCATGTTAACAATTATTTACGTGTGTCAGTTTGGTATGTTGCGTAATGTTATGTTATTAATATAATGCCCGAACATCCTCCCAATGGAACATATTGATAAGCCTCCAGGTAGACATTGTTATAAATTGCCTGCTACGAGGCTGCTACGTGTTAACATTAATTGCTACGACCTCAGCGTAACCAAACGCTACGAAGCCAGTGGATGCGACAGAATCGATGTGAAGTTTAAAATTTCTAACTTACAGCAAATAAAAGATGGTGCTTTTACATAGTAAGTGGGCCTCAAACTCAAAAATCAAAAGTAATTGAAAAGCCAGGAGTAACTGCCTTCAGGAGCCCCGCCTCAATAGACATTTTTTTTTTTTCGGACTGACTATTAGCTGTGCTAACCCTATTGGTTGCGACTGCGTAACCGGGCTGTTTGGCGAGCTTCGGAAAGAAGCTCTGCCAGAAGAAATTTTGAACCGAAGCCGGCTCGAAGAAACTACGGAAACGTTTTTTTTTTATATTCACCACAAGTTAGCCCTTGACTGCATCTCACCTGATGGCAAGTGATGATGCAGTCTAAGATGGTAGCGGGCTAACCTGTTATGGTAAACTCATACTCCTAATTGGTTTCTACACGACATCGTGCCGTGCAACGTCTGTCTAAGGGCGCCTCCTGTGAGGCCGAACCTCGGCTTAGGGGCTTGGGATAACGGGGGCGTCGTACGTGCAATAGACAGTGACATGATCGTGGGCAGTGCACTTCTTTTTTTATGTGCGTGAATGTATTAACTAATATGTATAAGTTAGTAATATCAACTTTTGTAAGTTACCTAATGAATAAGGCAACGCAAGTTAGAAATGCGCCTAACACGAGGCAACGAGGTCGTGTTTAGTACACTATTTCATAGTTGGAAACATAAAACTATAGTTAGCAAGAAACTTGGCGAATAGTTTTTAATTTGTGCAGCGTAATAGAAGTCATTTCTCATACTAATGCTAAACGCTTTATCATGCGACAACTTTGTATGAAAAGGGTTAAAGCGGTTGAAATATCACCAGTGTTTTTATAATTTGTTTGAAATATTACCTGCGTTGAGATTGTTGTTTTGCATGTAAATACAATATTACCATGTTACAACACAACTGACGTTTCTAATTTTTCTTGAGCTGTAATTATAAAAGGACGATGTTATACTGACTGACTGACTCACTGATCTATCAAAGCACAGCCAATGGACGGATCAAATCTATACTTAGCATACAGATAGAGAGATAAGTACATATAAGCGACTGCATAAATTAAAAAAAATCCTTTTTAAGTATTTTTAATAATGGTACAAGGGGTTTGATATTTGTATAAACTTCTGTCGTTAACGAACGCTTGCGAAGCCGTTTATACTTACTTTATAAATGCGAATGTGTGCCTGTTTGTTTATTTATTTGTTTGCTTGTTACCTATATTCAGCACTGCACTGATCTTGAAGAAATTTAGCACAGGCATAGCGTAAATCCTGGAAACTCTTCGCAGTATTGTCTGTTACTGGTCTACTTATGGACGACTGAAAAACAAAACAAATGTTAACCGATCTCATCATGTATAATACGGGATACCATTTTCACCGAAATTGTAAAAAGTTTCCACAGTTTTATACTGAAATAATGCAAACACGATAATACCTATACTAAGGTATAGTAAACATTACTTTTTTCCCCCTTTATGTTTTAGAATTATATACAGTCAGGAGTAACAAATTTAGGAACAACATGTATCAAAGCCTCATAGACTACGAAATACAGAACATAATTACTCCAAATTCACAAATATTATGATGTAAATCTGTGGGCCGTTGCCGGAGTCTGTTCAGCATACCCTTAATTTTCTGTATAATGTGAGTTATTTGTAACATTAATAGAGCTGGTCGGATTAGCTGAATTAAGCTCCTATTCTTTTGCGGTTTTGGGTAGGGTAAATAACTGAAACGAGGATAGATAGCAAACGCAAATGTGATTTGTTAATTCATCAAATCTATAGATAGGTAGATAGATACTCTTTATTTCACACAACATTTTAAAGAAACAACATGGAATACTTAACACATGACAATGCAAAGCCGGTCTTATTACTTAAGCAATCTCTTCCGGACAACCCTTGGGGAAAGGAGTAAATAATATATGAGGGTAACGGCGCAATATTTAAATGTAATATAAATGATCAATAAATATAATATATACTTTTATGTATAAATAATACACATAAACTATTCATTATTATGGAATTTAGTCATATAAAACTTTTTAAGTCGACTTTTAATTTTTTTTAATGATTTCGAACTTCTAACATCAATAGGCAGATTATTCCACAGCAGCACAGCATTAACAGTAAGTGACTTCCTATAAAATTTACAGTGACTTCGAGGACTACAAGTATTTCTTGTAATAATAGCTGTCAAAATATTTTTTTCTTATTGTTAGTGCTATTGCAAAGAGACTGTACGTTCAACGAAGCTGTAAACCAAAAACCACGATTACGATTCGTAATGTATACAGTACGTGGTGAAATGTGAAGCATCAAAACGTTGATTATACAGACCCATAACCCCAGGAATATTACATGAAAATCACAGATAATTATTTTTGTATTTTTCTACACCTTAGTATTTGTATGCTCTTTGAATTCAATTAATCTATAATGGTAATAGCGTATGGAGGGGAAATGTGAACACTGACAGCTTGCCTCGGCTGCAATGAGTGCTGGATGGCTAGGAAGCAGTGGATTCCAATAAGGATTTTGATGAGATAAACCTGAATGTTAACCTCATTTCTAAGTAGACAAAAACTATAATTGTAGTTATGTCTAAGGAAATTATTGCAAACAACAAAGTCTAATATAAATTTATAATCCTGGGTCGCTAATTCGGTATTGCCGGTAGCCTTGCGCTCCATAATTACTGAAGTTAGTGAGTTATCATGTACCGTTCTATGGGACTGTAAATTAAAACGCGGCGTTCATGTTTCATTGTCATTAGCTTGCCTTAGAAGTTAAAACAGTAGTTATTTTACATAATCATTGTAGACTTATTCATCGTAGTTTCCTATTTCCGCGATGAAAAAGGAAACAATTTAAAGTACTTTTTAACTTACATAGAAGCAAGTGTGCTTGCGAAGAGGTGGAAGAAATGCCATTCCAAATTTTTGATGCTGAATCCTAGGTACAAAATTTAAACCAGACGTTTTATGTCGGAATGAGAAGAGAATTTGCTTCTTTTCTTCGTGTACTCGTTATTGTGAGTCTCTTACCCAAACCAACTTTTCGTATAAATTAATAGCCCTTTTCTGTGTAGCCATTTTGTAAACCAATGTTAGATGAATAATAGAATGTTTCTTCAGAATCCTATTTTTAGAATTTGCTTTTTATGTTCTGCCGCTTGTTTTTTGAGGTGAAACTTTTTATTAACACTATCGTTAGTTCTCGATAAACAAAACCACATAAGCTTTTTGGGTAAGTTTAATATTTTTATTAATTTCCTGGAATAAAAACGAAGAATCATAAACAGTGCCACAAAAATTAAATTAAACTCTTAGTCAGTTGCGTGTTAGAATTGCAAAATTTATATTCGACTATTTGTTTATTAGAATTCTAGTTCTTTAAGAAGTTTAACATAGTTGACCAAGTGAAAAGAAATCACTATAATAATTAAAAATTATCATCGAAGATCATCATCATCCTTAACCTATTAACATCCTTAACACAGGTTTTACTCTCTCATAGGAGACAGGGTTTTGCGGTGATCCCATGCGGATTAGTGGTATCAATTAAAGTTCATTACATTATTTTATCATTGGAATATATTAGAATAATTAATTAGGCGCTTATAGGAAACCTTTTTTTAAATAAATTTCTATAACACAGTACACTATCTTTAAAGAGTGACTGCTTATAATTTTTACCCAATTCATGCGTTGATTTTTCAATTGGGTTATTTCAAAAACTCATCATTAAATTTCGATTGTACAGATTATCAATAGGTTAAAAGATTTTGTTATTTGAAAAAATTATACAAATTGCTGGCTTATTTATCCACGGGAAATTCTACGCATTTAGATCTATTTCATTTTGGTAAAAGGGAAATGTACAAAGGCATCCATTGTCGGTGTACCAATATTTATAGGTATTCCTATAAATACAGTGATATCTCGAGGTATATCTCTATAACCGCATAACTGGTTTTTTGTTGTAGTTATAAAAGGCAGTTCTTTAAATTAGGCTACGAACAAAATTCGTCGGTCAGGCAGTACGAAAAATATCTGGGGAACTTTCATTGAATAAACATCTAGGAGTAATATTATTTAAATTATATTCCATTTAATTATATTGAGTATTTTTGGTAGCCGAGTTCTTATAAAAGACTTATAGTTTTAATGTTCTTTATCTGTTTCCACATATAAATTAATCAAATTTAATGTAATTTTTATTCAGAGGGTAAATCGAGTTTGATATACATAATAACATCGAATGGAGATTTTGGTATTTTAAACTAAAAACGATTTCATTATTTTATGTATTTAATCTAATTTAATAAATTTAGTTTAATAGTTAAAATATGGAATTTCAGTGTATCTTTAATATAAAACCTCTCTATTCACGAACCTATGCAATATCGTTCCGCACAAGCGAGCTCATGAACAAGCGCTCCGTATGGGTTCGAAACTTTTCGGGCTTTTAATTTCACTGGCAACACTTTAAATTTTAAAGTACAATGATTATTTTAATAAGTTCGTAATATATTTATCGGGATTCTGTTCAGATTGAATTCGGAGCAAATTCGCCTTGAGTCTTTACGCAATGCTTACATAGAATAAGACTTGGCGCGTAACAAATAGGCACATTTCATAGCCCTCCCATCCGACAGTGTTTATCAGTTGATGAATACACGCGTAGCCGCCGCACCGACGAGCGTATTATCTCCCATCGACATAATAAAAGCGTCAACGCTGTTATCTGTAGCCGGCAAATATAATCATGCCCGGAGCCCGATGCATATTATTTGAACGTAAAATTTGATTTACGAATTCGAATTCGCGAACCAAATAAATCAGGGCAAACTGAGAGGCGAACTTTAGGAAGGCATCTGATCTGTATGCCACGCTTCGGGGATCGGGCAATATCTTTTAATTATTTTTTTCTGGCAGCTGGCAGTTTTAAAAAGAAAGTTTGAAATTTAACTAAGAAAGTCGGGGCAACATCGGAATCTGAAATACTTAAGTAGACGGCAACTGTCTATATTTTGCATAACTTCTGCCTTTACTTAACTTTAAACAATATTTAAAAAGTTATTGAGCTTTTATTTACGCAACTATAAGTAAGCCCTTGTTAAACATAATGACTGGTGGTAAGTGATGATGCAGAGTAAGATGGATGTAATGGGCTTATCTAATAGAGATATGGAATTTATACTAAACCCATTCAAATTAACATTTATATTACTCATTCAAATAGGTTTACATTAATTGATCGAGAAATAGGTTATAGGTACACAACCAAACCATACCAATCAAACATATTCAAAAGTGCCTTATTTCACTTGGTAAAATACGTCAGTCATCATCATCACGATCAACCCATTGTCGACTCACTACAGAGTACGGGTCTGCTCTCAATATAAGAAGGGTTTGGCCATAGTCCACCACGCTGGCCATGTGCGGATTAGCAGAATTTACACGCCTTTGAGAACATTATGGAGAACTCTCAGGCGTGCAGGTTTCCTCACGATTCACCGTTGAAGCAAGTGATATTTTAATTTTTTTTTTAAACACGTCAGTGCAAAGTGTGAAAAGAATTTTGATAGTAGTAGGTAGATTTAATCAGTAAATATAATTTAGAGTTTTAAAAATATGTATAATTTGCGAACTGCTTGACATAACAATAGAATCTTTAGCCTTAATACAGAACTTAATACAAAACCAATATCAAGCTAAAAACAGTTTCTCAAGATGGGTCTTAAGCAAAGATTTACTAGTAGAGAACTTATTTATACAGGCATTAGCGAATCAAATCCTCATGTTCTTCATCCAGGACTCGTTTCAAAACACAAAATTGCGTGTTGCTACTTCAGTTCCCCTCATTGCTCGTCTTATCCAAAACCTGACCAATATACAAACTAACAATTTCCAAATAGAATAAAGCTCATCGCACCTCCCGTTTAAAAACCTGCCTCCGCATCGAGCCTATTGCTTTTTGAACTTATCAAGTCGAGTAGTAGTGAAGTTCAGAAACAGAATGAGGCCAGATGCAAATCTAAAAATGCTGTTTAAATTTCGAATTAATTCCCGAACAAAAAAAAAAGTCCCGGCAAACTTCGGGGTCTCAAATACTTCAGAGTTTCGACATCAGTAGTGGTCGGACGGCGGTAGCGTTCGCACGCGATGTACCATGCGGACGCTAATGCTTATATATTTCGCGACGTTAGTGAATTGTGATTTCAAAAGTGAAGTGAAGCACTTGAGGCATGCCAGGACCTTGATAAGGCATGGGCGGTCCAGGGTGCACCTCAGTCGGATGCACACCCGGGCTAGGGACCTCGTCGCGCAAGTTATAGAGGCTGAGACAAGTAGCGAATTAGGTAAACGAATTTATTTAGAGATTAAAAATTTATATCATTACTTTATTTTTACTCACGAATATAATTAAGTCCTGCTTACTACTTTTATGAAACTTTTACTTTTCAGTAAAAATCTAATGAAACTAACTTAATTAATTTTAATCACCTTAAATTTAGCTTTCTTATTTCAGATGGCCTATTTTTCAGTTTTTATTTTTTAGCCAAACTAAAGAGCAGGTAAAGCTATAAGTTTACGGGTTGAATAATCAGCTTTGAGATAAATAACTCTATCGATAGCGGTTATACAGGAATATTTTATTACAAGTAGGTTTAATGATAATCAGTTTCGCAATTCTTTTACAAAGAAAATTATAATTTGTTTTCAAATCTTATTAAGTACAAATTTAAAGAATAACATAAATTAAATGTATTAAATAATTATTTTTAATTTGAAGGTAAAACATTTCTTATACAGAAAATTGAGTAGGTAAACGTCAAAAAACAATAATATTTTTCTTTCATATTCCCGAAAAATCTTGTCTCTAGACCAAATTAAGTAACAAGAATTAAATTTCAAGGATTAATTTAATTTTCAAGGACTTTTTTCCTTATTAAAGTCGCCCATGAAATATTTGCTTCTAGAAATTGGAGCCTCCTTTAATGTTAGGAAAAAAGATTTCAGTTTTAATTTTCAAAAGATCCTTTTTGCGTTTCGTTTATCTTCGTCTATTTTTTAATTACGTCATTATGTTAAGTAAAGCGGTATAAGTAAGGGCGTTTTAAAAATATTCCATATCGAAGTAGTATTATTACTTCAATTAAATAGTTTTTTTTACATTACATACAGTACTAAATGTTACTTATCTGAGTTCGTATGTTCGGGTGAAAAGAAATGAAAAAGAGATAAACTATTATAACAAACTCATACATATATCCCGCTATGTCTATATTGGTATGTATATTGGTATGTATTACTATGTTGGTGTGTATATTGGTAGTTAAAACGTGATAATTTAACAAACATATTAACATTTGTTATGTTGGCTAGAATGATATAGTATTTTTCATTATTTCTTGCAGCAGTCCAGAAACTTTTCTTGTAACATGCACTCAATGAGCTATAAACAGAAGAAATAAATTATAAATGTGCTACTTTGTATTCCTAAGAATTTGAAATTTTAATTTATTATTACCTTAACCTGTACCAAAATTATGCACAATCTTTTACAAACCGACGGATTTATCCATACGTAAATCCAGTCATAAAATTCATACGAATATTGAATTTTATGACTGGAATTATAATATAATCCATCAGACTTCAAACGTAAGCGATACCAACAGTTAAATTGTTGGATTAACACAAAGTTTATCTCTGCTGAACTGAAAGCCGGCGAACAAATAGCGATTAAACTTTTACATCAACGAACAACAATTATTTGTTACATAAATGAAACAGGCAGTTTAGTTAGTGGTTTCAATCGTAAAATAACTCATTATTTTCTCCATTAAAACACTTTGAAACATGAAACGTAGTGAATAAAAATTGAGTTCCTTAACAGACACAATACGATATGAAAAGCCAATAAACCATTATCTACTGACTATTTGCATATAGTATATAAAGGTACGCTATTCTTTAGTACCGGTTAAGGGGGTTTATATAGCACTATAAAACTATCATAATAAGAAAATCATGACGTAAGTAAATGTAAAAACTGCCTTATTTCAAACAAATACTATTTTAAATTATCAAAAAACGTGATCTTTGCTGCACAGTACGCATTTTTAGATATGAAAATGTCACCAAAACGATGACGAACGTTGAGCTGACGCGTGAGCTGTCACATTATTAAGTAGAAGGATCTGGGTTCTATTCCCGGCTCGATTCTGGTCTGATGGGAGGCTTTAGCCGTGGCTATGTACCGCAAAGACCAAGCGAGTTAGCGCTCCAGCACGATGTCGCATCGAAACTAGTTAGGAGTATGGCTTTACCATACCATACTACAGGATAGTCCGCTACCATCTTAGACTGTATCATCACTTACTAAATAACTTTGAGAGAATAAATTAAAAAAAATAACTACGGTAGGGTAAAGTACTAGAGGACACCTTTTCTACCAAGTCTCTCCAGTCTTAACAAACTGATATTCTGCCTCTGCTTCTCTGTTAGGGCAGTCTTTCTAGTGCACTTGCCAGATCACACATATAAGGCTACAATCTCAGCTTATCATGGGATCTACCATGTGTAATCTACCATGTGTATACCTTTCGCTCTAACTAAAAGCCGTTCAATGAACACGTTTTTACGCCTGCACACATGAATAAACTGCGATTACAAGTTTTAACCGTGGAAGATAGAAGCTGTTTTGTGGTCACTCCCAAAAATTTGCTCCAGCACCACATTTCAAGAGCGGTTTTATTCCTATCCTTTTCTATCCACTCTCACGCATGGGAAAATCAGTGCCCATTCAGGGCACTGATTTTCCCATGATCCAGATTTTAGTGGCTTTTTATATTTCAATTCATCCAAATGACAATGAAAACTATGACATTGACTTATGAAATAACTTAATAAATGAATAAATCTCTGACTTCTCCAAATGGGGAATCACGCAGCTTAAAATCACATTTATGCACCGTATATTTTTCCAAACTAATTTAATTAAATAAAACTCTCTAATTACAGAACTCCGTGAGGGAAATCTAAATATTAAACTGAATAGCGGAGGATATTCAATTTAATTAGAATTGTGTATTCACGTAAATTGAACAATTAACCTCTACAGTGTAGAGCCTTCAAGGTGGTACGAGTAGGTAATGGAAGTTTGAATACATCCGTTGAATGGAGCTCCAATTTCTGTCCCAATAATGATCGAACTTTAGCTCTTCAAAGTATTTCTACCTTTCATTTACCGATGAATATGCATATCATTAAAAGTCATGTCATAGAAATAGGTAGATAACTATTTAAATAATATAATAAGTGTTTACTTTTTAAACATCCCGCGGGATTTGTTCGTTTTTGGGATAAAAAGTACTTACGGTCGCCTTTTTACAAGATGCAAGGATTCTAATCGGGGCCTGATAAAGAAGAATGCCACAAACATAGCCGAGTATTCGTTTTGTTATCACCACCTCACGTCTTCATTTAAAACTATTCAATGAGAATTTACCTAATTAGAGCAGTAATTTAAACATTATTATCGTTTATGTTATTATCTTTAACTAGCTGACCCGGAAAACGTTGATTTGCCATATAAATTATTTCTAGGGAATTTCTATTGTAGAAAAAAAAACTAACTTATTGTGTGTAAGGCTGTGGTATATGAGTGAAAGAGGCATGGAGCGCTGTGAACGATGAGGGAATATAAAAATAACATAAATATTATTTATGTTTAAAAATTTTAGCTTTACAATAAGCTCAGGGAAATTTTAGTCTAAGTATCGAGCGGGATGACAAATGATTATATGTATTACTAAAATGACTATTTAAAAAATTGGGGTTGGCGATAGAAGGGTGAAAATTTAGGGTTGTATGTATTTTTCAATGCCACATAATACAAAAATAAAATATCCAAATAAAAGATTTTTTTTTGGGTGAACACCCCTTATCACTTAGGGGTTCGAAAGATAGAAGCTGATTCTCAAACTTACTAAATATGCATAAAAAATTTCATAAGAATCGATCGAGCCGTTTCGGAGTAGTATGGGAAAGAACATTGTGACAAAAGAATTTTATATATAAGATATACTAGCTATTCTTTACGGTTTAGCCATCGGTAGCTAACGCTCGTAACGTCATCATCATCATCATGATCAAACCATTATCGGCTCACTACAGAGCACGGGTCTCCTCTCAATATGAGAAGGGTTTGGCCATAGTCCACCACGCTGGCCGTGTGCGGATTGGCAGACTTCACACGCCTTTGAGAACATTATGGAGAACTCTCAGGTGTGCAGGTTTCCTCACGATGTTTTCCTTCACCGTTGAAGCAAGTGATATTTAAATTTTTTAAAAACGCACATAACTTTGAAAAGTTAGAGTTGCGTGCCCGGATTCGAACCGCCGACCTCTGATTAGGAGGCTGACGCCCAAACCGCTAGGCTATCACCGCTTAAAGCTCGTAACGTAACACTTCATCATAAGAGCTTCGCGTTACTCCCCTCGCGTCAGTATTTTAATTTTCTAAATTGCATTGGTGTACTTTACAGGTTTAAAATTCACTTGACTGCTCTGCCTTTCCTATGAGCACACGTGATGTCGTCACTCCCCGCAATAATAGTCCATCATAATCACGAAAACCTAAACTAATATTATAAATGGGCAAACGTTTGTTTATTTATTTAAATGTTGCTTGCCAATTTTGCTCATTAAACATTACTCATCTTGGCGAAAATCGTCAGAAAGATGTCATCCTAGCATATGAGCATGAGATCCTCTTAATCTCAGAAAGTTATTGGTAGCCGTGTCCGAATAACAGCGAGTTATAAAAAAAAAATAACTATGTTATTAAGTAAGACTTATCGAGTCCGATTTAAAAAAATTGCATAAAAATTCAAAATTCAAACAAAAAGTCTTTTAAAAGGCACTTTTGACACGTCAATAATTTACATAGTAGTGATTTTATGGTGATAACTAGATTCGTACACTTAAAACTAAAGCTATGAGGGTTCCAAACGCGCCCCGGTCAACAACGGTCATAGATACAACTTGAAGCACCTATGTCCTATACATTTAAGCTCAGAGTTTTTGTAAATCAAAACTTATGCGTATGAAGTCAACGGCATCATATATAATGAATGAATCGTTTTAGTTCACAGTTGACATCGCCTGCATGCAAAAAAAAACAACTGCTAGCTGTATAAGTATTATGTTTATTTTTACCATCACATTGTCTATTTTATTATGTTGATGTTCACGATTGATCACGTTGGATGTACCTTGTATTTTATTGAACGATTGTATCTCAACCACACGTATCGTTTCAGGAATTATTCAAAGAGTTTCCTTTAACCCACTTGTTCCTGAACCAACTTTTTATCTCCGATCCTTTTGAAATTCACACCTTGGGCTAATAATATGCTGTATCTATATATATAAAAGCGAAATACCACTGACTGACTGACTGACTGATGATCACGATATCTCAGGAACTATAAAACATACGATCTTTAAATTTGGAAGGTAGATTCCTTTTATAAAGTAGAGGTCAGCTAAGAAACGGTTTTGAGAAAATCTACCCCTAAGGGGTAGAAATGGGGGTTGGAAGTTTGTATGAAAGTCCTATATTTTTGAAGTTAGAGACATGAAATTTGGTAGCTAAGTTCTTAATTATAAATGATAAAGATCTGTATAATCAATGTTACGAAAATCTACCCCAAGGGGGGTGAAATGGGGGTGGAGCGTTTTCATGAGGATTGTATGTTTTCTAAGTTAGGGTCATGAAAATGGGCATTTGGGTAATTTGTTTTCAATAAAAAAAAAACTGTACACGCAATATTACAAAAATCCACCCCTAAGGGGTATAAATCGGGGTTGGAAGTTTGTATGAAAGTCCTATATTTTTGAAGTTAGAGACATGAAAGTTGGCAACTAAGTTGTTAATTATAAATAATAAAGATCTGTACAATCAATTTTGCGAAAATCTACCCTAAAGGGGATGAAATGGGGGTTGGAAGTTTTCATGAGAATTCTAAGTTTTCGCAGTTAGGGACATGAAAATTGGCATTTAGGTACTCTGTTTTAAATAATAAAAACCTGTATACGCAATATTACAAAAATCCACCTCTAAGGGGTAGAAATAGGGGTTGGAAGTTTGTATGAAAGTCCTATATTTTTGAAGTTAGAGAAGTGAAAGTTGGCAACTAAGTTTTTAATTATTAATGATAAAGATCTGTATAATCAATGTTGCGAAAAACCACCTCAAAAGGGGTAAAAGGGGGGTTGGAAGTTTTCATCAGGATTCTATGTTTTCGAAGTTAGGGGACATGAAAATTAGCGTTTAGGTAATTTGTTGTAAATAATAAAAACCTCTATACGCAATATTACAAAAATCCGCCCCTAACGGGTTGAAATGGGGGTTGGAAGTTTGTATGAAAGTCCTATATTTTTAAAGTTAGAGACATAAAAGTTGGAAACTAAGTTGTTAATTATAAATAATAAAGATCTGTATGATCAATCTTGCGAAAAACCACCCCAAAGGGGGTTAAATGGGGATTGGAAGTTTTCATCAGGATTCTAAGTTTGGGACATGAAAATTGGGATTTAGGTTATTTGATTTAAATAATAAAAACCTGTATACACGCAATATTACAAAAATCCATCCCAAAAGGGGTGAGAGGGGTAAGGGGTTGGAAGGTTACATGTAAGTTCTGAGTTTTTGGAATTAGAGAAATGAAAATTAGAGAAAGAGCATTACTTTTCAGTAACTATGACATGTAGGTATAAGCTCTTTTGCAAAATCACACATTGAAAGTGGAAACATAAAGAATGAAAAGGAATTTGGAAGTTGGGCCCTGCTTAGGCGTGGACATCCGCTTATAATTTGTGAAAATCCGCCGCAAAGAGGTTAAACCGGTGTTCATGGTGGTTGAAGATCTTATAAAGTTTTACTTCTTTGAATCCATTGTAATACTTTGTACTAAGAAATCCTTACTATCCAGACAAAATCATAGTAATATTATAAATGCGAATGTGAGTTTGTATGTTGGTTTGTCCTTCAATCACGTCGCAACAGCAATGGATCGACGTGATTTTTGAAATTATAGTTGAGGACCGTTCCCGTTGGAATTTTTACAACTTATTCCGACTGAATTTTAAAAACTTATTCCACGCGGGCGAAGTCGCGGGCGCCAGCTAGTTTAACATAAAAAATACGAAAAAAAATTTTCGTTCCATAGAAAGCTCGGAAAATGGCGTTCCTTAAAAGGAACGATAGTATAATGTACTACCATGAAGCAGGGATATGAAATCAAAACACCGTTTAAGTTTTCGGTGAATTTATTTGAGGATAAGAAGTTTTTTTTAATGCAGCGTTATGTGACACTTAACACAGTAAAATTTGGCATTTTTGTGATACACGGAACATCTCAGTTGGTTATCTCGGTACCGAATAATATGGTATCTTCCAGATTGAAGTCCGCTTCTGTACAGGCCGATATTTTGATCGGATCTACCGACTCCTCTCATATTTCAGTATATTTTTGTTAACAGCAGGTTAATCTACAAGTATAAATTACTTGCTTTGCTAAGAAAATCTTTGTTCAGCTCTAGACTCTAGTAGACAGGTACTTGACCGTACCTCGTGCTGTCTTCTGTATCTCTTTGTTTGCTGGCAGTGAACATTTAGATACTCGATTTACTTGTATAGTTTCTATGGCTTTTATTTCTCTCAATCGCACTTCATCTATGAGCTGATGTAAAAAAGTTAATTAAAGTAAAAAAATTAATGAAACGGGACTATTTATCTTTCTCAGAACATCTGTATATTGTAACTACGACGACGAACGACGCTAGCACCCAAACCCAAAATTTATTTGTGTTTATCTGAAAACCAGACTGAAATGAGCATAGGCCGCAAACTTTTCGTTAAGTTTGTTAAACAGTAGACAGCTTTGCGAATTTGTCACCAAGTAATGCTCGTAGGTTTTGACTGTTGCAGTAATGAAGGTTTGCCATAATAAATGTAAATCTGGCACCGGACATAGCGTTATATACAAGAGGCATACTGCAGTCTGAAGTATTTTACCAGTACATGTTTTTTCTAGATAGTACTACATATCTGCCTTCATGTCCTCCACAAATCAAAAGTAGGATCGAATTTACGAGCGACCCACTTATAATTTTTTTTTTTAAACAGAAATTATTGGCTCATTCGCCGAACCACGTGTTGAAGTACCACTTGAAATCGATGAAGACGCATAGTTTTACTCTTGGGAAAGTATTTGACTGCGTTTCAATACCTTAATAAGTAGCACATTATCGTCTCCATTGCTGACTTCAGCTGATAGAACACAAACATCTGCTTGCGCTCATAATTGTGATCCGGGTAAATTATTCAAAGTCACCAAGTTTTCGTCGTCCGAACCATCAGTTACATCCGGATTTCAGTTATCGGGTGGTAATATGAATATAGATTCAGGTATTAACTCTTCATCATCTTTATTACTCACTAACTATTTCATGCAGCGTCAAAAGTCGCCACCATCACTTCATTGCTATAATATAAAATCAACATGTTATAGTAGTGCATATTCCTATCGTTTGATTAAAGGAACAGCAATTTAAATCGTAAAAAATGCGCATTTAAAATAGCAATTTAAAAATTATAAATATTGTATCAAATAATAGACAAGACAAATAACTTAATTCTGTTCTTGTTAAAAAATAATTATAATATTTTATTATTTTTACACTTACCTAAAGATATGGATAATACAACGTGTGTTTTTAAAAAATCTTAAAAATTCAGTATGTTTCAATTTACACTCAAATACTTAACCCATCAGTCCGCACACTTGTAACCTGTCAACTAAAACTTAAACTGTTAACACCAACAACCCTTAAGTGTTATAAATATTTTTTTTTGTCCACCGTTCTTTTTATGGAACGATAGTAACAAGTGGGTTAATATGCGGAATATATTAGAGATGTGTGCTCACGGAATACCAAATCTTTACTCGAACACCGGTGCAGATGAGAAGCAATTTAATTTTAACCAATAATAATAACTTATTTATTTTGTCAACTAGGTGCATTTTAACGTAAACTTTAGTAAACTTTATTTAAAAATTTTTTTCGAAAGCACTTTTGATGTATCAATGACATAGTGGTGAGATGATGGTGATAACTACATCCGTAAACTTAAAACTATTATTTGTTATCACCATTTCACATGCCAGTTAATATTATTTAAGAGCTATTTGTTACTATACAACAAAATTGAAACCCAACCTTGTTTATCATTTACATAATTACACTATAATAGCGCATTTAAAATAATACACGTAACGGAATATATAAATATATATATAAAAAATAAAATTAAGTTAAACTCTCGATTCCCGATCCTACATACAATTTTAAAAATAGTTAAATCTTTATCTAAAAAAGTTTCATTACTACTTTAGCGAGTAGCGTGTTTAAAAAAGGGTGCCTTACTTTTTTATGAAATACGTGCTTAAGCAAGATCGGATCTGTTTTGCTCAAATTTACTATGTTGAATGGTTGCTTATGTCAATTTTAAGTTATGTTTATGTCAAACTAATTAAATACTGAACATTGTCATTACCCTTCGGCGCATCTTAAAAATAACAATATTACAATAAATAACAATATTAAAATAAATAAAAATATGAGATGCTTTAAATATTCATCATGATCAACCCATTTTCGGCTCACTACAGAGCACGAGTCTCCTCTCAATATGAGAAGGGTTCGGCAATAGTCCACCACGCTGGCCATGTTCGGATTGGTAGACTTCACACGCCTTTGCGAACATTATGGAGGCGTGCTGGTTTCCTCACGATGTTTTTCCTTCACCGTTGAAGCGAGTGATATTTTAATTGCTTAAAATAAAATTCTTTGACGCTAATAGTAACAGCAAAAATGCCATGAATGTTTTACCTTAAATAAGATTTTAATTCAATTTAATTTCTCAAAACGCACACTATCCGTTGCTTTAAACACTAGTGGAAAATTTGTGCCTCTAAAATATCCCCACTAAATCCAAGGCTTGTAGCATTGAGACAGCTCAAATGGAGGGTAAACAATTGGTAGCAGAAGCAATAGCAATATCTCCTAGTTGGCAATGTGAGACTATTTTATATTGTTCCTTCTGCACTTTAGAATTATTAATGTACGCGTATAGAATGTCGAATTGGGAAATTGGTAGATGCAATAAGATTTTTGAAGTGGAAACTTCTTTTGCAGCGCATAGTAATGCCTTTTAGCGGCAAAATTTATGGTTGGTTCGCATCACCGACATGCGACATGGTCATGTTAAGTTGCGCCAAACTGGATATGCGCTTCGACCTATGGCGATAAGATCAAGGACTGTTGTGAAAATGACTGTGACCAAAAGCTGTTTTTTTTTTTTTAATACAGTTTCATTTCAAAATCGGTTAAAAGCAAGGAACAACTAAAATATCACACAGTTTTTTTTTTTTTTTATTTTTAATTTTAATTTCTTATATACTTCATCATCATCGTTATCAAAACATTACATACCCCATTACCCACTACAGAGCACGGGTCGCCTCTCAGGAGGAAAGGCCAAGTTCTGATTGGTTTTTAGCCGTCAAAAGTGCCTTTTAGAGGACTATTTGAATAAAGATTATCATTACTTGATTGGTAGATTTCACTTGTAGAAAGGCAGAACCAACTGGAATCCCAGAGTTCGATTTTTACATAAAGATGTACGGAATCCTAAAAAAATAGCCCTAAATTATAATGACAAAGCTTATTAATCTTGACTCGACAAATTAGTTAACTTAGGAGGTGGGGGGAGGCTGGACCTTTGTTTAAACCCTAATCACGTTAATTTAATTAATTGAAGTTGAAGTATAACTTTGGCGCATTAAGAAAACAAGATGAGAATATTTTTTTAAATATAATGAAAAGTCGGTAGATGTAAAACAGATGAAATAAACTCGAATGCAATTTTTTTATGTTGGAGGTCGATTTTATTTTGTATATACGAGGCTTAAAAAAATAATAATGAGAGCCGAAAAATGGCTAAACTTCTTTCGTGCGTAGGTACTCGTATGTATGTAAAAACTAAGATAAATACGCCAGTTACATTGAAACCTTTATCCCAAAAATATCAATCAACTTATAACAATGTCCCCGTGGCGTCCATTGTTATTGCTATTTTGCGTGGACCAATCACTTGCCACCGTTTTGGTGTGATCTAAAACATGGCGGCACGACACGATGACAACCTCTTTAATACATTAATAATAGTATTTTAGTCAAGATTTATACTCTTTTGTACGTATACAGATTAATAACATTTTAACCCTTACAAAAAACTTGTTAAATATATGTCTAAATAAATATAACATCATAACTCAAATATTATGATGTTATATTTTTTTTTTTTTTTTTAAGATTTTTAGTTTTAGGTTAATCTAAGGTTTATTTTAAGTTATGTATTCTTGAAATTAAATTTGTTTATATTTTAATAACGTAACGTAAGTTGGGAGGTAAATGTCAGAAATAAACGTCAGTTGTGTCTAAATAAATACATCATAATATATAAATATATAGCTTCTTAGAATCGCGGCGATAACTTATACACCCCCAGTTTATTTTACTAAGATAATATGCTAATTTTCAATCATTTGTGAAGGTCAAAGTTTTTCAACTTTAGGTAATCTTTATCCATCCGTCCTGAAACTTTAATTTTGGAAATAAATACCTTTCAATATTCGTCAATTGCGTCTCATAATCCAAGTATATTTATGTAGCGTAGATCGCGTAACCCAATAAATAACATTGGTTTTATTTTTTGTAATACTGCTACCTAATAACTGTCTCATTCTGGCTGCACCGATTTGGGTAGGACTTTGCCAGGAGTGATTTAAAATACTTATTATCGCGATGAAAGCTGAACTGGTTTCGGTGGTATTTTTTCATTCAAATAGAGTGAGAAACTCGCAACGAGTTCCAGAATACTTAATACTACGGGAGTAAACAAAGTCAGACAGGCATGCGCGACGTGGCGGGATGTAGCTAGTGAATAATAAAATAAGTAATAAAGCCTTTATTTTATTGAAACGAAAAAGGGTCGTTTTGAGAATGGAATAGAAATTACTATATATTTTTCCGACCCTTCTGTCTATGAGAGGTACTTGTGTTCCGACATATAAGTTCATTAGGACAACATTTTCTTCTATTTTATATTTGGTTTTATTAGTTTCACTGGACCTCTTTCCTATACGATTCTTGATATGCTATAATATTTTACCATAAAAGAGTACTTGGGTATTTTTAGGTCTCATATCTTTCAAACATAAGACTTATATAATTTCTAACCTCCATTTCTTTATTGGCTTTAAGAAAAACTTTTACATAGCTTAGATAAGTTTTAGGGAGTTAACTTTGACCTTACATTTACAATTTCGTAAAAAAATAATTAATAATTATGTATTGTATTCTGTGTTTTGCTGTGAAATTCTTGACCAAAATTTTTTTTCAAAAAAATTTTGGTTAAGAATCTGGAAAATGCTTTTACGCACCCCCTCCGGAGGCAACGCAGGCAAAACTGCGCCGCTTCCGACGGGGTATGTGGACTCCTCGGCGGCCAGACTAGCGACCAGAATACCCACTAAAAACCAGCGATGCTCCTTCGCGTCGCCTGGTGGCTGGGTCACGGGAACACTTGTGCACTCGACCGCGGCCACAGCCAGCGGCGTCCGCCGAGGCAGACCCACGGGACTAAAGTGGCCCAGCCGTTGCAAAGCTAAGATCGGACAAACTATTAAAAATAAAAAAGACGGGTTGCACTCCGGGAGTGCCGGCAGAAGTGAAAACTTGATTATTAACGTTGAGCATGTTTGATATTTTGGAATGGTTAGGGAATAATTTTGCACCAATTGCTTTATCAGTATAAAAGTACTATCATTTATGTGGTAGAATACAATATTCATTTATTGCGCTATCGTACACAAACATGACAATTTATATTACATTAAAAATTTAACACTTTAAAACTATTACAATTATTTTACATTAAAAAGTTTATCTATATCAATTTCCATATTTTAAGCACTTTACATTCACGAATTTTACGAATACACAACAATGTGATCACTACACAGACGGTCGAGCCATCAGCTGTCACCATCCATGGATGCGCGTGGCACGCTGTAACATACACGAACATTCGCGCAAGCGCCCTGCGCTGCCTAAACGAAACAGTAGGCCCAGGCATACATTTTCGCCGCGCCGTAGAGAGGGGATAGCTGTCTACTCTCCATCCGTCTTACGCTTTTTCGATCAGGTCACGTGTCCTGACGCGAGTTTAAGATTTTATACCCATTACAGAAAAAGTGCTCAACGCCGCTAAAGAAGTTTTCGCTTCAAAAACCTTTTTGTACAGTCTCAACATCTATCTTCTTATCTTTTATTTTTATATTATTTCTTTTCATTTATGTTATTTGGTTTATGTATTAGTATGCAGGTTTACGTTTATACATTAACGCCACCTACTTTCTTCTTCTTTTTCTTTTCCTAATCTTAAGGTTGCTTTAAGAGGTATAAGAGGTATTCTCTTGCTTACACTCAGAGACAAAAGAGTTTTTCTCTAGCTCAAGTAAAATAAATTTTCATAATTTAAAATTAAATTCTACTAAAAATAAACAAAATTCTACCTAAATCAACTTGGTTCACCAAAATATTCAATGTATTAAGGGAAAAGAATTAGAGATTGAATTGTTTTTAAATCATTTTCATATTCATGTTTTATGTATAACTGAACATTGGTTAAAAACTCATGAATACTTGTTTAATTTTGGTAACCACCAGGTTGGTAGTTCGTTTACCAGAGTTACTGCAATACATGGTGGCTCATTAATTCTATTAAATAAAAATTTAAAAGTTAAAAACCGAACTGATATTGTGAGCCTTTCTGTTGAACGAACAATTGAACTGGCCTCAGTTGAATTAGAGCAATTTATTGTTGTAACTGTATATAGACCACCCTTATCAAACTTTGAACTTTTTGAAAAGGTAATGGATGAGGTACTTTATAAAATATCTAAATCAAATAAAAAGTTGATTGTGTGCGGAGATTTTAATGTGAACATTCTGGAAAGTAACTCTTCAAGTTACAAGTTAATAAATCTATTTAGATCATACAATTTGTTGAACATGTTTATGGAGCCTACTAGAATAACTGCCAGTAGTGCCACATGCTTAGACAATATATATACAAATATAAACCCCATCAGTAAAAATATAATTAATAAATTAGATTCTGATTACTGTGGTCAATTCATTTGTTTCAAAAATGGGGAAAAAAAATTGTCTAAACATAAAATAACTTATGTGCCAGTAACGTCAGGACGAATAGAGAGAATAAGAACAAGCTTAGTTAGAGACCTTCCATTCTTATCATCTACAATTGGTCCTAATGAAATGTATAATACTTTTTTTGGTAAGTTTAATATGATATTTAATTCTATATTTACTAAAAAGTCTGTCATGGTTGCTGATACATTGGTTTTTAGTGAGTGGGCTACAAGTGAACTACATAAAAATAGGCAAACTTTATATGAAATGTATGCGGAACGAAAATATAATACGAGTGATGAGTTTAAAAATTATGTAAAATTATTTTCCAATAATTTTAAACGCGATTGCATTTGGGCGAAATCGCAATATATACAGAATAAAATAAAAAATAGCAATAATGTAATTAAAGCAACCTGGAAAATAATTAATGAGGAAACAGGAAGAATAAAACCAAAAAGTAATAACTTTAAACTTGATATAGGTAACAAATCTATCACGTCGGATTTTGAGGTTGCAACTGCTTTTGAAAGCTTCTTTACCGACGTTCCTGTCTCCACTACAAGATCATTAAACTCTTCACCTGATACTGCTCTCTGTTTGTTGAAGGATAATGTGCCAGAATGTAATAACGCTCTTAAATTCAGACATGTTAGTAGCTCAGACGTTATTAAGGCCTTCCGATTAATAAATATTAAGAAAACAAATGACTTGTGGGGCATTTCCGTTAACGTTATAAGGTCATTGATTGATATTGTTGCACCCGACCTAGCTTTTATTTTTAACAATTGCATTGACTGTGGTGTGTTCCCTGACTTAATGAAACATAGCAAGTTAATTCCGTTATTCAAATCTGGTAGTACTACTGACCCCACTAACTTTAGACCGGTATCAGTACTACCTACTTTCAGTAAAATCTTTGAAAAACTTATTTTAACGCAATTAATTAATCATTTTAATAGAAACAATTTATTACACGCCAAACAATTTGGTTTTACACGGGGTCGCTCAACAACCGACGCTGGTGTTGAGTTAATACACAATATATTTAAAGCCTGGGAGGAGTCACGTGACGCACTTGGTGTTTTTTGTGATTTATCCAAGGCTTTCGATTGTGTTGAGCATGAAACATTAGTCAGAAAACTACACCATTATGGACTTCGGGGGGTAACTCTAGATTTAATGACCTCGTATTTACGTGACAGAGTTCAACAAGTAGACGTAAACGGGAAACGGTCTAACGGGTCATTTGTGAAAATAGGGGTTCCTCAGGGATCTATATTAGGACCTTTTCTGTTCCTCATTTACATAAATGACCTTCCTTACCTTACTAAGGACAATAGCGGGATAGTATTGTTTGCTGATGATACATCACTCGTTTTTAAAATTAAACGACGTGAAACAAATGTTGACGAGGTAAACAACTCTCTCGCGAAAGTAGTACATTGGTTTGAGGCTAATAACTTAGCACTTAATGGGAAGAAAACAAAGTGTATTAAATTCACGTTGCCCAATGTTAAACAGGTGAAAACCAGTGTACTACTTAATAATGAGGAATTGGATCTGGTAAATACGGCTACATTCTTAGGCATAACGTTAGACGCTAAACTTCAATGGGGTCCACATATAAATAATTTATCGCACAGACTTAGCTCTGCTGCTTACGCGGTAAAAAAGATCCGTCATTTGACGGATATAGAGACTGCCAGACTTGTATATTTTAGCTACTTTCACAGCATTATGTCATATGGTATTTTATTATGGGGTAATGCTGCTGATATAGACACTATATTCGTTTTGCAGAAGAGGGCTGTTCGTGCGATATATAAATTAGGTCCCAGAGAGTCATTAAGAGATAAATTTAAAGATTATAAAATAATGACAGTGCATAGCCAATATATATATGAAAATTTAATGTATGTTCATAAAAATATTGATAAATTCAAGAAAAAAATGGACTGTAACGCACTGAACATTAGAAGTAAAAGTAAGCTTGTAGTACCGTTTAGTAGGCTGCACAAAATTAGTAACTCATTCAAAGGAAATTGTATTTTATTCTATAATAAATTACCTATTGATATCTTGGAGATGTCTATCAATAAGTTCAAAGTTTTTATAAAACGAAAGCTTGTAGAAAAATCATATTACGATATTAAGGATTATATAAACGATAAAAAAGCTTGGGTGTGAATTGCTCTATCTCCATAGGTACTATAGTTTATTATTAATTTTATTCATTATGTGAGATGGTGATAACGAAAAAAAAGAAAAACCCCGGCTAAGTTTGTTGTGGGCTTCTTCTTAGACCGGGGCGCGTTTGGAACCCTCATAGCTTTAGTTTTGAGTTTACGAATATAGTTATCACCATGAAATAACTACTGTGTAAATTATTGACGCGTCAAAAGTGCCTTTTTAAGGACTATTTGAATAAAGATTATATTGAATTTGAATTTGAATTTGCTTGGCAGAGATCGCCACTAAGCGATAAGACCGCCTTTTGTATCCTGCTTCTTCTTGTTTCGGGTTTTCTTATTGTTTTTATTTAGATGTGGTGTACAAATAAACAATAAATAAATAAAAAACATCTAATATAGGCAATGGCATACATACTATTACCATTCGGTTAAAATAACTACCATTACTTTTCTCAATGTTCCAAGGTTGACTGGTGGAGAATGCTTTTAGCATTAAGTTCGCCTTATGTACAGTTTTTTTTGAAGTGAAAACTTCTTTAGCGGCGTTGAGCACTTTTTCTGTAATGGGTATAAAATCTTAAACTCGCGTCAGGACACGTGACCTGATCGAAAAAGCGTAAGACGGATGGAGAGTAGACAGCTATCCCCTCTCTACGGCGCGGCGAAAATGTATGCCTGGGCCTACTGTTTCGTTTAGGCAGCGCAGGGCGCTTGCGCGAATGTTCGTGTTACAGCGTGCCACGCGCATCCATGGATGGTGACAGCTGATGGCTCGACCGTCTGTGTAGTGATCACATTGTTGTGTATTCGTAAAATTCGTGAATGTGAAGTGCTTAAAATATGGAAATTGATATAGATAAACTTTTTAATGTAAAATAATTGTAATAGTTTTAAAGTGTTAAATTTTTAATGTAATATAAATTGTCATGTTTGTGTACGATAGCGCAATAAATGAATATTGTATTCTACCACATAAATGATAGTACTTTTATACTGATAAAGCAATTGGTGCAAAATTATTCCCTAACCATTCCAAAATATCAAACATGCTCAACGTTAATAATCAAGTTTTCACTTCTGCCGGCACTCCCGGAGTGCAACCCGTCTTTTTTTTGTGCAATAAAGTTTGTAAAAAAAAAAAATAATAATGTCAGGAATTACGTAATCCCGTAAATATTACCTTCCTAGTTCAGTAGAGCAAAACTCAGACGTGCTACCGGAATTTTACGATCGAGTTTTTTGGACGCAGAGTGTCAACTCGCTGCAACAATCGCGCACGTAATCTGGCGTCACGAGCAGGACGCACGCCATTTGTGAGTCGAGGTTCTTTACGCGAACAATAAAAACACGTCTGCATCTGAGTGCCATCTAAAGCATAATGGATGGATGATCTTTCGATTCTATACAAACTGAAGGTGACTTCCACGCGATCGAATGAGTAGAAAATCTCGAACTAGACATTCTGGACGGAATGTATGAAAAAATAAAAGTAAAAAAAAATGAAGCTGTTGGTAATTGTGTACATTTATATTGGCAACTTTTTTTTTCTCTGTGCACTCTCTCTTACATATGGCGTAAGCGAAGTATTTCTCGTTTGATGTAACTGTTCTTTTTATATCAAATAAATAAGTAAAACTAAAACAAGAAAGTGTAAATTAATTATTTTAAAAGAAACAAAAATGAAAAAGAAAATCATAAAAGTTGACACAAAATTTATCCGTTGTTGGAACATCCTTTTAAGTAAATATTTTACCTGTGCCAGGATGTCTGAAATGGATGAAACTGTACCATCTTAAAATCGCTTGAGTGCACTAAAAAACAAAATTGCAGCTAATTAGTAAATTTTGTTAGTCACTATCAAATTTTATTTGCATGAAGCGCCTTGTTTCTAGCAATAAGGTTAACATTATCACGTTACCACTCAACATACTATAATTAAGCAAGTTGTCGTTTATGTCGATGCCATGCCCTGATACTTTATTAAATACGATGCAATGCCATGTCAGCCTCAACATGATACGTATTAAATTAACAGTGATATTCGAAAATAATTATTTCTTACAGCATATTAATCATTTTGACTTTATCGCTGGTATCATGTTTGGTTTATCGGTAGACTGTATAATTTCTCTTGTAATCAATCAACAATTTTTGAGTGAAATTCTCACTTATTTGACAAGATTTTCATTCGATAACACGTATTTATCTGAAAACACAAATATTTGTATATGGAACATAAGAATTTTACTAAAGAATTTGAATAAAAAATTTGCTTGCGGTGCAATTTTATTAAACTTTTTAAAGCTGAAAACTTTAGGTGCCTAATTAGCATAAATTCGAGTATACGTGAGCAAACTCGGTGGTTTTTCTTTCAAAAGCGACCCAGTACAATACAAAGAATACTTTCGCTAGTTAAAACAAAAATTAAACAAAGAAAGCTCGAATAAGTAATATAAAAGAAAATAATTAGTAATATGGTACATTAAGGAAAATCCTATGCGAGTGCAGCTAATGTTATTTGTAATGAATAGAAGCAGGCGTTTTGCGGAAGTCCATGATAAACAATAAACAGCAAGTATAATTTGCTATATTCCGCCGACAACCGGGAGATTTGTATAATATAACACCACACAAAATCTTTCACTAGAACCTCTACGCACGTTTTGAACCGACACCGGATCATCCTCAGAAGATGTTGACTTCACAAGCGCGAAAAGTAAAGACTTTACTTTGAGTGGTTTATTATACAAATCTCCCGGTTGTCGGCGGAATGTAGCAAATTATACTTGCTGTTTATTGTTTAATGTTATTTGTTACTTTTCCTATATAGGCTTCCAAATATTTATCAAAAACATTGCCAATCTGCTATTTCAATGATTATCGAGTCTAGTCTGGCGGGAGGCTTCGGCCGTAGCTAGTTATCAGCTTACGTGTTACCAAGCGTGTTAATAAGCGGTGATAGCCTAGTGGTTAGGACGTCAGCCTCCTAATCAGAGGTCGGCGGTTCGAATCCGGGCACGCACCTATAACTTTTCGGAGTTATGTGCGTTTTTAAGTAATTTTAATTATCACTTGCTCAACAGTGAAGGAAAATATCGTGAGGAAACCTGCACGCCTGAGAGTTCTCCATCATGTTCTCAAAGGCGTGTGAAGTCTGCCAATCCGCACATGGCCAGCGTTGTGGACTATGGCCAAACCCTTCTCATATTGAGATTAGATCCGTGCTCTGTAGTGAGCCGGTAATGGGTTGATCATGATGATGATGATGATGATACCATCATCATTAAGAAAAACCTTCCTGTATAGGCTTCCAAATATCTATACAAAAATATTGTCGATCTGCTATTTCAATGATTATCGAGTCTAGTCTGGCGGGAGGCTTCGGCCGTGGCTAGTTATCAGCTTACGTGTTGCCAAGCGATTTAGCTTTATGGTGTGATGTCCTGTAGAAACCAATTAGGAGTGTACGCCTACCATGCTGGCCAAGTGTGGACTGGTAGATTTCACACGATTCTGATAACATCATGAAGAACTCTCAAACATCCAATTTCTTCAAAATGTTTTCCCTAACGGTTAAAGCAAGTGTCGTTAAATTACTTAAATTGTAAAGTGAGCTCGGGGGATAAAGCGCGATGCCTCGTTAAAGGATTCTCAAGTCTTAATCACTAAGCTATAACCGTTTTTAAATACTGTAACAGCCATAAAAAGTTGTAATAAAGGGTATTAAACTACCCCCAGCACTTTATTTGTGTTTAACCCTTCCTGTAATCGGATTAAATGTGAGAACAGACAGCTGCGTTGTTCTCTTTGGCAGTTACAAGGACGCAACGGGACCAAACTTTATTTATTTATTTATTTGTCAAGTAATCAACAGCGTTATAATTCATTGGTATACAATTAAGAAAAAACATAAAATAAGGCCAAAGAGATTACACAATATATACAAAATAAGTTAAATAGGTAAAAATTTAAAAATTTAAACTAACTAACTTTAATTGACTTGCAAGGTTTCGTTGATTACACTGACAACTTAGTAACGTAGAAACGCCATTTTTTTTTCTCTGGGAAATGCGTTTACGCATCCCCTCCGGAGGCGACGCAGGCAAGACTGCGCCGCTTCCGACGGGGTATGTGGGACTCCCTGGCGGCCAGGCTGGCGACCAGAATACCCACTAAAACCCAGCGATGCTCCTTCGCGTCGCCTGGTGGCTGGGTCACGGGAACACTTGTGCACCCGACCGCAAACGTTGAAACGCCATAGTGTTTTGGTGGTCTGAAAGTTGTTCTATTTTTTTCTCACGCTTCCTGTTGAATTAGAGAGCACAGCTCAAGATAAATGACAATTTAAAAATTTAAATATTCGAAAGCTAAATTGCAAGATGGCTTACTTTAAAAGCACTTAATACGCTCTGTCTGTTTGTAGTTACTCGCTACCAATTCGAAAGCAGATTATATACCTACCTTCTTTTACACATAATTTTACTATAATTTCACAAATTTCAAGTCTCTAACTATTACAGTTTCTCTTACTATTACAGACAGGCATACGGACTGACAGACGGAGAAATTAACAGCAAAAGCTTTGTACGGGTTCTTTTTAGCACCATTCAGGGACCTTAACCCTAAAAATGATTATTATTAACTACGTCGATATCAATATGACTGAATTGTGTTTTATGTATAGCAAAACTGTAATGCTAGCCAATGCAGTTTTGCTACAGATAAAATACAGTTCATAACACAGTTAAATACCTATTACCTAACTGCTAAATTATAGCGGAACTATTAATAATTCAATACAACTAGTAAAGTTGGTTTACGGTGACATGTTTGACTACGTATCACGAAGTCTTTTTCTTTACCGTATTTCTTTTAAATAATACTAATTCTATAATTGGTGCCCTTTTGAAACCCCACTACACAATGCACCCAATATTTGAAAATATTGGATTATTAATCTCCATTTTTGCCATAATATGCTTACTCAGTTTCTCTATTTTTATATTGTAACCGTTAAGTTGCAGACTAGCACCGAGGATGAACCTCTTCGGTGTTTTCGGCGCCGTTATTGTTGTAAATCCTTTTTATATAATCTATACAAATAAATAAAATTGGAGTGTCTGTTTGTAATATTGAAATAACCGTTTTTTACTGCATGCATATGAATATATATACGATACATACACCAAAATAACATTTTTTACAATTTTTGTCTGTCTGTCTGTCTGTTTGTTCCGGCTAATCTCTCAAATGGCTGGACCGATTTTTACGGGACTTTTATTAGCAGGTAGCTGATGTAATAAGGAGTAACTTAGGCTACTTTTATTTTAGAAAAAGTCTTTATTTAAGAAAAATAAAGTAATGTTGCAATGTGCAAGTACTGTCCAGTACCGCGCGCAGCTCACGCGCATGCCACCGCCTGTGCCATCGCGTCTCGGGCGCCTCCCACAAACGAATCAATATCACAAAGGCTGCCTGTCGCGCGGACTCATTTTTTTTTTTTAGAAAGGAGATACTTTAATGTTTATCCTGTAAATATTTCAAGTAATTCGGGTTAGTAATCTATTGCTTCGTGATTGAAAGACAAACAAACACACTAACTCAACGCAGACGAAGTCGCGGGCGTCAGCTAGTAAATAAATATAATATATATATATATATATATATATATACATATTGTAAATAAATACCACAGTTTTGCTATACACACAGAGTACATAATATGCGGTAACCGTTCAGCTACTGCGAGAGTCACAATACTGTCTTATTAGTTTCAAACGTACCAAGAAACCTATTAGAAGTTGGAAAGACTTACAAAACAACTTGTAATATCGATAGTATCCGAAGTTTGTGCCAAAAGACAGTAAGTAGTATCTAAAGGCAACTCCCTCGAAGAACTAACAAAAGGAGTTAAACGATATTGCTGTATAAGTCTATAGCACACTTCTTGTATTATATAGACTTTACATCGGTCTGGGAACTACTCTTCATAAACCCCTCACTTACCCACACATATACACAAACACACACACAAATGCATAATAGCTGTAACTATATTTAATATATTGTACAAGACTTTTTTGTTTTAATATAATTTAATTCATTTATGACCAAAATAAGTCTTTTTTTATTATATTATATTATCAAATTTTAACTCAACATAATTAGTAGAGTGTGTACGCGAATGGACTTACACATTTTTTTTTTCGTTTTTATCGTAAAACATTTTGAGTCAATATTTTTTAAATTCCATTATTTACGACCTCCATGGCGCAGCGCCTACGATTTTAAAGTCCTGGGTTCGATCCCCGGGTGAAGTCTGGTCTGGTGAAAGGCTTAGGTTGCGGCCAGTTACAACCCCACTGGTAAAGACGTACCGTGGAAACCGATTCGGAGCAGTTCTGGTGCTGCCGATATTCATGGGCTGCGGTGATCATTTAGCTTCAGGAGACCCGTGTGCTCGCGATCTGTCATATTATATACATATATTTACAACACTGGTAGGTAAAACTGTAGGGAAAAACCATTTAATATCATAAGGTATAGAAAACTTCTATATTAATAAACAGTTACAAGCTGTCGTCAACATTGCGGACTTCTGAGCCAAACATTACGGAGCAATATGTCCTTTATTACGGAACTTGCACAAAAATATCTATAATACCAACAATATCGGCTAACTATACTACGAGCATATTTGACTATCTCACTGTAGCGGCCAATAACGCGCCTCCAGCTCAGTATATATGATCTATTAGATCAATATGACTTTGATCACTACTTCGTTAGATTTCGAACAAAAAAAGCACATCGATACGACTATAACAATTAACGTGATCAAATATATAGAAAAATACTATATTAAGAAAAAATAAAAAGAATATTTTTTGGCGGAGTTGGACGGTTGACTCATTTGTGTCGACCGTCTAACTCAGTTAGGAAATGTTCTTTTCATGCCTAATATGCTTACTCAGTTCCTCTAGTTTTAAGCTGTTAAGTTACAGATTAGCACCGAGGACAAACCTCTTTGGTTTTTTCGGTGCCTTTATTGTATAATTAATTATATTCTTGGGTATTAATAATAAATAAATAAATAATAAGCGCCTCATTAGATTAATATTGCATGACATCGTTCAGTACGATTTGCTAATATTTTATTACAGGCGTGTGCGTTAGGTAACGTGATGGACTTACGATGGAGCCATGACCGCGACCTCTAATTGCCTTCCACAGCGTATTACAAGGCTGTGACGTCAGTTTCTAAGACATTAACCAATTATTTATGTGAGTGGTTGGGAAATTGCGTGTGATTGTGACGAACCTGCAAATTGTGGAACCAGCTTCCATCTTCTGTGTTCCCTAATGGTTATAATATGGGGATCTTCAAAGGGCGAATAAACATATTCCTCAAGGGCCAGCAACGCATTGGCGGTTCCTCTGGTGCTGCAAATGTTCATGGGCGGCGGTAATCACTTACCATCAGGTGACCCGCCTGCTCGTTTGCTCGCTTTGTATATAAAAAAAAAAAAAAAAAGATTTACAAGTAATTTCTTTAATGATTTTTAAATAAAGTCCAGTCGTTAAAGCAATACAGACTTCCAATAAGAAATAGCAAATAACCCATATAAAGAATTTGGAGGTTTTTAATTCCATACTCTTGAATCAATTTATTACTTTAAAATACCATACTACGATCAGGGTAGAGAGAGAGTGAGAACATAAACAATCCAGTGGAATCATGAAAACTTTACTTACAAACAATAAATTTAAAGAGTTTTTTCGTTTTAGAACACTACCTTTCTATTTTGTATCTTATTTTAATTAATTTAATTATGTTTTAATTACTTTGTTTTTGATTAGGTTTATTTCTTTTTTTTTGTTCTTGAATCTGTTGTAACGTAATGTTTGCTTGGCGCATTGTGAATGTTGCGTACACTTATTATTGATATACGTTTCAATGTATGTAATAGTGTGTAATTATGTGCGAGTGTATGAATATTGTTAGTCAATAAACAGCAAGTATAATTTGCTATATTCCGCCGACAACCGGGAGATTTGTATAATATAACACCACACAAAATCTTCCACTAGAACCTCTACGCACGTTAAAAAAAAGCGCAAAGTAAAGTCTTTACTTTTCGCGCTTGTGAAGTCAACATCTCCTGAGGATGATCCGGTGTCGGGTCGAAACGTGCGTAGAGGTTCTAGTGGAAGATTTTGTGTGGTGTTATATTATACAAATCTCCCGGTTGTCGGCGGAATATAGCAAATTGTAATTGCCGTTTATTGTTTATCATGGACTTCCGCAAAGTAACGCCTGCTTCTATTCATTATATTGTTAGTGTTCCTTTTAAATAAATAAATAAAAGTTTTGACGAACACACGCGACGTTTTTAATGAAAAGCCCAAATTAATTAATTTAGGTACCTTCTAGTTGTAAGGCATAGTAGTAGTAGTTTCACAACTTTGCTCATTATTCGTGCATTAGTTAAATCCGCGCCTTCGGTTACCAGACGAAGGCGATGCAGTGACGAGGCCAAGGCAGTGGTATACTACAGTATACCACTGCCTTGGCCTCGTCACCTTAAAACAGCACGATCTTTACTTGTAAGTAAAGATCGTGCTGTTTTAAAGATCCAATAGGTACCGGAAGAGTAGAGTAAGGTGGCCATATAAGAAATGTATCTATGTATGTTTTTTTTTAGTTTTTGTTCGATCTTATCAATGTCAATAGGTCTAATGCGATCTTTTTTATTTATTTTTATCAACTACAAGTTACCCTTGACGGCAATCTCACCTGATGGTAAGTGATGATGCAGTCTAAGGTGGTAGCGGGCTAACCTGGAAGGGGTATGGTAAACCCATACTCCTATCGATTTCTATGCGACATCGTGCTGCAACGCTTAATCGCTTGGCGACACGTCTTTGTCGGTAGGGTGGTAACTAGTCACGGCTAAAGCCTCCCACCAGACCAGACTCGAGCCGGAAATCGAACCCAGGACCTCCAACTTTATAATCTGACAGCACGCACGCTGCGCCACGGAGGTCGTCAAATGGACCTTTCATAATGGACCTTGGTACGGAACCCTTCTTCATCGTTTTTAACTTACAGTTAACTATTTTTATATAAAACACGACCTCATAGAAGAGGAGATACAAAAGTGCATTTTGTCAAGCTAAATTTTTATTAGCGCAGCTCAACTAACAATTGGAAAACTCTTAACAAGGTAACTGCAATTCCTCTGGCTAACTCGAAATAAAACTACATTTTGCTCCCATAACCTAACACTTTTTTTTTATACACTACAAGTTAACCCTGTGTGGCAGTCTCACCTGATGGTAAGTGATGATGCTGTCTATGATGGTAGCGGGCTAACCTGTTAGCAGTATGGTAATCTCATACTCCTAATTGGTTTCTACGCCACTTGGTGCTGGAACGCTAAATCGCTTAGCGACACGTCTTTGTCGGTATATTTCAATTGTAATTTAATATAATTGTAATACCTTTAATAGCTTCAATGTTATCTCAATGACATATTATGAAAGCATAAATTACAAATAACCATACTATATAAAGCTGTACAAAATATTTTTAAAGAAAATTATTATACATTACTTAATTTAAAAAAATACCATCTCAAACAGAACACACCTAATCACAGGTCGGCGGTTCGAATCCGAGCACGCACTTCTAAGTTTTCGGAATTATGTGCGTTTTAAAAAAAATTAAAATATCTTTTGCTTCGACGGTTAAGGAAAACATCGTGAGAAAAACTGCACGCCTGAGAGTTCTCCATAATGTTCTCAAAGGCGTGTGAAGTCTGCCAATCCGCACATGGCCAGCGTGGTGGACTATGGCCAAACCCTTCTCATAACTCGTGCTCTGTAGTTAGCCGGTAATGGTTTGATCATGAAACAAACAAAGTCACCTACAAGTTTGTACTATTAATTTGCGTAGTAAATAGAGCTTCCATGTGATGAATACTGTGACATTCAGTCTATTGAACCAATCAGGTCGCCGACAGTCGTATGTAGTTCGCAGCTCGGCGTCAACTGGCAGTCAGTCGGCTGCGAACTATTTGCATCATGGGTCCGCACCCTTAGTTATCCATTATATTTAAAAAGTTAAATCACAAAGTGTCTCGTTGATTTTTGAATGGGTTTAACGTTAATCCCTAAAGACTCATTTGACTGCGAAACATCGGCAAAGCTGGCGTGTATGAAAACTAAAAGCCATTAAAAACGATTTATTGTTAACTGGAAATGTATTTAAATTGGTCGCTGTTACGCCGCTGTTGATACATAACAATTTTCGCAAATGCCACGCAGGCAAAAAGCGATAATCTATTTGCTTTATTTAATTTTGTTGTTGACGCAAAATCACTCATAGCTGTTACTTACGTAATAGTTATATAAACACAAATCACTTAATTTTTTTAATATCGTACATAAGTCGAATGTATCGTGGAAGTTCTAAAAAAAAGGTTTTTAATGTACAGAAATATCTGGTCAGAAAATCCTACATTTCTAAGACCTTATCTTCATAAAATAGTTTCTTTTAGTTTTTTTGGCAACCCTCAGAAAGGATTTAGCTAACTAAAATATAAAACTGGATGAAATAAGGAAAAAAATATATATTATACAGTTAATTTATTGTTTTTAATAAAATACCTCTGCAATGTATTTAAAAACAATAAAAACACAAGTTCCAAAAGGAAATACTAAATTACTTTTCTTATTAATTCGTGGAATAATATACTTATTTTGTCCTATTTTGTGTGACTTGTGGATTGGAATGTTTTCAGTTAGCTACATCCTGCCTTATTAACCGATTCAGTCATTATTTATTTCATTTATTATTAAATTAGTTTTTTCTTACTGTAGCTACTGTATTTATACAAAAATTAAATGTCTTTAGCGTTATTTTAGCCCAATTTAATTTTGGAATGCAACGTTTTATTTGTGTTCTTAATTTATATTGACACCAGGACCAAGAACATATGAAAATAACAAATTGAAACAAAGTCCTACGATCGTGTGAACCACCAAAGGAATATAGTTTCACTGGACTTTTATCACCTGTCTGCTAGAAGTGGCTCGTTATTACTTCCCGTTGGCTCATTCCGCCCGCTCGAGTACTTGCGATATCCAATATCAGTTTATTTTCCAACTATTTAAAATCGACAAGAATCTTATGTTTTAATTGCACGTCGTAATAAACTAAAATGATTATACCTTATTCATCATGATCAACCCATTACCGGCTCACTACAGAGCGCGGGTCTCCTGTCCATATGAGAAGGGTTTGACCATAGTCCACCACGCTGGCCATGTGCGGATTGGCAGACTTCACACGCCTTTGAGAACATTATGGAGAACTCTCAGGCGTGCACCGTTCACCGTTGAAGCAAGTGAAATTTTAAAATCGCACATAACTCCGAAAAGATAGAGGTGCGTGCCCGGATTCGAACCGCCAACCTCTGATTAGGAGGCTGACGCCCTAACCACTAGGCTATCACCGCTTCCTATACCTTATTAGTCATTTGTATTACTTTTTTCTTAAAAACCTGTCAAAACTATTACGTTTCTTTATTATACGACGACCTCCGTGGCGCAATGCGTGCGCTGTCGCTTTATAAAGTTGGTGGTCCTGGGTTCGATTCCTGGCTCGAGTCTGGTCTGGCTTATGCCGTAGCTAGTTACCACCCTACCGACAAATACGTATCGCCGAGCGATTTAGCGTTCCGGCACGATGTCGCGTAGAAACCAATTAGGAGTATTGGTTTATCATCCTAGACATCATCATCACTTACCAGGTGAGATAGCTGTCAAGGGCTAACTTGTAGTACAACAAAAAACATTGTCATGACGTCCGTCATTCTTACCGATGGACAATAGGCAGATGGGTCACCTGATGTCAAGTGATTACCGTCACCCATGAACATCTGTAGCGTCAGAAAAGTATCGATTCTTAACCCATCCTGTTAATTGGTGTCTACTCCGCATCATACCGGAGCGCTAAATCACTTTTTTTTTATTCACCATAAGTTAGCCCTTGACTGCATCTCACCTGATGGTAAGTGATGATGCGGTCTAACAGATACTCTTAATCGGTTTCTACACGACATCGTGTCGGAACGCTTAATCGCTTGGCGACACGTCTTTGTCGGTAGGGTGGTAACCAGCCACGGCGGAAGCCTCCCACCAGACCAGACTCGAGCCGGGAATCGAACCCAGGACCTCCGACTTTAAAATGCAACAGCGCACGCGCTGCGCCACGGAGGTCGTCAAAAAAAACTTAATGTGCCTTTGTCAGTAGATTGATAACTAGCCACGGGCGACGCCTCCTACTAGACTAGACTTGAGCCGGGAATCGAACCTCGGACCTCTCACTTTATAATATGTACGATAGCGTAAGCGCTGGCCACAAAGGAGCTCGTCAAAAAAAGTAGATTTGCATGGAGTTACTTATCACTTAGAGTACCTAGTGTAGGTAACCTATGTAAAATAACGTCAAGTTGTCTGATTTGTATCATCATCATCATGATCAACCCATTGCCGGCTCACTACAGAGCACGGGTCTCCTCTCAATATGAGAAGGGTTTGGCCATAGTCCATCACGCTGGCCATGTGCAGATTGGCAGACTTCACACGCCTTTGAGAACATTATGGAGAACTCTCAGGCGTGCAGGTTTTTTCACGATGTTTTCCTTCACCGTTGAAGCAATGATATTTTAATTTTTAAAAACGCACATAACTCCGAAAAGTTAGAGGTGCGTGCCCGGATTCGAACCGCCGACTTCTGATTAGGAGGCTGACGCCCTAACCACTAGGCTATCGCCGCTTGTTGCGCTGATTTGTATGGAATTGGCAAATTATTAAAATAATCCAAAATACATTGTCAAAGCTTCTTTATTGTATGAGGTTTATGAATAAAACAATTTTGATACGATTTTATTTCAATAGGACTTCAGGCTCTCCATAAAAAAAAAAAAACTCTAACTGTTATGTTACGTTTTTTAACGTGATAAGTTACACATGGGGGCTCTATAACAATATAAAATACTTTTTATGCTTTCTCTAATACTTCTTAATTGAATGGAAAGCTAATTTTAATTCTAGCCCTAAGCAGTAAGTTAACAAATAAAGACCGCGATTAGGCGTTCCACTCGGCCAGCTTATTAACATGAAAAATTACGTCATTAAAAAAGTCGTTAAAACATTTCAACTTAATCTGGTAACACTCCTTCGTATTTCAATTTCCAGCTAATTTTCACGAAGTTCGAAACAGGACTGCAATTAGAAAATTATTTTGTGAGTTAATGCCGGCCGATCGTTTGCATATCTTCCGTTATTTTCGTTAGTTATTATATAACGAGTAATTATCGTCATTTCCGGTCCAGTAAGTGCTTCGTTATTCAAACGATATCACGAACTCCTTAGCGCAGTGCGATTACTGTCACATTATAAAGTTGGAGGTCTTAGGTTCGATTCCCGGCTCGAGTCTGGTCTGGTGGGAGGCTTTACCGTGGCTAGTTACCACCCTCCGACAGAGACGTGTCGCCGTCGCATAATAAAGAGTGTGGGAATACCATACCCCTAACAGGTTAACCCACTACCATCCTAGACTGCATCATCACTTACCACCAGGTGAGATAGCCGTCAAGGGCTAACTTGTAGTATAAAAAAAACGTTAAGCCTGCGATACATGCATGGGGTTATTACTTATATTGATCCTGTCATTTCATTATGTCCTTTTTTGGTAAAAATAAACAAAAGAACGTAAAATAAATATTATTATCAATTTAACATTTTTAAGTAAATCTGCTGAGTGACATAAAGCTAAAGCTTTTCCTTGTACTAATAAACAATGCACGTCAAATTCACTTATCTAATCTTTTTGTCATCGCTATCTCACAATGCCCCTTAAAAGTACAATTTTTCTAAGGCCTCTTTAAATCCTTTGCGTTGAGAATTTTCAGTGAACTTATGTTACTATTATTATAAGTGCCCATAGTCAGGATGGTTGGAAGTTTGTTCCTCGTTCACTTTAGAACCCCTGATAGTCTAGAATAGTACATAGGTTTCTATCATACATACATATTATCACGTAAGATTTATGTCTCCCATGTGATTATTTTTAGATTAGATTTTTTAGGCCGTCAGTTCTTATTCATCTCCGGAGTTTATACAAATTTTTATATTTAATGAATTTCCTCGTTTTGTTTCCTTCGGTTAAAATTAACTGAAAGAAAAATATCTGTTTCGTCACTTTTCTCTCACTAATTATAATCAAATGAAGCCTTAATTAACTCAAGGGTTAAAAGGTCTCAAAAGTATTATATTCCACTTGATAACTCAACCTTTTACCCTTAATTCCTTACTGCTTCCAAATGAACCCGTACCGCGTAAATATTATTTTCTTTTACAAATATTATGTTCTCGTACATGAGCGCCTCCATACGTTCTCCAAGTTCTTCCTTGACGACTTACCACTATAATGGTCTTCGCACACCGTTTCAACTCGACACAAATTCGACTCAAATTGAAAAATGCGAGCATTCCAGCACGCGACTTCAAATACTCGTCGTATACTTTATCTTAGTGTGGTCAATAATTAATATTTTAAATCGCATTAAAATTGTAAATTATTCTTGCACTAATAAAATAATATTGTTACCAAAATTAAGTTTGTATGTATTTATACAACGCTTACTAGTAGGCCTGTTAGTAATGACAATATGATACCAGTTATAATAAGAATAACTTGGAACCAAAGCTGCATAAAAGTGCAAAGGAATAAATACTCCATCAACAAAAACATGAGAAATATGCTCTCGAGCAGCCGACTGGAGAAGCCAAGCCCAACAATGAAGTTCAAAAGTGAAACGCTAACTTTTTAACTTTATCTCGTTTAACATTTATGTCAGCACCAAGCCAAAGTGAATCTAAATTCGTAATAAAATTCTACAGCGCACAAAAGAGAATGAAAACTATAATACATTCATAAACTCAATGGAAAATGTTTCATTAGACGAAGCGTATTTATCTACTATGAAATAAAGAAATATTATATATTTTTTATTTATTCTTACACCACAACTGTTATTTGTACACCACAACGAAAGGAAAATAATAAGAAAAATAAAAGGCAGCCTTATCGCTTAGTAGCGATCTGAAATAGAAAGTAGGTGGCGCAATAAACCATAAACCTACATACGAATAACAACATACTAATACATAAACCAGACTATTTTTATTATACATTTGCATCGTGGGAAAAAAATATATATATGTTTTTTTAAACGTGAGTAATAAGATTCCTGGCAAAAAGCCTAATGGGATTGTAAAGTTCTGTTCTTGCTTTTTCTTCATACGCCATTAATTGATGTATGATAAACAGGATGGAGTCTAAAATAGTAGCAGAATAATCAATTAAGAGTATGGTAAACCCATACTCCAGATTATTTTCTACGCGACATCGTAGACTACCGCTAAATCGCTAAGTTAGAGGCCCTAGGACCTCCTACTTTATATCCCACTGTTCCTGGGGGGTTGTGAAAAACTAGATTACACTTTGATGAGCTACAACTATAGCAAACTTTCTCGAAATTCGATTTATATGTTGGGAAAGCGAGCGGAAACGGGTTGTTATAAGGAATAGGGCGCAATCTTTACATAACACATTTTATTTATTCTACAGGAATTTTTTGAAAAGCCTGTAATCGGACGAAGTCGTGGGCATCTGCCAGTATTAAAATAAGCAGACCCTACCGTTGCTTTACTCGTCAAAGCTTATTGAGCCATTAAAAATTTTGGGAGATCTGGAACCAACTGCGAACTCGTGTCAGTGACGTTTGTCCATTTTTTTAATATCAAAGTTTGGGTCATCTTATAAATTTGTCTTTCAGTTAGTCTATTTTCTTAGACGAAGTTAAAAAACCTTTTTTTTTTTTTTTTTTGTCGTGGTGGAAAAGCTTTATAGCTACATCCGTCCCTTGGGCAGGACGGAGGTTATGTGGGACTCCCACCCATGGGTGGTCTACCCGAACTAAAAACCACCACGGCATGTCCCTCTCGCTGGTTTTACAGGACGCCCGGGGGACCCATTGTATACTTCCCGGTCGCCTACCAGTCATCCCAGCCTACCGCCGGGCCTCTTCCGCACTACAAGAGGAAGGATCAGGACAGCTTGATCCCCCCCCCCCAAAACTATAAGGAGACTTGTGCAATGGCGGACAACTAGCCCAATAGCTACCCGCCTTCTCCCAAGCGAAGCTGACGAGCGGCAAATTGCCGAAGTCTTCTTCCCCTCCGTCTACGCCGAAGCGGATGTGCGTCGGAAGCCTCTTCGCGTATTCGCTCCGCAGCCTCCTTCTGCGAAATAACTTCTTCGCAAAAGTGGGCTAACGCATTCCAGGACCTCTCGCTGCTTAATATTGTAAGTATTACGCTAGGCAGCGAGAGATCCCCGCCGATCGTTGCCACCAGAGTACGGCGCTGGGGATCCCACTTGCTGCACACCTCGAGAGTGTGCTGAGCGGTATCGTCCGCAGCACCGCACTCATGGCACTTTGGGGTTGGTTCCCTCTTCGCGACCCGGTGCAGATAATGGCCAAAGCAACCATGCCCGGTCAAGACCTGCACCAGGCGGAAGGAAAGTGCTCCATGCCTGCGATGGGACCACTGATCCAGGACCGGGCGGATGGCCTCTATAGTTCGTTTGCCATAGATGGCATCCGCCAGGCCCACCTTCCATCTATCCCGCATCCTCCGAGCAGCCATCCGTTGTACTCTGCCTAACATTTCAGGCGCCAGTCTTTCGCCTCTTGCCCTGCTCTGTGACCTGGTGCGGTACGTGTTAGCAAGCACTCCCGCTTCCAACTCCCAAGGGGGAGTGCCCGCCAAGATGCAGGCGACCGCGAAGGCAACTGTGGCATATGCCCGGCAGATGCGATTTGCCACCACCCTCTGTGGCCTCCGGAGAAGGGCCCTAGTTCGCGGACGGAGTGATTCGAACCAAATGGGGGCCCCATACATTGCCATGCTCCTCACAACTCCGGCAAATAGACGACGGCATGGGGCTTCAGGGCCCCTTATATTTGGAAGCAGGCGGCCAAGCGCGGCTGCCGTCCCCACCACCCGAGGAGCAAGCTGGCGGAAATGTTCCTCGAAGTTCCATTTTCGGTCCAAGACAAGGCCCAGATATTTCATGTGGGCCTTAACCCTAACCACTTCCCCGGACACGGAAATACTGGCATGTGCCGGAGGCCGCCAACCCGCTCCCCCAAATAAAACGGCATCTGTCTTTAAAAGGGCCACTTTTAGGCCTAGCATTCCTATTCTTGTGACCACTAATTCGGTGGCCACCATGGCCCTCCTCGCCGTCTCCCCGTAGCTGTCGCCCCGCGCGGCAATTAGAGTATCGTCCGCGTAACATATGATTCTCATGCGGGGCAGCAACATCGGGCGAATGGCCCAGTCAAACCCCAAATTCCACAACAGGGGACCCAGAACAGACCCTTGTGGAACTCCACAGGCCATGCGTCGCTCTTTTCTCCCGTCCCTGGCCTGATAGAGCACCACTCTTCCCTCCAGGTAATGGCCTATTATTCGGCGAAGGTAGAGGGGCACCTCGTGATACCGAAGCGCCTCTTTTATCACGGCGAAGGGGAGGGTTCCGAAAGCATTGGCGATATCAAGTGACACCGCCAATACCCCCTCGCCCCGTTTTGCTGCATCCTCACAGAACCCCTTCAAAGCACCTATAGCGTCGATTGTCGACCTTCCCGACCTAAAACCGTACTGTCGCTCTGAAAGGTCAGGACCTTGCAGTGAAAGATGGAGGTTAAGTCGAGAGGCCAGAACTCTCTCGAACATCTTGCTCACTTCATCGATCAAGACGATTGGTCGGTAACCCGATGAACAGTTGGGCGACCGACCATCCTTCCGCAACAAAACTAACCGCCCCTCCTTCCAAACCCCGGGAAATCTTCCCGCCTCTAAGCAGTCATTAAATAGATGCCTGAGGCGGCCCCCAAGTTGCCCCAAGGCAATCGCCAGGACCCTTCCTGGCACTCCGTCCGGTCCTGGTGCCTTCTTGCTCCTCCGAAGTCGCTCCCACACCTCCATCATCTCAGCCTCTGTGACTGCAGGGACTTCGATAGGCTCGTCTTGCACTTCAGACGGAGGCGCCATCCTAGGGGGCGTAAAGTCTGGAGGTTGGGGAAAGAGCCCTGATACCACCCGGAGAAGGAGCTCTGGGTCCATCAAATTCAGGGGTGTGGTAGACCGCATCTTGCCTCTTACTATGCGGTAAGGTCGGCCCCAGGGATCCATGTCCAGAGTTGCCAGAAACTCCTCATTTGCAGAGTCTTTGGCCCTGGCGATGGCGTCTTGAAAGGCCTTCTTGGCTATTCTGAGCACATTATAGAGGTGCTCCTCCTCGCGCGCGGACACTGGTCTCCTGCGACGGCATCGGGTATAAGCTCGGCGCGCTCGGTTACTCGCGGCGCGGAGAGCTGCGATCTCTTGCGACCACCAGTAGACCGCTCTTCGAGTCGTAAGGCGCTTTATCCGGGGCATTGCCGCATCACATACTCTCATAAGTGCGACGCGGAAAAGATTTGCTCTCACCTCCACACCAACCGAGACCGGAGGACTTGTATTCCAGGTCTCGATGATGGCCCCTTCCTCTACCAATTGTCGGTCGAGGTGGGTCAGTTTCCATCTCGGGAACGCTCCTCCACCTCTCCTGTGCGGAACATGCAGTGCCGGGGGTGATGCAGAAACCCTCCACCGAATATACCGGTGGTCTGACAGGGTCTCCACATTCTCCAGGACGCGCCAATCCTGAGCGTGCGCGGCAATGGCAGGGGTAGCGAATGTAATGTCTACAATTGACCCTCCCTGGCGGCGCACACAAGTATTAACGCACCCCTGGTTGAGGACGACCAGACCGACCATTGCCGCCCAGTTCTCCAATTCAGTTCCTCTCAGGTCCGTGGTGTGAGATCCCCATGCGGCAGATTTTGCATTGAAGTCCCCCATTACCACTACTTGAGCTGGGTACACCCCTCGCACCACTGGCTCCAAGCCTCTCAAAAAAGTCTCGAAGGCGGAAAGGGGTCTGTTGGGAGAGAAGTACACTCCGATGAGTACCGTCTCGCCCCACCCGACCGCTACAAACCCCGGTCCTCTGCGTTTTGGAACCAGTGGGAGAGATTCCCCGTGTGCTGGTACCACGATTGCCACGGTGCCCTCAGTATCCCCTGCCCAGTTTGGCTGAGGTGGGACGAAATAGGGCTCAGCAGCCATCACCACGTCAATCCGCCACTCAACCATATGCTGCATCAGTAGATCCTGAGCACGGGCGGAGTGGTTTAGATTAGTCTGCAGAAATTCCGGATGACGTGCTGGCATTAGGCCTCCAAGTCCATTTCCTCCTGTGCCGGCTCATGCTGGCCTGCAGACATCTCATAGGCCCGGGTTAAAGGAACCTCCTTCCCTTTAGTTGGTTGTGGGGTACACTTTAGCCCCCCCATGACATGACCAGCTTTATTGCCTAGTGCTGTGCAAATTGCACATTTAGGCGAAGCCAAGCACGATGCTGCCTTATGTCCGGCCTTTCCGCATCTGAAGCACAGGGTGCTTCGGTCCACCAACGACGGACAGAGGGCTCTTGTATGGCCTATCCCCATGCACCGGAAGCACCGCATAGGAAGGGGTTCTAACAGTGTAACCCTGGCGGAGGACCACCCAATTACCACTCGACCCGCCGCGCAGAGCAGCTTTGCTACGGTCACTGGGCATCGGACTAGTGTTGACCCGGTCCCACCGGGTCCTACCCGGATAGTGCCAGCCCTCACCTGCTCCAGTGGAACACTCCCTTTTTTCGCCACTACATTTTGCACCTCTTGAGCCGTGATGGATTCGTCCAAGCCAACGAGTCGCAGTTCAGCAGTTTTCATGGGCCGGGATACTGTCACCCATTCGCCAACTAGGCTCTGTAGTTTGCTAGCCAGATCGTCCGCGGCCTTATTACTGTTAGCCCCTGGAACTTCGATTACTCGAGCCCCAGTCGCTGCTTTGCGCACCCGAACGTGATCAACTCCGACCTCTTTCAAATTCAAGGCCTCGGTGGCCGTCTTCATGACCGTCGCGTAACTCTGGGTAGCGACGGCTTCCGGTTTCAGTGTGATGACCACCGCTGAGGACTTAGGGGAGGTAAGTTTACCTTGCCAGGTGGTCGGAAAGGTCGTAGCGGGTACGCGGGACGACGTGGTAGGTTTGGGTGCAGCGGCAGACTTGCCTGCCTTTGCTTTGGCCTTCCTGCCGACTACTTTCGACCAAGCTGGTGGAGTCGGAACGGTGGTCTCAGGCGCCGGTGGCATTGTGGCTTGCGAAGGAACACTGCATCTTTCCTGTGCAGAAGCTGGCCGGGTGGCCTTTTTTCCTGGCGCTAGACGCATTGTCGCCGGTCGTGCCAGCGATGGGCCAGCGGATGGCTCGTCAGATGGGCAACCAGTCGGCTTCCCCTTCCTCTTGTCAGCTGCTAGTGGCGGTCTCAGTATGGGCTCCTTGGGGAGCCGCCTCTCAACATTCTGGAGGCGGTCGTTTACCATTCCTCCGATCGAGACAAAGAGGTCCCTTCTTGAGAGTTTCCAGCATCTCCACCAACGCAGGAGGAATCTGAGATTCTACCTCCATAACATCACGTCCCACCACCGCGGGGGATTTCGTACTTGCGGCGAAGGAAGATTGGAGGGCTTTGACTTCTGCTCTTAGCGCCGTTATCTCTTGCCGCATTCTCTTATTGTCAGCTCGGAGCCTTCTAGCCTCCTCGTCGATACTCAATGCCTGGAGAGTGTCCATGGCTGAGCAGATCTCTTTTGAGGCCCGATTGATGTGCCCCCTGGTGCCACTCTTTAAATTCTTCGACTTTTGGGCCTCCGTCAAGATAGAGGTGACCGCGCTCCTGGTCCTATCAATCAGCTCGTCTTTAGAGATATAATATTCTTCCCCTGTTACTTCAAACATCTCCGAAGTTATTCCGGCTGAACTCAGAGGGCTTCCTTCACGCACATCCTGGATTAGTCTTCGAGAATTACTTCTAGACCTAGTCAGGGGAGGGGATAGCCGGAAGGATTTATCTAGGTCTGCTTCCGACTCAAACGAGCACAGTTCTAGCTCCTCAAGGCGGGCCTTCGCACCCTTATATCCAATAAAGGCCCCCATTCCGCGTTTCGCCTTCGGCCTGGTAAAGGTAGCTTCCAGCTCTACTGCTATGGCCTTCTCAGAGGGTTCCCCCTCTTCTTCCTCCGCAGTGCCTTCCTTATCTCGGGGCCTTTTTGCTACAGCTCCGGTAAATTTTGGCGGGCTCATCAGAGTCTCCAATACTCTGTCCATTTCTGAATCCGAGTCCAAGCCGGACTCCACATCCTTTTCAACGCATGTACGTTTTGTCTGAATTTTCATCAGCCTTTCATCCTCTCCATGAGAGCCTTGCGGCGCTCTTTCATTATTATTTTTTGTTTTATTAAGGTCCATAATTGATCCCACGAGTGTGGGGGAAATATACGGTCCATCCCGGCGGTGCCCCCTGCACCGAGATAAGCCTACGCGTAACCCGCCAAGGGTGTCGGCCGGTACCCTGGCGGGAGTCACACTATCGACTGAACTACCCATCAGCCATGCATCCCCTCACGGTGTGCCGCCGCTTGGGATTCGGGGTTATTTTTTATAGAGGTTTTCTTCCTCGCGATCCGGCCGGTTAAGGCAAGATCCTCGGTCCCGTGCAGGCCATGAGACATGACCACGACGCCTCACTACGGGATTGCGAGCCCGACGGCGGCTAGGTAAGAGATTACCATTGCCTGTCTAGTGGCATTGTAAGTGCACACTAGGCCCGTCCTTGTTTCTCAACTGTGCCTTCTGCTGACCAGAAGGACACGCAGAGAAACGCCCTCCCATCGTCAGGTTATTCGCTACCATTCAATAACCCCCCGACAAGTCGATGAGATATTGACTGGTACCCAGGGTGCACCACGTGGAGGTTACCCGACCTAGCACCCCAAGTTAAAAAACCTGACTTAATGCGAGTAGACTCGCACGCCAAGAGTTTATACGTTGGCATTAGTAAGATGGAGTGAAAAACAACAATATGATTTTGAATTTCAAAATACCAAAGAAATTCATACCTAATTATAACCTAACCTCTTTTACAATAGCATTTACTTAGTTCGGACAACCAAAATCAAGACCCAACAAATAAATAGAGAGATACCATTCGACTGTTGGCGAAGAAATTCCCTCGCGTCGAGCTGATCGCTTGATGAGGCACCGGCTATTTTCTAATTTAGAACTTCTCGACTTCTTAACTTACATAAACATTTAGGTCACGAGAAGTAGGGAACGGAATTTCTTAAAGTAAGCGGTGTCTATCTCGCTGCATCCATACCAGCTGAAGAGCAAGTAACCGACTGACTGACCTATTAACGTGCAGCTAAAACCACTGATACGATCTGACTGGAATCCAAACTAATTGCTATAATCATAGAAAAGTCCGATAAAAAATGACAGAAAAGACTCTCCCTATATTTTATTCGATTTGATGATTTCAATGTGTGATGAAATTCAGTCGAAACTCAAATGGAGCAAAGCCGGCGGAAAAGCTAGTTTTATATATCTTGGAACTAATCATATTTATATGTATTCTAGTTCCCAGTCTACGCATGCCACATTATTTTACGGCATATCAGAAAATAACAGAAAAATTATTATCTACCTATTAAAAAAATCTTATAATTATTTTTTAAACATAACCTATGAAACACTATTCCCCGTGACCCCTTGAAGGAAGCAATTTACATTGAAAATTGCATTGTAATCTTATAAGAGGTTCAAACGTGAAAATGTAACATAAACATAATTTGAACTAATAAAATTAGTATTTGTGGATATACATAGATTGATAAATAGCCATTTATTTATTTATTTATTCAAAGCGCCACCAATATAGAATTATATGCAAGAAAATAAACATTTAAAAAAAAAAAAAAAAAAAAAAAAAAACCTTAAGTGCTAGGATATACATATAAATCAATTTAGAGGTAACTACAGCATGCCAAATAACTTAAGCCGACGCTAATATGTTGCTAATAATATAGTATGCAAAATTATTAGATTAACAAAGAACAAATAACAAAAAACAGAAAAAGTAACTTATAACAAAAGAATAGAGAAGTAATCTTGTGTTTATAATAACGAATAAGGAATATATACAGGTATATACGCACTATGCAAGATCTTACTAGGCTAGTGTTTTTATTATTTTATTTTTGAAATTGTGTAGTTTGTCATTAAAAATATCAATTATATGTTGGGAAAGCGAGCGGAAACGGGTTGTTATAAGGAATAGGGCGCAATCTTTACATAACACATTTTATTTATTCTACAGGAATTTTTTGAAAAGCCTGTAATCGGACGAAGTCGTGGGCATCTGCCAGTATTAAAATAAGCAGACCCTACCGTTGTTTTACTCGTCAAAGCTTATTGAGCCATTAAAAATTTTGGGAGATCTGGAACCAACTGCGAACTCGTGTCAGTGACGTTTGTCCATTTTTTTAATATCAAAGTTTGGGTCATCTTATAAATTTGTCTTTCAGTTAGTCTATTTTCTTAGACGAAGTTAAAAAACCTGACTTAATGCGAGTAGACTCGCACGCCAAGAGTTTATACGTTGGCATTAGTAAGATGGAGTGAAAAACAACAATATGATTTTGAATTTCAAAATACCAAAGAAATTCATACCTAATTATAACCTAACCTCTTTTACAATAGCATTTACTTAGTTCGGACAACCAAAATCAAGACCCAACAAATAAATAGAGAGATACCATTCGACTGTTGGCGAAGAAATTCCCTCGCGTCGAGCTGATCGCTTGATGAGGCACCGGCTATTTTCTAATTTAGAACTTCTCGACTTCTTAACTTACATAAACATTTAGGTCACGAGAAGTAGGGAACGGAATTTCTTAAAGTAAGCGGTGTCTATCTCGCTGCATCCATACCAGCTGAAGAGCAAGTAACCGACTGACTGACCTATTAACGTGCAGCTAAAACCACTGATACGATCTGACTGGAATCCAAACTAATTGCTATAATCATAGAAAAGTCCGATAAAAAATGACAGAAAAGACTCTCCCTATATTTTATTCGATTTGATGATTTCAATGTGTGATGAAATTCAGTCGAAACTCAAATGGAGCAAAGCCGGCGGAAAAGCTAGTTTTATATATCTTGGAACTAATCATATTTATATGTATTCTAGTTCCCAGTCTACGCATGCCACATTATTTTACGGCATATCAGAAAATAACAGAAAAATTATTATCTACCTATTAAAAAAATCTTATAATTATTTTTTAAACATAACCTATGAAACACTATTCCCCGTGACCCCTTGAAGGAAGCAATTTACATTGAAAATTGCATTGTAATCTTATAAGAGGTTCAAACGTGAAAATGTAACATAAACATAATTTGAACTAATAAAATTAGTATTTGTGGATATACATAGATTGATAAATAGCCATTTATTTATTTATTTATTCAAAGCGCCACCAATATAGAATTATATGCAAGAAAATAAACATTTTAAAAACCTTAAGTGCTAGGATATACATATAAATCAATTTAGAGGTAACTACAGCATGCCAAATAACTTAAGCCGACGCTAATATGTTGCTAATAATATAGTATGCAAAATTATTAGATTAACAAAGAACAAATAACAAAAAACAGAAAAAGTAACTTATAACAAAAGAATAGAGAAGTAATCTTGTGTTTATAATAACGAATAAGGAATATATACAGGTATATACGCACTATGCAAGATCTTACTAGGCTAGTGTTTTTATTATTTTATTTTTGAAATTGTGTAGTTTGTCATTAAAAATATCAATTATATGTTGGGAAAGCGAGCGGAAACGGGTTGTTATAAGGAATAGGGCGCAATCTTTACATAACACATTTTATTTATTCTACAGGAATTTTTTGAAAAGCCTGTAATCGGACGAAGTCGTGGGCATCTGCCAGTATTAAAATAAGCAGACCCTACCGTTGCTTTACTCGTCAAAGCTTATTGAGCCATTAAAAATTTTGGGAGATCTGGAACCAACTGCGAACTCGTGTCAGTGACGTTTGTCCATTTTTTTAATATCAAAGTTTGGGTCATCTTATAAATTTGTCTTTCAGTTAGTCTATTTTCTTAGACGAAGTTAAAAAAACCTGACTTAATGCGAGTAGACTCGCACGCCAAGAGTTTATACGTTGGCATTAGTAAGATGGAGTGAAAAACAACAATATGATTTTGAATTTCAAAATACCAAAGAAATTCATACCTAATTATAACCTAACCTCTTTTACAATAGCATTTACTTAGTTCGGACAACCAAAATCAAGACCCAACAAATAAATAGAGAGATACCATTCGACTGTTGGCGAAGAAATTCCCTCGCGTCGAGCTGATCGCTTGATGAGGCACCGGCTATTTTCTAATTTAGAACTTCTCGACTTCTTAACTTACATAAACATTTAGGTCACGAGAAGTAGGGAACGGAATTTCTTAAAGTAAGCGGTGTCTATCTCGCTGCATCCATACCAGCTGAAGAGCAAGTAACCGACTGACTGACCTATTAACGTGCAGCTAAAACCACTGATACGATCTGACTGGAATCCAAACTAATTGCTATAATCATAGAAAAGTCCGATAAAAAATGACAGAAAAGACTCTCCCTATATTTTATTCGATTTGATGATTTCAATGTGTGATGAAATTCAGTCGAAACTCAAATGGAGCAAAGCCGGCGGAAAAGCTAGTTTTATATATCTTGGAACTAATCATATTTATATGTATTCTAGTTCCCAGTCTACGCATGCCACATTATTTTACGGCATATCAGAAAATAACAGAAAAATTATTATCTACCTATTAAAAAATCTTATAATTATTTTTTAAACATAACCTATCAAACACTATTCCCCGTGACCCCTTGAAGGAAGCAATTTACATTGAAAATTGCATTGTAATCTTATAAGAGGTTCAAACGTGAAAATGTAACATAAACATAATTTGAACTAATAAAATTAGTATTTGTGGATATACATAGATTGATAAATAGCCATTTATTTATTTATTTATTCAAAGCGCCACCAATATAGAATTATATGCAAGAAAATAAACATTTTAAAAACCTTAAGTGCTAGGATATACATACAAATCAATTTAGAGGTAACTACAGCATGCCAAATAACTTAAGCCGACGCTAATATGTTGCTAATAATATAGTATGCAAAATTATTAGATTAACAAAGAACAAATAACAAAAAACAGAAAAAGTAACTTATAACAAAAGAATAGAGAAGTAATCTTGTGTTTATAATAACGAATAAGGAATATATACAGGTATATACGCACTATGCAAGATCTTACTAGGCTAGTGTTTTTATTATTTTATTTTTGAAATTGTGTAGTTTGTCATTAAAAATATCAATTATATGTTGGGAAAGCGAGCGGAAACGGGTTGTTATAAGGAATAGGGCGCAATCTTTACATAACACATTTTATTTATTCTACAGGAATTTTTTGAAAAGCCTGTAATCGGACGAAGTCGTGGGCATCTGCCAGTATTAAAATAAGCAGACCCTACCGTTGTTTTACTCGTCAAAGCTTATTGAGCCATTAAAAATTTTGGGAGATCTGGAACCAACTGCGAACTCGTGTCAGTGACGTTTGTCCATTTTTTTAATATCAAAGTTTGGGTCATCTTATAAATTTGTCTTTCAGTTAGTCTATTTTCTTAGACGAAGTTAAAAAACCTGACTTAATGCGAGTAGACTCGCACGCCAAGAGTTTATACGTTGGCATTAGTAAGATGGAGTGAAAAACAACAATATGATTTTGAATTTCAAAATACCAAAGAAATTCATACCTAATTATAACCTAACCTCTTTTACAATAGCATTTACTTAGTTCGGACAACCAAAATCAAGACCCAACAAATAAATAGAGAGATACCATTCGACTGTTGGCGAAGAAATTCCCTCGCGTCGAGCTGATCGCTTGATGAGGCACCGGCTATTTTCTAATTTAGAACTTCTCGACTTCTTAACTTACATAAACATTTAGGTCACGAGAAGTAGGGAACGGAATTTCTTAAAGTAAGCGGTGTCTATCTCGCTGCATCCATACCAGCTGAAGAGCAAGTAACCGACTGACTGACCTATTAACGTGCAGCTAAAACCACTGATACGATCTGACTGGAATCCAAACTAATTGCTATAATCATAGAAAAGTCCGATAAAAAATGACAGAAAAGACTCTCCCTATATTTTATTCGATTTGATGATTTCAATGTGTGATGAAATTCAGTCGAAACTCAAATGGAGCAAAGCCGGCGGAAAAGCTAGTTTTATATATCTTGGAACTAATCATATTTATATGTATTCTAGTTCCCAGTCTACGCATGCCACATTATTTTACGGCATATCAGAAAATAACAGAAAAATTATTATCTACCTATTAAAAAATCTTATAATTATTTTTTAAACATAACCTATCAAACACTATTCCCCGTGACCCCTTGAAGGAAGCAATTTACATTGAAAATTGCATTGTAATCTTATAAGAGGTTCAAACGTGAAAATGTAACATAAACATAATTTGAACTAATAAAATTAGTATTTGTGGATATACATAGATTGATAAATAGCCATTTATTTATTTATTTATTCAAAGCGCCACCAATATAGAATTATATGCAAGAAAATAAACATTTTAAAAACCTTAAGTGCTAGGATATACATATAAATCAATTTAGAGGTAACTACAGCATGCCAAATAACTTAAGCCGACGCTAATATGTTGCTAATAATATAGTATGCAAAATTATTAGATTAACAAAGAACAAATAACAAAAAACAGAAAAAGTAACTTATAACAAAAGAATAGAGAAGTAATCTTGTGTTTATAATAACGAATAAGGAATATATACAGGTATATACGCACTATGCAAGATCTTACTAGGCTAGTGTTTTTATTATTTTATTTTTGAAATTGTGTAGTTTGTCATTAAAAATATCAATTATATGTTGGGAAAGCGAGCGGAAACGGGTTGTTATAAGGAATAGGGCGCAATCTTTACATAACACATTTTATTTATTCTACAGGAATTTTTTGAAAAGCCTGTAATCGGACGAAGTCGTGGGCATCTGCCAGTATTAAAATAAGCAGACCCTACCGTTGTTTTACTCGTCAAAGCTTATTGAGCCATTAAAAATTTTGGGAGATCTGGAACCAACTGCGAACTCGTGTCAGTGACGTTTGTCCATTTTTTTAATATCAAAGTTTGGGTCATCTTATAAATTTGTCTTTCAGTTAGTCTATTTTCTTAGACGAAGTTAAAAAACCTGACTTAATGCGAGTAGACTCGCACGCCAAGAGTTTATACGTTGGCATTAGTAAGATGGAGTGAAAAACAACAATATGATTTTGAATTTCAAAATACCAAAGAAATTCATACCTAATTATAACCTAACCTCTTTTACAATAGCATTTACTTAGTTCGGACAACCAAAATCAAGACCCAACAAATAAATAGAGAGATACCATTCGACTGTTGGCGAAGAAATTCCCTCGCGTCGAGCTGATCGCTTGATGAGGCACCGGCTATTTTCTAATTTAGAACTTCTCGACTTCTTAACTTACATAAACATTTAGGTCACGAGAAGTAGGGAACGGAATTTCTTAAAGTAAGCGGTGTCTATCTCGCTGCATCCATACCAGCTGAAGAGCAAGTAACCGACTGACTGATCTATTAACGTGCAGCTAAAACCACTGATACGATCTGACTGGAATCCAAACTAATTGCTATAATCATAGAAAAGTCCGATAAAAAATGACAGAAAAGACTCTCCCTATATTTTATTCGATTTGATGATTTCAATGTGTGATGAAATTCAGTCGAAACTCAAATGGAGCAAAGCCGGCGGAAAAGCTAGTTTTATATATCTTGGAACTAATCATATTTATATGTATTCTAGTTCCCAGTCTACGCATGCCACATTATTTTACGGCATATCAGAAAATAACAGAAAAATTATTATCTACCTATTAAAAAATCTTATAATTATTTTTTAAACATAACCTATCAAACACTATTCCCCGTGACCCCTTGAAGGAAGCAATTTACATTGAAAATTGCATTGTAATCTTATAAGAGGTTCAAACGTGAAAATGTAACATAAACATAATTTGAACTAATAAAATTAGTATTTGTGGATATACATAGATTGATAAATAGCCATTTATTTATTTATTTATTCAAAGCGCCACCAATATAGAATTATATGCAAGAAAATAAACATTTTAAAAACCTTAAGTGCTAGGATATACATATAAATCAATTTAGAGGTAACTACAGCATGCCAAATAACTTAAGCCGACGCTAATATGTTGCTAATAATATAGTATGCAAAATTATTAGATTAACAAAGAACAAATAACAAAAAACAGAAAAAGTAACTTATAACAAAAGAATAGAGAAGTAATCTTGTGTTTATAATAACGAATAAGGAATATATACAGGTATATACGCACTATGCAAGATCTTACTAGGCTAGTGTTTTTATTATTTTATTTTTGAAATTGTGTAGTTTGTCATTAAAAATATCAATTATATGTTGGGAAAGCGAGCGGAAACGGGTTGTTATAAGGAATAGGGCGCAATCTTTACATAACACATTTTATTTATTCTACAGGAATTTTTTGAAAAGCCTGTAATCGGACGAAGTCGTGGGCATCTGCCAGTATTAAAATAAGCAGACCCTACCGTTGCTTTACTCGTCAAAGCTTATTGAGCCATTAAAAATTTTGGGAGATCTGGAACCAACTGCGAACTCGTGTCAGTGACGTTTGTCCATTTTTTTAATATCAAAGTTTGGGTCATCTTATAAATTTGTCTTTCAGTTAGTCTATTTTCTTAGACGAAGTTAAAAAAACCTGACTTAATGCGAGTAGACTCGCACGCCAAGAGTTTATACGTTGGCATTAGTAAGATGGAGTGAAAAACAACAATATGATTTTGAATTTCAAAATACCAAAGAAATTCATACCTAATTATAACCTAACCTCTTTTACAATAGCATTTACTTAGTTCGGACAACCAAAATCAAGACCCAACAAATAAATAGAGAGATACCATTCGACTGTTGGCGAAGAAATTCCCTCGCGTCGAGCTGATCGCTTGATGAGGCACCGGCTATTTTCTAATTTAGAACTTCTCGACTTCTTAACTTACATAAACATTTAGGTCACGAGAAGTAGGGAACGGAATTTCTTAAAGTAAGCGGTGTCTATCTCGCTGCATCCATACCAGCTGAAGAGCAAGTAACCGACTGACTGACCTATTAACGTGCAGCTAAAACCACTGATACGATCTGACTGGAATCCAAACTAATTGCTATAATCATAGAAAAGTCCGATAAAAAATGACAGAAAAGACTCTCCCTATATTTTATTCGATTTGATGATTTCAATGTGTGATGAAATTCAGTCGAAACTCAAATGGAGCAAAGCCGGCGGAAAAGCTAGTTTTATATATCTTGGAACTAATCATATTTATATGTATTCTAGTTCCCAGTCTACGCATGCCACATTATTTTACGGCATATCAGAAAATAACAGAAAAATTATTATCTACCTATTAAAAAATCTTATAATTATTTTTTAAACATAACCTATCAAACACTATTCCCCGTGACCCCTTGAAGGAAGCAATTTACATTGAAAATTGCATTGTAATCTTATAAGAGGTTCAAACGTGAAAATGTAACATAAACATAATTTGAACTAATAAAATTAGTATTTGTGGATATACATAGATTGATAAATAGCCATTTATTTATTTATTTATTCAAAGCGCCACCAATATAGAATTATATGCAAGAAAATAAACATTTTAAAAACCTTAAGTGCTAGGATATACATATAAATCAATTTAGAGGTAACTACAGCATGCCAAATAACTTAAGCCGACGCTAATATGTTGCTAATAATATAGTATGCAAAATTATTAGATTAACAAAGAACAAATAACAAAAAACAGAAAAAGTAACTTATAACAAAAGAATAGAGAAGTAATCTTGTGTTTATAATAACGAATAAGGAATATATACAGGTATATACGCACTATGCAAGATCTTACTAGGCTAGTGTTTTTATTATTTTATTTTTGAAATTGTGTAGTTTGTCATTAAAAATATCAATTATATGTTGGGAAAGCGAGCGGAAACGGGTTGTTATAAGGAATAGGGCGCAATCTTTACATAACACATTTTATTTATTCTACAGGAATTTTTTGAAAAGCCTGTAATCGGACGAAGTCGTGGGCATCTGCCAGTATTAAAATAAGCAGACCCTACCGTTGCTTTACTCGTCAAAGCTTATTGAGCCATTAAAAATTTTGGGAGATCTGGAACCAACTGCGAACTCGTGTCAGTGACGTTTGTCCATTTTTTTAATATCAAAGTTTGGGTCATCTTATAAATTTGTCTTTCAGTTAGTCTATTTTCTTAGACGAAGTTAAAAAACCTGACTTAATGCGAGTAGACTCGCACGCCAAGAGTTTATACGTTGGCATTAGTAAGATGGAGTGAAAAACAACAATATGATTTTGAATTTCAAAATACCAAAGAAATTCATACCTAATTATAACCTAACCTCTTTTACAATAGCATTTACTTAGTTCGGACAACCAAAATCAAGACCCAACAAATAAATAGAGAGATACCATTCGACTGTTGGCGAAGAAATTCCCTCGCGTCGAGCTGATCGCTTGATGAGGCACCGGCTATTTTCTAATTTAGAACTTCTCGACTTCTTAACTTACATAAACATTTAGGTCACGAGAAGTAGGGAACGGAATTTCTTAAAGTAAGCGGTGTCTATCTCGCTGCATCCATACCAGCTGAAGAGCAAGTAACCGACTGACTGACCTATTAACGTGCAGCTAAAACCACTGATACGATCTGACTGGAATCCAAACTAATTGCTATAATCATAGAAAAGTCCGATAAAAAATGACAGAAAAGACTCTCCCTATATTTTATTCGATTTGATGATTTCAATGTGTGATGAAATTCAGTCGAAACTCAAATGGAGCAAAGCCGGCGGAAAAGCTAGTTTTATATATCTTGGAACTAATCATATTTATATGTATTCTAGTTCCCAGTCTACGCATGCCACATTATTTTACGGCATATCAGAAAATAACAGAAAAATTATTATCTACCTATTAAAAAATCTTATAATTATTTTTTAAACATAACCTATCAAACACTATTCCCCGTGACCCCTTGACCCCTTGAAGGAAGCAATTTACATTGAAAATTGCATTGTAATCTTATAAGAGGTTCAAACGTGAAAATGTAACATAAACATAATTTGAACTAATAAAATTAGTATTTGTGGATATACATAGATTGATAAATAGCCATTTTTTTTTTTTTTTTTCAAAGCGCCACCAACAGAATTATATGTAGGAAAATAAACATTTATAAAACCTTAAGTGCTAGGATATACATATAAATCAATTTAGAGGTAACTACAGCATGCCAAATAACTTAAGTCGACGCTAATATGTTGCTTATAATATAGTATGCAAAATTTTTAGATTAACAAAGAACAAATAACAAAAAACAGAAAAAGGAACTTATAACAATAGAATAAAAAAGTAACCTTGTGTTTATAATAACGAATAAGGAATATATACAGTTTATATACGCACTATGCAAGATCTAACTAGGCTAGTATTTTTATTATTTTATTTTTGAAATTGTGTAGTTTGTCATTAAAAATATCAATTGAATTATCTTTAGAAACGAAATGTTTGTATAAACAGCTTAGTCGGGGTATCAAAGAGTGGCGACCAAGATTAGTCGTACAAATTCGGTGCGTGAAAAGTGGAACAGGGTATCGCGGAATTCAGATGGCCATGAATCGCCTTTGTGAACATTGTTTTTTTTTTTTTTGTTTTATCCACTACAAGTTAGCCCTTGACGGCAATCACACCTGATAGTAAGTGATGATGCAGTCTAAGATGGTAGCGGGCTAACCTGGAAGGGGTATGGTAAACCCATACTCCTATCGATTTCTACGCGACATCGTGCCGGAACGCTAAATCGTTTGGCGACACGTCTTTGTCGGTAGGATGGTAACTAGTCACGGCTGAAGCCTCCCACCAGACCAGACTCGAGCCAGGAATCGAACCCAGGACCTCCAACTTTTTAATCTGACAGCGCGCACGCTGCGCCACGGAGGTCGTCAAAAAATGTAACGTAAATTTATTTACGTTCACCATAAGTGTTTTTCACTTGGTGTATTTAAATAGCATTTCATTTTCTCGCGTAATTGTAGAGAAATATAAAAGTAATAAGAAAAAAATAGTACCTCAACATCGCTTTAATAAATAACCGAACCAATTTCACCAGCAAATAACATAATATCGTGTATTATTTGCTTAATATTCAGGAAAAATCTCAGCTTTCTGAAGCGTCACTCGTGCTGCGAGCGAGTGTATGTACTCAGCGCTTTTTAATATCATGCGAAAACTTTTGTTCCCGGGTACTGTACAGTATTATTTCGCGTAGATTGCCAAAACTTTTTTCATTCAAGCCATATTTATTTTAAATGCGTTTATTTCTGACACTCGGGTTTTTTATCGGATGTTAATATGTTTGATAAGTCTTCCACTTTATCACAGACCACCATTGCTAGCAGCCTGCTACGGTATAATTATCTAAACTTATTCTCTCATCGTTCTCTATGAGATAGGATTTTGGTGACCATTTCATTGCATACTGTACAACATTTATAGAGACCTCATATTTTTTAATACTAAATTTGGTGGACATTTATTCAGGTATTTGAATTGATCGGTAGTAGGTACAATAAATGCTTCCTTAATAGTCCTAACTAATATTATAAGTGAAAATTTGAGTTAGTTTGTTTTACTTTCATGCCATAACGACTAAACGGATAAGCATTAAACTTTGCGAACCGTATAGCTACTCTGAAGATGGACGGCCTAGGAATATCAGTTTTTAGTCGATCAGACAAAGTCACAGTCACCAGTCACCAGCGTAATAATATTTCGATGACTCGGTTTTTATTTTACATATTTACCCCCTAACAGCGTAACCGATTACAGTAAAACATGGCAAAGCAAAAAAATAATTAAAATGGTTAATATTCCTATCCTTAATACATGACAACAAGTGTTTTCCTCAAGAACTCTGATACAGTTAAGAGGAATAGTAAACCAATACGGTTTACTATTCAAATTCAAATTCAAAATAATCTTTATTCAAATAGTCCTTTAAAAGGCGCTTTTGACGCGTCAATTATTTATAGTAGTGATTTGATGGTGATAACTAGATTCGTAAACTTAAAACTAAAGCTATGAGGGTTCCAAACGCGCCCCGGTCTAAGAAGAAGCCCACAACAAACTTAGCCAGGTAAATTTTATTTTTGTTATCACCATCTCACATGCCACTTAAAATCATATTAATTCCCCTAAAGGGTTAGCCCGCTACATCATAGACTGCGTCCATCACCACCAGGTGATATTGCAAGAACTCCATTGTTGTTGAATAATAAATAATGAAAATAAAAACTACGATCATCCATCATTAATTTATTCAACTAGAGACCTAAATATTCGTATGTGTATAAGTGGAATTTACCTATCATAACATTAGGTCCATATATTGCAATATTGGTTTGACGGTGAGTGTGTACTGACTGGTTTGATCGATTATGAACACGGTATAGTCAGACAGTTTGAATAGTATCTACTCTCTCACTATATTTCAATTGAATTTTATTTACTATATAATACGAGTATATGGCTGTTCTTACTTTTTCTACCACTGACTGCAACAATATCTACCTACTTACGTGAACTTATAAAATAACTTAAATCTTGGGGTTGGGATAACTCACAAAAACTTAGTTTAGTCTAGTAATCTTAACTAATTATAAAACTGTAATAAAAAGATTCCAGAATATTGCATATATATCTTCTTCTTGCCCTTATCCCACATTATGTGGGGTCGGCACAACACGTCTTCTTCTTCCACTCACTTCTATTAGCCGTCACCTCACTATTCACACCTTTTACCCGCATATCCTCTTTTACACACTCCATCCATCTCTTCTTTGGTCTTCCTCTACTCTTTTGCCCTTCCACGTTCATATATAACACTCTTTTGGTGATATCACTTTCTTTCCTCCGCATTATATGACCATACCATGCTAGCCTGTTACTGCTCATCTTTTCTGTCACTGGCGCTACTTTTAGACTTCCCCTTTATATTCATTTCTTGTCTTATCCATTCTTGTCACACCACACATCCATCTCAACATTCGCATTTCTGTCGCATGAACTCTTCTTTCATCCGTTCTTTTTGCCGCCCAACATTCTGACCCATACAACACGACAGGTCTTACGACTGTAAGAACTTATACATTTTCCCCTTAAGTTTAAGGGGCATTTGTGGGTCGCATAATATTGCATATATATAACATGTATTAATAAATATATATTTTATTCGGGACAATTTTTTCTAAAACTCCTTAGCTCATTTAGTGACTTGAGTCAACGTTGCTTATTCAAAATCTTTGTCTTCGAGGAGAATTTCGCGGGAATTACTAGCCATTAATACATATAACATAGTATATTAATAATAAATGAAGTCACGCGTAAAATAACTGCTACTTATAAAGTTTCATACTAGTACTTATGAAATAACAATATTTAACGGCAATGTGAACAGTTCAACAGAAATCTCGACATTTTCATATTTATATTAAAACGTCGATTCAAATATTTGAAATTTCCACGAAGCTTCATCCGACGTAATAGCAAATTATATTGAATATAGCATTGAAATTGCTCAATTCGTTCCGGTAGAAATTTGCTCCTCGTGTGATTTCATCGACATTTTATCGACAGGTTACCTTTCTAACTTCGATTTTTTGGACAAAATGATCGTATTTTATATGCGTACATACTTTAATTAACGTTTTATTACATTATGTTACGTTTATAATAGCCTTTCATAAAAGATATATGATATTATTGCCTTTTGTTGCAATTTATTTGGTTGTTTGTTTAATTATCCAGCCTCATTGGCAAATGGTTAAATATTCGATTACATTACACCAGTGGGTTAGATTATATATTGGATTTTCACAATATTAAGCTGGAGTTATAAATTAAATAGAATCCAAAGAGTTCTACCTTACCAACACAGGGCCCAACTTTGGGCGCCATTCTATTCTTGGTAATATTTTCATATTATCTAGTGATGGGTTAAAGCTGCTAGTATAGAAAAGAGTTGTACAAAAAATACATGAATTTAGACTATATAGAATATTCAAGAAATGGGGATACTTCATCATAATCCACCTATTACCGGCTCACTAGAAAGCACGGCCCTCGTCTCAATATGAGAAGACCACTAGGTCTAGGGCCAAACCCTTCTCATATTGAGACGAGGGCCATGTGCGGATTGGCAGACTACACCCGCCTTTGAGAACATTACGGAGCGATGATGCGAGATCTCAGGCGTGCAGGTTTCCTCACGATGTTTTCCTTCACCGTTGAAGAAATTGATATTTTAATTGTTTCAAAACGCACATAACTCCAAAAAGTTAGAGGTGCGCCAGGGATCGAACCCCCGACTTCTGATTAGGGGGCGGACGTCGTAACCACAAGGTTATTACAGCTTACAGCACGGATACTTACAGCAGCTTAAAAGTATATTTATAATAACATAGACAAAATTATTACGTACAACTAAGTTCAAAATAGTAAAGTAAGTATTTAGATTCACTTAATATATTTTTAATATTATAAGCCCGCCATCTTTAAACAAAACGTGCTCAAGAGAGTATCATGCGTTTTCAAGTGCCCCTATAACCTACTTTTAAGCTTTAAGCCCTTTGTTTAAATGTACTCTGCAGGAAGCGCATTGTACTATTTCTTTCTTGTGTCCGGGATAATACCATGTACTTAATGTTTGTTCTATTGAAAATTTAAAACTTATACCTAGTATCTCATATATTTACGAGGTGGAGCAAAAAAAAATTTTTTTTCTTCTGTAAAATTCACTTAGTGCAATATAAAGATCGATTTAAGAAGAAAAACTATCTAAATGCAAAAGTTGATCCAAACCATTAGAGATATTGTGTCTGAGATAACAAAAATATGAGAAGTCTTACAGGAATTATTTGCCTCGCGGTTTCGGTCGTAATGTAATTTTATCAAGCAATCGGTACATCAGTAAGGACTTTAAATTGTAATATGTCATTATCTCTTACAGTAGTTTGCTGTGACAAGCTTTTGTGTGCCAAGCTTTTTTTTTATCCACTACTTGTAGTGCCGTGTGTTAGCCCTTGACGGCAATCTCACCTGATGGTAAGTGATGATGCAGCCTAAGATGGTAGCGGGCTAACCTGTTAGGGGTATGGTAAAGCCATACTCCTAATTGGTTTCTACACGACATCGTGCCGGAACGCTAAATCGCTTGGTGACACGCCTTTGTCGGTAGGGTGGTAACTAGCCACGGCCGCAGCCTCCCACCAGACCAGACTCGAGCCGGGAATCGAACCCAGGACCTCCAACTTTATAATGCAACAGCGCGCGCGCTGCGCCACGGAGGTCGTCAAAATATATACCTGAGCTTTATATATATATATACCTGATTCATTATATGAGTGAATGAATGAACACATTTTTGTTTTAGCCCACACAAATGTACAGAAAGAATATAAAATAAAAGAGATAACATAGTATATATGTACAATTTGACGCCCTTATCGTTATATAAATAATATGATAAAGCAGCTAGGTATTTTTTTTTATTTCTACTAGCTTGCCTAACATATACCATTACTTTGGGCTGAAATGTTACTATTAATTATATAAAACATAGTCAGTTGGTTTGCCTTTAACGCGATGTATACTCATAATTGTTTAGAACCAAGTGAATTAACGCCGAAGTATACCCTATAAGTATCGAACCCATCCGGGGCTCTTATTCATGAGCTTACTGCTTCGAGCCAGTTCGGCTTTGTTAGACGGCAATGCTGATAATTCACGTAAGTAAGCAAAGAAATGTGTAGTTTGATTCGGATATGATTTACGACGGAACGCTAACGCTTAGTGGTATATCTTTGTCAGAAGAGTGGAAACTAGCCAAAACGTAAACCCGACCAAACTCGAGCTGGAAATCGAACACAGGACTTCTCAGCTTGTAATTCGACAGCCCACGCTCAGCGCTACGGTGGTCCTTTCTTCTTGATTTTCTTCAGAAAATATGATTTTATCCACTACTTAATATAACAGGGCGTTTGACCGCTATCTGCGCCGTAATCTTAGGGGTCGTCTAAGAAAGAGTTTCTATTGGACGTTCTCCCGTCATGTGACCCAAGGCTTCTTTATTTTGTTAATGAATCGAAACTATATTTATTCAAATAGTTAATAGAAGGCATTTCGATGCTTACACATATTTTTTACAATGTAGTTAGACAATAAACAGCAAGTATAATTTGCTATATTCTGCCGACAACCGGGAGATTTGTATAATATAACACCACACATAATCTTCCACTAGAACCTCTACGCACGTTTCGACCCAACACCGGATCATCCTCAGGAGATGTTGACTTCACAAGCGCGAAAAGTAAATGTAGTTAGATCACTGTGATAACTGCATACGTATACTCACGTATAATTAAAGCATATAGATTTCCAAACGAATCTGGTCCTAAATAATACGAAATATGTTCACAGTTTTTTTTAGCAATGAAAATAGCACTTGCTTCTACAGTGAAGGAAAACATCGTGAGGAAACCGGTATGCCTGAGAGTTATCCATAATGTTGGCGTGTGAAATCTGCCAATCCGCACATGGCCAGCATGATGGACAATGGCCAAATCCTTCTCATATTGAGAGGAGACCCGTGCTCTGTAGTGATCCGGCAATGTGTTGGTTATGGTGATGTTTATGGAGTTCACGGAAGATGCACTTTTATCTTTATAGACCCAGCTAAATTTCTGAGTCTTATGAAACATTCACTATTTATACTCTAATTTTGATATATTTTAAGAGCGATTAATAAGTTTAATTATTTTTTGTAAATAATTAGTAAAAATACTACTGTGTACAGTAATTTCAAAACTAGATTCTTAGCATAGTTATTATATGAATAAACTGTATTTAGATTAGATAAGCCAAGACATTTCCATTCGAATCTAACCTCTTCAAAGTGATACGCCCCATCTCAAATTACGAGCAAGATATCTGATTCGACATAAAATTCATTTATTAGACCCAAGAGGTTATCTCAAATATTAAGCATCTCGTGATCTCGTTACTTCAAAATCTCGCCCGTTCAGAAACATCTGCGCTATCTGAATGAGAAATCAGGCACAATTAAAGCGCCATAACATTTGGCTTTAGTTGGATCTGTAGAGTAAATGTGGAGAGAAAACATGGCCGTCGTAATATGCCAGAGGTAAGGTATGCTCAGATAATATTGTAATTTGTTTAAGGCGAATTATATTTTAGTTCCAAAGACATTTAATACAGTACTTTCGCTGGAGGCATTCGCAAATTTAAAAAAAATTGATGGTATTCAACGTTCTCTTAAATAAAACAAGCTTCTTAGTCTTGCTCCATTATATCACAGACCGCCATCTTGCCATTGCGCGTTGTGAACTCTAGAGGATGCTCTAGAGGATGGTTGTACTATTATTATTTATTCTGTGAGTGAGTGAGAGGTGAGTAAATTTATTTAAGCTAAGTTTGTTGTGGGCTTCTTCTTAGACCGGGGCGCGTTTGGAACCCTCATAGCTTTAGTTTTAAGTTCACGAATATAGTTATCACCATAAAATAACTACTATGTAAATTATTGACGCGTCAAAAGTGCCTTTTTAAGAACTATTTGAATAAAGATTATTTTGAATTTGAATTTGAATATTTATTATTGATACTCTTACAATATACATAAAAAATATACATTGTAGCAAACAAAAGTGTCACATTCACCAGTATGTATATCGGTTATAAGTGTACACGACATTGGCAGTAAAAGTTACATGTAAACGGCCACAAAAAACAATTAAGGCAGATTACAAAATACAAATTTCTCCTAAACATTTTAAAAACATGGGTTGCGGTGAGTTAAAATGACAAAAAAATCTGCCATTTACATCAATCATCAGATTTGGTACTGTCCAACTTTCATTTGTATAAAATATTTGTATCATTGTTCCGTATTTTCCAATAGCTCGCGCGACGTTTCCAATTTGTCATGTCTAAATTAATGAATAATGTAATTAGATATGAAATAAAAATTAATTAATTGCAGGTTTATTAAATTTATTAATTGTAATAATTTATCATATAATAATTATATAATGCATAAACTTGTGATAACAGTGAACGAAAAAATAATACTGTACCTACATAATATAAAGTAAAAAAATACGATAAACCATTAAATATTTAATGTAAATAAATCTTAAACGAATACATAAAAATATGATTAGAATTGTAGAAATAAGTAATTTCATATGACATCAGCTAGAAACCTTGCAAGCCCTTTACAATAAAACATGAATCAATAAATTAATCAATCATAATCATTATTTAAATAATCCTTGACGCGACAATAATTTACATAATAGAGAGTTGATGGTGATAACTACATTCGTAAACTTTTAACTTAAGTGATGACGGTTATTAACGCGCCCTGGTCTAAAAAGAAGCCCACAACAAACTTAGCCGGGTAAATTATACTTTTGCTATCACTATCTCACTGCCACTGAAAATTATTACATCATATAATTAGGATATTATGAACACGCACTGTTTTTTGTGAAATGAAATGAAATATTTGCGACACCGCCATAGGGAATTGCCATAATGACATAGGTCACCCCACAACCCACTTTTTCTCGTGCTACAATACTTTTTAAACAACAATAGATACGTAAAACAGAAGTACTTTCGTACATTATTCCATTAAAGAGGCTATTTATGAACTAAAATAAAACGTATACTGCCAAGAAGTTGAAACAAAATCTAAAGTTCGTAATAACGAGGAACGCTCCTATCTCTTTGTAGTTGTAAGTTACTCGTAGTTACAGTAAAGGAAAAAGTTATCGAAACGGTAATAGATGAGCGACGTCTGCTTAAAGATCTGAAGTACTAAAATCTTTAGGTAGTATACATCAACCATAACTTATAGCAATAGGAACCAAAGATTTTATGCAAAACCTAAGGAGGTTGCTAAGTTCTTGAAGTTCTTTTCCACACATAGACGTTGTATGGCAACGTCTATGAGACAGGCGTAACTAACAGACTAACATTCACATTTATAATCTACATTACTGAAATGGCGTAGATGACATATAGAAATGGTAGATAATATAACAATCATCATCATGATCAGTGCGTGCCCGGATTCGAACCGCTGACCTCTGATTAGGAGGCTGACGCCCCAACCACTAGGCTATCACAGCTTCGCAATATACGTAGTTTTTTTTTTAATTCACACCGTAAGGAGGATGCAGGGACTGAACGTTTGTATGGAAATCTGTCATTTAAAAAAGCACTGCACAATAAAAGCAATAAAAAATTTAAATCTAGGGCCTCCTGGTTATATTCGCGTAGTACCCGTTTCCGTGGGAATATGGAGAAAAAATATAGCCAAGTTACTCGCTGCTAATGTTACTTTCACCAGCGCTTTTGTATTAAAAAATACCATAAAAAGGTTAACAAAAGTATTTTTTAGAATACCTGAATCAGAAAACTTGGGACTTTACCATTAATTAATAAATTAAGAGTAAAATAAAATAAAAATTAGACTAATTACGGGAAATGCTAAGAAATGTGATAACTAGGGTATCATAACTTAAAAGGTGTTTTCAAACAATTAATTAAAGTTTGTTGTACAAGTTCTACCTGTAAGCGAGTATTCTAAGCATAATGGAAAAGTTCGACGTGGATACAGCGAAGTGTTCTACAACTGTTTACTCAGAGTTAATAAGCTATATAATTAAGGATACACTTGAAACTTAAACCGCTTCATCCGTGTGTAAACATTAAAGTGTTCCATGATATTATAAATTGAATTAATTGCGCTTTATTATTTACGATGACAAAAAAACTGGGATAGCTTAATGAAGACTCCACTGGTGGCCTTTTGGGGGTTATGTGCGTTTTTAAGCAATTAAAATATCACTTGCTTCAACAGTGAAGGAAAACATCGTGAGGAAACCTACATGCCTGAGAGTTCCCCATAATGTTCTCATAGGCGTGTGAAGTCTGCCTATCGGCACATGGCCAGCGTGGTGGAATGGCTTCTCATATTGACAGGATACCCGTGCTCCGTAGTTAGCAAGCAATGAGTTGATCATGATGATGATGATTATTTAAGATGACAAAAAAGGTGTGATAACCTAGAGGAGTGTGGTAGCCTTTTCGCAGTTATGTGCGTTTTTAAGCAATTAAAATATCACTTGTTTCAACAGTGAAGAAAAACATAGTGAATGAACCTGCATGCCTGGGGGTTGTCCATAAAGTTTTCAAAGGCGTGTAAAGTCTGCCAATCCGCACATGGCCAGCATGGTGGAATGTGGCCAAACCCTTCTCATATTGACAGGATACGCGTGCTCCGTAGTGAGTTGGCAATGGGTTGATCATGATGATGATGATTATTTACGATGACAAAAAAGCTGTGATAGCCTTGTGGAGTGTGGTAGCCTTTTAGCAGTTATGTGCGTTTTTAAGTGATTCCACAAGCAATTAAAATATCACTTACTTCACCGGTGAAAGAAAACATCGTGAATGAACCTGCATGGCTGGGAGTTGTCCATAAAGTTTCAAAGATGTGTAAAGTCTGCCAATCCGCACATGGCCAGCGTGGTGGAATGTGGCCAAACCCTTCTCATACTGACAGGATACCCGTGCTCCATAGTGAGTTGGCAATGGTTTAATCATGATCATGCTAATAATATGCGATGGTAAGATATCTTACTTTAATAAGTAAGATATATAAAAAAAAATACGCTATCATAGCGTAGTTTTTTTTTGAATTACATTGCGGGTAAACTAGCACACGAGTCAACTGACGTCAACTGATTAACGTCACCCATGACCATCAACAGCTACATACACATACGAGCTGCCTGAGGTAACTGCCATTCCCCAAAGTCAGTCAATCACATCTTCGACTTGCATGATCACGTACCACTAAGTACGCTTGCAGTCAAGCGCTAACTTGTATTGCTATTTATAAGAAAAACACCTCTTCAGTATCTATTCTTGTTTATTTACTCCTGTACTTATATATACTCCTATACTTTGCACGCCTTGATGTTAAGAAACACACGTCTTCAATATCTATTCTTGTTTATTTACAGGACTAAACACATCTTGATGATAAGAAACACACCTCTTCAATATCTATTCTTGTTTATTTATAGGACATTACACTGCTTTGTACAACCAGACTCTCGGACACAACTTCTCGGTTCCAACAGTAAACAAAAACTAACTTAAAACGATTACCGATTAAGTAACTTATAAAGAGTCGATTCGAACGTCATGTTTTTCATTTTGCTTCATTCAAATCCGTTACTTAAAGAAAACAGTCAATTGAGATACGAAAGGTATCTCAATTAACTGTTTTAAAATAATAGAAAGTATACCAAAATCATTTAAGTCAAATCACGTACTTTAAAATATATATTTTCATTCTATGTATGTAAATTAAAACACGATAAAATCTAAAAAACATTTGGAAATTATGACAGTATGAATATAACATAATTATATTAAGTCATCCATCAAAAGAGTTTCTCGATGTTTCGTGCGTTGGTTATAATGTTTTACTTTCATATCCGAACAGAAATGGATGTTCAAATCATTTGCTACATTTTTCTACATTTCTCCGATATCAAAATCGATTGTTACAGAACTTTTCTTTCGACGCGTTTCCAGTCAGCGGCCATTTGCATAATAAGCGCGAATCATTCTGAACGGATAGAACATTTGTCACGAATAACCGGATTTAGGGCGAAAACAATCCGTCTTTGATTTCACTACATCACTGGAAACTCGCCGTCGTAAAACCGGAGCGTTTTACGAGACAACTTTACGACACCTGCTGTTACATACCTTTGTATACGCCGTACCTCGTTTACATCAGCCGTCATATTCTATAAAGGCGCAACAACGCTTTCAACGCTGACACAGCGACGAAATAATATTATTTTTGTCTTTATTGCAACTGCACCGCTTTATCAATCATTGATATTATGATTTACGTACCTCCTTGTTATTATTTACAACACATGTTTTGAAATGATTGCCTTTCTTTTCTGCACGTATCTTATGAATAGGTTAGACGCCTGTTTTCACATTTATTAATATTCGCCGTACCTAATTACTTCATTTGTGAGCATAACATGTAAAATGTAAAGTCCTAAGTCGGGCTAATCTAAGCGCAAGTGCGCTGTTAATACTATTTCGTGCCTTGGTCGTAAAACCACTGCAGTCATCGCAAATTGTCAGCCCGGGGGAGAGGGACGGGAGAACAGCGCAAGTGACAGCGGGATATACGGGATTACATACGGCATTTAGGAACAAATATCTCGAGATCTTGTTAGATACTAATATGTCTTCGGTATGTTTGCCATAGCCATATAAGCCAATATACCAAAACTTTCAGAACCCTAGACATTGTGCCCTAGACCCTAAAAAGCTTATAATAATGTAATCAAAACGAGTATGTCTCGCTATGTACTGTACGTTTTAAAGTGAAAATCCCCACGAATATAGAAATAATTTTTAATGAAGCGATATAACAAAATCCAACACACAGTAGTTGCAGATTATATCCAATTAAGGCTCAATATTAATTCATTACGAGTCCGAGTATAATATAGATTTCCGCGTTGTAATTCTATGCGATGCTACATCGTGTTAACATCGGACGTAATAACAACAGTTCTAACATATTCTATACTAAGGAGTACATGTTGAAATTTATTCTACCGATGACATAAACGATTAACACAATAATTTTAAGAATAGCACCCTACTACCCTCGTCTGATGTCTTAAGGATGGATATACTTGGGCATAAATGGATAGCGTGTTTTAATTCAATTGGAATGTTTATGATGTACTGTATAATTGATCTAGGGGTTAGTATGTTTGACTAGGGATCGCAATACGCAAGTTGGACAAAACTGGTAATGGGTATGTAATAGGTATGTAGATTTTTATGTATTCAGTATACCTGTATCACTTTTTTATTGTTTAATTGGTCACTTGTTAAGTCACTTTGCATCATCCACAACCTTGCTAGATCATGGTTGCCCCATTATCCCCATTATGACCCATATAGGTGGAGGATAAGGATTATAGAGCTCAGAATCTCAATGCTGTTCCATTGTGGCTCAATAAGCTTTAAGTATTATAACGACAATAAATATAACAAGGTTCCGAAGCACGGGCGAAACGTAAAAAAATATTTTAGATATCTAAAACTCCACCCCTCCAACTACTGACTAGCGTGGCTTGGCTAGGACAATCTTCTGGATTCTAATGCTAAACTGGATTTTAATTATCGCAGCAAACAAATAAATTAGTTGGAACCTCGAAAGATATGTACAGTACAGGGCATAAAACCGGCATACGTCTTCTATCTTAGTGCGTAAAAGAAAATGGGGCCAATGAACGGGAAAACAATGTTTTCCAAAGTAATAATGAAAGAGATTAAACCCATAGCGAAGTTTGGGATAGCGTTTCCCAATCAAGGAATATTAGTCCTGGAAAACATCACAGGGAAACTTCGCCGGCGAAAACTTTTTGCCCATCAATACACTTGGTTAAGGAGAAATGTTTATTCTCAGTAAATAGTACAAATTCTGAAAGCATTCAACTTGAAAGTTGAGTAACAAAATAAGAGTCGAGGACGAGCGAGATAGGAGAGGACAAGAGTGGAATAACGGGTAAAGTTTCTGGAGAGTCTCTCCTTTGGCGGGGAAACGAGGAAGAGATGTGTGCTGGTTATAAACAGGCGTTAGTAAATAATGAAATTGTTACTAATATTATTAACCGCAATGGCCTCATTTTTCGTCTTTTAGTGTAGAAACTTACCAGCGGAACAGCGGAAACACTCAAGCTCTTTTAAAAAAACAATGGGGGTTATCGTGGATACTAAGCGTTGGCAATTCAAAGGAGCAGAGAAGCTAACATCGCAGTTAGTTATTACGATGTCTTCGCAACGAGAGGTGTCTTCGCATCGTAATGTCTGGTTGCGAAGACATTTTATTTATTTATTTAAACATATTCATATTTTTAACTATTGCTCACTTGCTGTTACCCGCGGCTTTGCTTGTATTAAAGCCATTAAATAAGTATCAGAGATCATTAAAATATAAATGATTCAATATGAGGGTGAAACCGCGGAGCGCGTCCATTTATCATATAAATACAATATAAAACACTGAACACTGAAATCACAATATGTTTGTTATTTATTTATAGACAGTTCAAAATACAATTTAATAAGCTATTCGTTCAGGCATATGTTTGTATACATTATTCCTTAGGTACACCTTTATTAATCAAACATTTTTCATCACTTGACTAATTCAATTATACGTGTGAATACCAAATTTATAACCGTACGTAAGAAATAGGTGTTTTGATTAAAAATTACGCGAACGCTACGTAACGTACGTACGTAAATTGATCGGTGATCCGTAATTCAATTCACCCAGTTCACAGTACACTGTCCTGTAATGTAATTTACGTGAACAAGAGAAAGGTCGGCTGGGGATACGTTCACACCGGCAGAAAGTGCTCAATTAATACGCAGGTGTAGCGCGAAATTAAACCATGAGCATGGAGTAAATAATGGTACCTATTTACGTGGCACGACCAATGAATGGTTTTTAGGGTACTGAGACTCCTGCCAGTTCCATTCCGTTGCTGTCCATACGTCTGTTAAGTAGCGGGCTTGATCTAATCACGTTAGGTGGAATGCAATTTTTTTTTAATGATTTATTGCCGCTACATGAACTGTAGAAATAAATGAGGTCCTCATTATAACTTGGTACGGAACCCTTGTGATTCAGACTACCACTTAGCCGATTTATATACTATCACAAGTAGAAAAGGATTAACTGATATCGTTTACGTAATTGTTTTAGCGAATGGTTGTTATTAGAGTTTACTATAACTACGTATCAAAAGTAATGCGCTTTCGGAAATACGGGGGAGGGTTTCAATGATTACCTGATTTCACGATAATACTGATAATTTATTGACAGATAATCCCAAAGCCTCAAAATGTTTGATCCGAATTAGATCAAATCTAGGACCTCGTGATCCCTACTCGAACATACGCACCACCAACTCTGAGGCAGCCCAGTTAGTGGCGATGCTAGTTAAGTAAATTTTTATCATGTCATGTTGCGTAGACCTAGAATTTTAACATGAATAGGTTTAATAATCACTTGCTTCAACGGTGAAGGAAAACATCGTGAGGAAACCTGCATGCCTGAGAGTTTATAATATTCTCAAAGGCGTGCGAAGTCTGCCAATCCGCACATGGACAGCGTGGTGGACTATGGCCAAACCCTTCTCATATTGAGAGGAGACCCGCGCTCTGTAGTGAGCCGGCAATGGGTTGATCATGATGATGATGATGAGGTTTAATTGTCAGTACCAATATTGCAAAACACTAACTAACGCTAATGAAGACAGTGCTCCAAAGAACTCTCCCAAGGGCAGCCGTAAAGATTATAACCGCTTGTAATAAAAACAAATACCATCTTCAAAGAAAAATATTATTCATTATATACATAACTGGATCAAAGATCATACAAATTTAACTTTTCCAGGCTAATTTTCAAGAAACTATCTTCTTACAAAAATGTGTTACCAAATAACGTTAAACATAGTTGGGTCATGTTGCGTTATAGAAAAGTCATAATTTATGGAACCGAGGAATAGAACATCATAAAAGATGTATAAAGGAACGTCCAGTGTGTAGTTTCCCCTTACTATTCAATAATTCTAGGTAAAATTTACGAGCGCGCCGCGCCTAAAAGGAATAGTGGAACTAAAAAGTTATGACGGACGATATTTTCAGCTTTTCCCTTGAAATTCTTCGGCACGAATAATAAGAGATAAGGAAAAGTTGTACGTCTGGAGAGTTCAACTACGGGATAAAGTACCCACTTCGTGTTCCGAAAGTGCTTCGGGACAGAAATGCGCTCCGTGGTGTTTTAAGGTAGTGACTTCAGTTTCTGCACCTTGTGAAACTTTGCAGCTCTACTATTTACACAATCGGTTTCGAGTCATTGTAACCTTCTTTTTGCCCTTTACCTCGCCTGGTGGTATGTGATGATGCAGTCTAATAAAGTAGTACACCTAACCTAATAGGATACGTTCTACGCGACATCGACATTAATATTACCAGGCTCGATCTGGAAATCGAACCCAGGACCTGCAAATTCATAATACGACACCGCACGCACTGCGCCACAGAGGTTTATAAAAAGGTTTTGTCTGGTGGGAGGCTGCGGCCATGGCTAGTTACCACCCTACCGATAAAGACGTGTCGCCAAGCGATTTAGCGTTCCGGCACGATGTCGTGTAGAAACCAATTAGGAGTGTGGATTTACCATACCCGTAACAGGTTAGCCCGCTACCATCTTAGACGGCATCATCGCTTACCATAAAGTGAGATAAGGCAAGGGCTAACTTGTAGTGGATAAAAAAAAAAATATATTATTATAAATATAATATACTCTTTTGTTAATTGGCTAGTTATTTGGCTTTTATTCGTAGGATGTACACCAGCCGTGGCTCTTTCTCTCTTTTCTTCTCAATTAATCTCCCCCGAACATCTCTTACTTACAAGGATTCAAACGAATTTGGCGTGCGAAAGGTCGTCGAAACATTAATTAATTTTTTTTTTTCGTATTTTAAAGTATATTACTTCATTCAATTAATTCCAAAACGTGTCGGCAAAACATGTCCACGTTTCCTGGTAAATTAACATTCATTCTGGCACAATTACAGGCTTAGCTACGACGCTTGTAATTTCGAGGGACTTAGTTGATGATCAACTATGCATTCGCACAGTTTTGCAGCGGCATCGTTGTTGTAGGCAAATGAGCTCTTTTGAGCGGTATAAATTCAAATTCAAAATTCAAATAATCTTTATTCAAACACTATAATGATCGACTTTGACTTATGACTTTTCTATTTTATAGTAATTGTATGAAGCAGGTGTTTCTTTGACGTCGCAATATTACCATAAGTTAATGCTAACAAGCTCGTCAAATGAAATATCTATATATGAATTTGAATTTTAATGGAAAAATAGTCCTAGAGATTTCTTAAGATAAAAAACGAAGAAAAAGAGACGAAACACATCTTTTTTCCTGTTCGACTCGTAGACATATAATAACCATTTTAATACTTAATACTCGGATAATTACCTTTTTTTTTATACACCACAAGTTAGCCCTTGACGGCATCTCACCTGATGGTAAGTGATGATGCGGTCTAAGATGGTAGCGGACTAACCTGTTAGGGTATGTTAAACCCATACTCGGAACGCTAAATCGCTTGGCGACACGTCTTAGTCGGTAGGGTGGTAACTAGCCACGGCCGAAGCCTCCCACCAGACCAGACTCGAGCCGGGAATCGAATCCAGGACCTCCAACTTTAAAATGCAAAAGCGCGCCATGAGGTCGTCAAAAAATCTAAGCCACCTTAAATCTAAGCCAGCCAAAAATAATGGAATTGGTATACTCAGATGCTCAGGGCAATAATGACCAGGAGAAAAGAAAAGAGAAAGTGAAAGAGAGAGAGTCATCACTTAGTTGACTCGGAAGAGCTGGGGAGGTTAATTTAGTCCGTGCAAGTTGGACACGCCCTGCTGATAGGCAGAAGTCCGTAGAGATTTTTCCTCCCTGAGAAGAAAAAAATATCTTGAATTGTTTTTCTGACAAGTTTATTTCTTATGGTGAGATTATTACAATTATATATATATGAAAGTAATAGAAGAGACATTACTGTTTTACAACTGGTAAGAGAAGAGAAGGTGACTGTCTCACTTTTTTAGTGATATGTAGATTTTTTCCCAAATCAGTGAATAATTTAAACTGGATTAACCTGGTATCCACTTCACCCGGAAAAGGATGTACAGCTGACGTCACTTTTGGTTTCCGAAATTGGCAAAGAACCTTAACAGTATCAGAATAATTCATTAATGTATAGGTCTTGGCTGAACCGAAAGAAAGGTTTTCCTGGTATGGCTGCCATGGCGATAGGTGGAATGACTTTACAGGTCTGCTTTTTGCCTCGATGTAAATAAGATAGAATAATGAAAACATTTAAATTAACTAAGTTATATAACATAAAAATAGTATGTCATTACCTACTGAGCGTAATAAAAAATCTAATGTGATGAATGTGTGGTGTGACAAGAATGGATAAGATAGGAAATGAATATATAAGGGGAAGTCTAAAAGTAGCGCCAGTGACAGAAAAGATGAGGAGTAACAGGCTAGTATGGTATGGTCATATAATGCGGAGGAAAGAAAGTGATGTCACCAAAAGAATGTTATATATGAACGTGGAAGGGCAAAAGAGTAGAGGAAGACCAAAGAAGAGATGGATGGATTGTGTAAAAGAGGATATGCGGGTAAAAGGTGTGGGTAGTGAGGTGACGGCTGATAGAAGTAAGTGGAAGAAGAAGTCGTGTTATGCCGACCCCACATAATGTGGGATAAGGGCAAGAAGAAGATATATATGCAATATTCTGGAATCTTTTTATTACAGTTTTATAATTAGTAAAGATTACTAGACTAAACTAAGTTTTTGTGAGTTATCCCAACCCCAAGATTTAAGTTATTTTATACGTTCAACTTTGACTTCAGTTTCTTCATAAACAATATTTTTGGAAATTTGGAAGAAAAAAAAAAGAAGGATAGTTGAAGGAAGATAGTAGAAAATAACGAACGAACTTCAATAATACGTGCACGTATTATTAACGTATGTCCTCGGAATACAAACAAAAAATATATTTTTTACTCTTGAATCGGATTATTTTAAATATGTTTTTGTTGTTGGGCATTCTCCCCTCTGAACTCTATTATATTCTTAAATTATTTGCTCTCTGGTTTATCTGTCTAAAGCCTATTAAAGGTTAGGTTGCGGACCCAAAATGAATGCTTCACAAAACAGAATAAGTATTCTTTTGTATTTTCTTGTTATTTCAATATACGAGATTGAAACCCAGTTTCTGAAACGCTGATCATTCGTTGATCAAATAAGCATTTAATAACACTAATATTAAAAAGTGGCCGTTTCCTAAACATATATTATCAACATTTAATGAAAGCGGAAGATTTAATTTATAATTTAAATACAAACGATTAATTCTAATTAATTATGATTAATGAGAAATGTCAACATATAATGATAACATCCTGGGAAATTGTTCTAGTCCCACCGGAAAACATCATGCTAAGTTCGCGTGGTCTAAGTGCAATGATGATCGAACTTTAACTGGTGTTATAATAAGGTTGGGAATCTAGTCTTGCATGTATGTGTTGTTCTTGGTTCTGGAATCTAGGTTCTTATTTTATGCATTTTAAATTAAAAATGGAGTGTTTCGGAGCTCTGATAATGATAACTACATTCGTTAACTTAAAACTATGTTTCAAACGTGCCCTGGTCTAAGAAGAAGCCCAGAACAAAATTAATCGGATATTCTCTGTTACCATCATCTAACAGTGTCACTTAAAACTATTGAAGAGCAAACGTAGTTATAACATTAATTCATACCCAAGATTTTTGAACATTTACGTACACCTTTGTACTATATATATTGGAAGCAATAGCTGCCAGTGACTAAAACCAATAGATGTGAATATAAGTACTACTGACAGCTTGATCAAACTAAACTACAAATTTAAACATATCTGATTTAAAAGTACCCTTTTTTATGCACTACAAGTTAGCCTTTGATGGTAGCAGGATAGGGGTATGGTAAAAACACTCTCCTACCTGATTGGTTTCTACACGACATCATGCCGGAACGCTAAATCGCTTTGCGTCTTTGTCGGTACAGTGGTAACTAACCACGGCCGAAGCCTCCCACCAGACCAGACTCGAGCTGGGAATCGAACCCAGGACCTCCGATTTAATAATGCGACAGCACTCGCACTGCGCCAAGGAGGATTTGACGACCTCCGTGGCGCAGCGCGTGCGTTGTTGCATTTTAAAGTCGGAGGTCCTGGGTTCGATTCCCGGCTCGAGTCTGGTCCGGTGGGAGGCTTCGCCGTGGCTGGTTACCACCCTACCGACAAAGACGTGTCGCCAAGCGATTTAGCGTTCCGGCACGATGTCGTGTAGAAACCAATTAGGAATATGAGTTTACCATACCCCTAGCAGGTTAGCCCGCTACCATCTTAGACCGCATCATCACTTACCATCAGGTGAGATGCAGTCAAGGGCTAACTTGTGGTGAATAAAAAAAAAAAAAGGTTGCCTATGTTATATTCCGGACTATACCTATTAGGATACCGATTTGATCTCCGTTTAGCAGTTGAGATTTAAATCAATTTCATTAGCATTTCTGAAACTGGGGGTTGGTTCTGTATTGTATAGGTATCATGATTCTTTGCAACCGTTATATCCTCTACAGACATTGATCGATCAGCCTGTCTATTGATTAGATGGACATCGGAGGATGTGCTCAGCGCCCGGTCAACCGCGAAAGCCTATTACTTAAGTTGCCGACATTATTGTAATGTAAATAGTACGTCTGTCTTAGTACATACAGAGGCCAGAATTTTAATATTAAAGATCACTAGATTCTGGATTTGATCCCATGGGAGGGATAATAATACCAACCAATTCCGAGCGCTGGACTTCGATGTTATAGTGAAAATAAAGGTTTAATATACATCATCATCATCATCATGAACAACCCATTATCGGCTCTTTACAGAGCACGGGTCTCCTTTCAATATGAGAAGGGTTTGGCCATAGTCCACCACGCTGGCCATGTGCGGATTGGCAGACTTCACACGCCTTAGAGAACATTATGGAGAATTCTCAGGCGTGCAGGTTTTTTTTTTTTTTTTAAACGCACATAGCTGTGAAAAGTTAGAGGTGCGTGCCCGGATTCGAACCGTTGACCTCTGATTAGGAGGCTGACGCCATAACCACTAGGCTATCACCGCTTCATATACATATTTAAATATTAAAAAGAAAAAAACAAATGAACTCTTTACTACCACCCCTGTTCTCTGACCGAATCTAACCCCGAAGAAACAAATTTAATCCCCACCTAAATGATTTGAATTGCTAAATCGTCTGTGCCCCACACTTCCAAACTATGGGACAATCTTCCATCCCTTACGATTCGTGAAAACTACGTTACGGATTATTCATGGGGCGGAAAAACAAGCCATTGTCAATAGCCAAGCAATAGCAAGTGGCTGGTATCACTTCATATAAGGTGACCCGCATTAACGACTGTTTAGAAATGTTTCATTGCAAAGTAAACCTACGCTATAATTTATTAATTTATTCTCGTAGGTATTTTTAAGCGAGCATTTAAATATCTAGAACGAAAAAATTACGAAAACATTCTTGACAAGATAATTTATTCTTAAATCAAATTCATGTTTCATTTGTATTTTCGTAGAAAAAATATTTAAATTTCAAAAAAGTATTTCGGACAGCAAATTTTCACAGAATTCTAACTTTAATTACTTTAATTTAGGGTTAACAAATACCTCACGAGCGCTTACTTTCAAAAGTCGGAACTTCGATGAAATAAACACTATTGATTTGCGCCGCACGTTACGCTGTAAGGAAGAACTTTAAGGTATTTTTAACCGACTTAAATAAAATGATAATAACATATTATCAATTCGGTTGTATACTTCATCATTTATTTATATGAATTTTTATCGTTTATTCGTATGAAATACTCCATAGCTGGTCCCATTCACATCATATTGGGATCTGCTGTTGGCATCCTAGTAAAATTGAGGGTCTCAAATGTGTTCATAGGCATGCCTGTAACGAATTTGGGTACTATTTTAGTGAGAACTCGTATATTACTCTAGATAATTATAATTTTGTTCAGTGGAACTGATGATGAAGACCACAGATGGTCACCTTTCGGCGTTAGTACAGAGTCATCATCATCATCATTTCAACAGATAGAAGTCCACTGCTGGACATAGGTCTTTTGTAGGGAGTTCCAATGGCCACGGTCTTGGGCCGCTTGTATCCAGCGGCTCCCTGCGACTTATTTGAAGTCGTCTGTCCACCTTGTTGGGGGTCCACCAACGCTACGTTTACCGGTGCGGGGTCCCAGCACTTGAGTACAGAGTGGCATCTTAAAATTATTCGGACAGGTCACCCGGCGTGAGAGTGACTCCATAGAGCGCCTTGTCGTGCTGGGCAAGGTGGAGAGCACTAGAGGCTGAGGAAGGTCATCCATGCTATGCACCGTTCAGATAAAGTCTGCTGTGGGCGGTCCTTTGCACGAGTGCACCAGGCTTTCGGCCAGCAGAGAAAAGTGGCGGATGCTCGTGAGGCGTATAACATCTGTCCTCAAAGACATTGCTTCATGATGACCACGACCACTCTGTCAACGTAGCGAAACGACGAAGAAGAAGATTATTTTAATATCGTTGCCAAGCAATGTATGCTGTAAGTGGGGCTGATGGAAAAAACTCCTCAAGAATTAATGTCCCTGCAGTCGGAAAAGTAATATTATGTAAAAGTTATATTGAATGCCAAGAAGTAGAAATAGTGGTAGAGTAAAAGTTGTGGAAATAGGTAAGGAGCTAAAACTTTAACAAACTTAAATGTATAGAGAAATTTTGTAACTCTCATAAATGGTATCAGTTTCAAATATTTGTGTAGTTTTCCGATCCCCGAAAATTAGTTCGTAACAAATTGATAATTCTATCAACTTGAGACTTCAGTATAACAGGTATACACTGTAAGTAAGTAACATGGGAGAAAGTTTCGTTTATTTTAAAGCCCTCATTAGGCAGATATAATAGCATTAGTGAGACCTTTTGCGGCTGAAAAATAATTGAAGATTTATGTTTGTTTATGTCTTTAAAAAAATCAAATGTAAAACTCTCTACAATTATTTTATGCATGCGTTTTGTTTTTTTTTTTGTTTCTTCTTTCATGCAACAAAATAATAACGAATTTTCGTGATATACAAGGTGTCTCAAAAGAAAGTTCACATTTAAATCTTTTTTTAAAAGAAAAGTCTTAGCTTTATTGAAAAAATGTTTATTTTATATTGAAGTACACTGTTTGGGAATTTATTTTTTAAAAATAACATCGTCCAAATGTAAACCGTTGCGCTCTCGGCATTCATTTAGTCGGGCACTAAAATTGCCTATGACAGCTCGGCAGGTAGTCACCGTGATGGCTGCCATTTCATGACGGATATTTTCTTTTAATTGTGCTAGGGAAGTCGGTTTATTAGCGTAAACTTTTGATTTGAAATAACCCCACAGGAAAAAATCCATAGGCGTTAAATCGGGACTCCGTGGAGGCCAATTTATGTCACCTCGCCTGGAGATTAATTTTTTCGGAAAAATTTCTCGAACTCGAGGCAGAGATCTGTTGGACGTGTGTGAAGTTGCTCCATCCTGCTGGAACCATGTTCTTTGGTTATAACTAGGAAAGTTTTGCAGTTGGGGTACGAAAAACTCGTCTAACATCTCCACATAACGCTCTGAATTCACTGTGAGTGTGCGTCCCCTTCCATCTTCAAAAAAGTAAGGGCCGATAAATCCTCGCGCCGACATCGCTGCCCATACGGTGACTTTGGGTGAATGTAGCGGTTTCTGATGTTTTTGTTTTGGGTTGGTTGCACTCCAGTAACGACAATTTTGCTTGTTTACATGCCCATTCAGATGAAAATGGGCTTCATCGGAAAACAAGATGTTGGTGAACGTTGGAAAGCGCTCAATCATCTGATTTACAAAGGCAAGCCTCTGACCAGCATCTTGAGGCTTCAGTTCTTGCACTAACTGAATTTTGTACGGGTGCAGCTTTAAATCTTTGTGTAAAATGCGGCATAATGAAGATCTGTGCACATTTAAAGCAACAGCACGCTTCCGAATCGAGAGGTTTGGATCATCTCGAATAGACTGAGTAACACTGTCCACGTTTTCGGCTGTTCTTGATGTTCTTGGTCGCCCAGATTTTGGTTTCTCCAGAGTTGACCCAGTCTCTTCAAACTTCTCAACCCATTTTGCAATTAGACGAGTGCTAGGCGCATCATTTAAGTGACGAATATGTCGAATACTGCAGAATTTTCTACGCGCTACAGTCGCCGAATTACCGTTTTTGTAAAACTCACGTACGCACAACGCACGGTCCGCACCAGAGAAACGCTCCATAGCGACTAAATTCCCAAGAGCCAGACTACCGACTGACATACCCCCCGCGCCCCTCAGAATAGTTGCTTTCGCGTAATAAGATAAGCAAATGTGAACTTACTTTTGAGACACCTTGTATTTGTACCTTCTGTTATTACAACAGTAACTTGAGGATTCATTAAGTATATAGATTCCAGATTCAATATCAACCAAACAGATTTTTAATGTATTATTATCTGTATGTCTGTCTGTTTGTGCCTCGAGCAAAAACTAGATGGCTTAGATACTAGATGGCTAGAAATGCTAATTAGTATACTTATAACTGCCACTTTAGGTTAGGCTTTAATATATTTGTCACTCAAATTATATACTTGTCGTCAAAAACTACGGTGTTTTCGGGATAGGTGATGAAATTTTTTGTTGGGGCTAATTTTTACATTTCTTATTGAATTACAAGGTTTCATTATCAGTTGAGAAGCGGTGATAGCCTAGTGGTTAGGGCGTCAGCCTCCTAATCAGAGGTCGGCGGTTCGAATCCGGGCACGCACCTCAACTTTTCGGAGTTATGTGCGTTTTTAAATAATTAAAATATCACTTGCTTCAACGGTGAAGGAAAACATCGTGAGGAAACCTGCACGCCTGAGAGTTCTCCATAATGTTCTCATAGGCGTGTGAAGTCTGCCAATCCGCACATGGCCAGCGTGGTGGACTATGGCCAAACCCTTCTCATATTGAGAGGAGACCCGTGCTCTGTAGTGAGCCGGTAATGGGTTGATCATGATGATGATTATCAGTTGAGATTACCGTTGTTCGGCCGAAAAAAGACATCGGCTACTTTTCATCCTGCGATGCATAAAAGTAGGCGAAGCCGTAGACAAATACAGAGTTGACTATGATAGGAATATTGATACTTTAGTCATTTGGCCGTATAATCAGCTAATGGCCAAATGACTGCTGTGGAAAGAGATCTATCGAAATTTCAAATTGTGTACTAACTACTACTGTCTCACTTTTTTGACGAGCGCCGTTCGCAGCGCGTGTTGGATATCTTAGGTTCGATTCCCGGCTCGAGTCTGGTCTGGTGGGAGGCTTCGGCCGTGGCTAGTTACCTGCATACCGACAAAGACGTGTCGCCAAGTGATTTAGCGTTCCGGCACGATGTCGCGTAGAAGCCGATTAGGAGTGTTGGTTTACCATATCCCTAACAGATTAGCCCGCTACCATCTTAGGCTGCATCATCACTTACTATCAGGTGAGATTGCCGTCAAGGATTAACTTGTAGTGTATAAAAAAATGGTTTTTGCTTTGGACTAGCTTTTCTTCCGACTATTACGTTCACCGTGTACGTTTTCCAAACTTGAAATCCAACAGATTTCAAAAACCTATTTTAAGCCCATAACATATTAACCCGCTATCATATTAGACAGCATCATCATCAGGTGAGATAACCATGAAGGGCCAACATGTAGTGTATAAATAAACAGACTAAAGTTACACCACAATAGTCATCATATTTTTGTAGGTATCAAAATATTTAACATTCAGTAGGTAAGGGTAGGGATGTAAAATTCTGTAGGTAGGTAATGTTTAATACTTTAGTATTCTAATAAAACTTATTTTCATTTTTATTAATATGACCACACCAAATTAACTAATTTGAATAGCCATGCAGAAATGTTTCAATAAATCATTATCATCATCATTAACCAATGTAAATGTAAATGTATCCCCTGCTGGACATTGGCATCTTTCAAGCAGTGCCAATTCGTCCTATCTCCGACATTTCCCATCCAGTCGATGCCTGCCTTTTTCATAGGTCATCGCACCACCTAACGAGGCGACCCTGCTCTCCATTTGCCGTGACGTAATCTCCACCCTTCGACCGCAACGTCCATCGGCTCCCCGACAAACGTTTCAATTCATTATAATGATTCAAATGACACATTTACCACACGTCTGTTTATCTACTGTATCTAATGAATGGTCTTAATTTAATCATAATGTAATAAATAAGTCACTTTTAAATAGTAACTTATTTGGACACAACAATCTGTTTGGCCTTCAACATTTTCAAAATATATTTAATGATTCGTGTTGCGAGAATATTATCGTTTGTCTACCTACCTACCAATTTTGTTCGCCAAAGTTTTGACGACTTCCATGGCGCAGCGCGCGCGCTGTTGCATTATAAAGTTGGAGGTCCTGGGTTCGATTCCCGGCTCGAGTCTGGTCTGGTGGGAGGCTGCGGCCGTGGCTAGTTACCACCCTATCGACAAAGGCGTGCGCTAAGCGATTTATCGTTCGGGCACGATGCCGTGTAGAAACCAATTAGGAGTATGGCTTTACCATACCCCTAACAGGTTAGCCCGCTACCATCTTAGACTGCATCATCACTTACCATCAAATGAGATTGCCGTCAAGGGCTAACTTGTAGTGGATAAAAAAAAAACTGTTAAGTGGTACGAGTATAATATGTTTGAGAAAGTAACTGAGTTACGAAAGTTTTTTATAAGTATCGATGGATAAATAGTTACTCACGATGTACTCCTTCACCGGTTAAGCAAGTGATATTTTAAAACTCAAATAACTTCAAAAAGTTAGAGGTCGGAATCGAACCCCCTACCTCTGATTAGGAGGCGGGCGTCCAAACCACTAGTCTATCACAGCTATGAACAAAAATATTAGTTACTAATTTTATAAAGAAATACGAAATTCTCCATCTCATCGCTTTCATCATTATGAAACTCGGCGGCAAATTCTTCTTCGCGGAACGTTGGCAAGTGTTGGCATTTTAATGAAAAAAGCTATTTAAAATGCAATGAGAGCCACTTGCGGTCCATTAGGTGGAAAAATTACTTGTCGCTTGCGTGAGGGGGGAAAAATGGCGAGACACGTTTTTTAAGAAAGTGAATTAGGCGCTGCTCCGACTTCTTTCAAAATAAGATCATGTTTATAAGCCAGGCGCACTCGAAATAATTGAATTGATTTGAAATATCTTTGATCCTGAATCGTGAAATAAATGAATGTTTTTTTTTGTACAGCATAAATAAATTGTCTTGTAAAGCCTAAGCGCTATTCAGAAATCACTTGAAGGCAACCAAAGGCAAGAACGAATCTTATCATGAAAAAATTAGCCTCTTACAATATTACTACTGTACGTTTATCCGGAATTCCAGGCTTTTCAATATTTAATTTGTTTGTTGCGGGCTTCTTCTTAGACCGGGGCGCGTTTGGAACCTTCATAGCTTTAGTTTTAAGTTTACGAATGTAGTTATCACCATCAAATCACTAGTATGTAAATTATTGACGCGTCAAAAGTGCCTTTTAAAGGAATTTTATTTATCTGAATAATGATTATTTGAATTGAATTGAATTGATATCTTTAGAAGCGGTGATAGCCTAGTGGTTAGTGGTTAGCCTCCTAATCAGAGGTCGGCGGTTCGAATCCGGGCACGCACCTCTAACTTTTCGGAGTTATGTGCGTTTTTAAAAATTAAAATATCACTTGCTTCAACGATGAAGGAAAACATCGTGAGGAAACCTGCACGCCTGAGAATTCACCATAATGTTCTCAAAGGCGCGTGAAGTCTCCTAATCCGCACATGGCCAGCGTGGTGGACTGTGGCCAAACCCTTCTCATATTGATAGGAGACCCGTGCTCTATAGTGAGCCGGCAATGGGTTGATCATGATGATGATATCTTTAATATTATTGTTAGAATAAAATCAGTTTACAGTAAAGCGGTATTAAAAAAAAAACTTGTTCTCATAAAAATCCCACTCACCGATGGCAATGAAAACCTACTTGTCACTGACCTAAAATCCTGCAATTCCTAAAAGAAGATAAATTTGCAGAAATTAGGAACAAAATTTAATATTTAGTCTGTATTGGGTCTCATAATATGAAAGGAATTTCTTGAAACATTCCAAACAAAAGAGATGTTTGGGTATGTCTTTCAGAGCCGCATAGTTAATCATGTAGGTAACGTAATAAAATTGGCGGACAAATTTTTGAAGCGCTCAACCTTTTTTCCTTCCAAGTAATGAAACGTGCGTAATGCTATGTGTGCTAAAGCCGAGTGCTCGAAAGGTGCCAATAAGACTCTATTATTTAGTCTCTAAAAAAAAATATCACTTGATTCAACGGTGAAGGAAAATATCGTGAGGAAACCTGCCTCCATAATATTCTCAAAGGCGTGTGAAGTCTGCCAATCCGCACATGGCCAGCGTGGTGGACTATGGCCAAACCCTTCTCATATTGAGAGGAGACTCGAGCTCTGTTGTCAGCCGGTAATGGGTTGATCATAATGATGATGATGATTTAGTCTCTGCTGTCAGTCTGGAAATGGACTATAACTCATGAAATATGTTATATCGGTATGAAGTGAAAATTTTCAGCCTTCCTATACAAACAAATAATAGTAATAAAATAAGGTTAAGAAGGACTTCAAAAATAGTAGTTCATATATTTTAATATTTTGCTTGCTTGCTTACATATAGACGGTCCAGTTCTGGTTCTGGTTGGTGAGAGATGAGAGACTCTAGCCGCGGTGGTGACGATCCTACTAGCAGTTTAGATTTTAGGGATATAAGATTAATTTAAATACCTTAGTCTTGGAAGTCCGGCAAAGTGCTGTCTTAAATTGTGTCTTAATTATGAAAATAGAGGTCTCTCAGGGTTCCATATTCGGACCTTCTTTATACCTCGTTTACATTATGGATATATGGATATTATGGATAGTTTTGTTTGCTGATAATAATAACACACATTTAAGTAAAAAAAATAGATTTAGCCGGTGAGCAGGTTTGAACAAATAAAATTAAGTTAATTGCATCCTCAATACTAATAATATGGGATACTTTGTGTAGAAACCAATTAGGAGTATGGCTTTACCATACCCCTAACAGGTTAGCCCGCTACCATCTTAGACTGCATCATCACTTACCATCAGGTGAGATTGCCGTCAAGGATTAACTTGTAGTGGGTAAAAAAAATAAAAAATACTTTGTACACTGAAGAAAACTTAAATAATCGCGGAGAAAGTCAAAAATAACAGCTGGTTAATAATAATACTATTCAAACTTGCCTCGAAGCAATTGTCGAGAGAAAGAATGCAGCCAGCCGATACGGGTTCAGTTGGGAAGAAGGTATTTAAAACTTGGCGTTTGGCACCCGCACAAAGGTTTGATTCTATACCCGTCGATAAGTCTAGCTCGCCAGTCTACAACAAGAGGCGGATATGCATCCATATCCGGTGTATATTTGCCGAACATAAGTCTTTTCTACTTGCCTATTTATGGCACATTAAGCAAGGCACACTTACCTAATTGTTATATAACATTCATCACTTTTATTTATTTCAAGTATGAATAGATACATGACTATAAAATACGTGGGCCTTACCAAGATTTTTGTTAAGTCATCAATCAATTTGATTAAAAAAACATACAATGATCCTTTTATTTAAAAAAGATGTTGTTTTATATCTATTAATTAGAATTTTTTCTCTCACCAAGCGTCTACGTCCTTGACCCAAGTCTACGATCAAGATATAAAATCAAAACGTATAAATCAAGATGTAAAAATGTATATTTATTCATGACGGTTAAATAGAAAAATACTTAAAACACTTGCGTAGGTAGTTCCTTAAAATTAATTCCTGACATGTACGACCTTAATTATAAATGTTGATTAACTTAAAAAAGCAATTTAGATTAGCTGAAACAATGTGTACAGTAATAATTCATCAAGGCCAAAAATGTAATTCATAACGGTTTCGAAGTAAGATCTAAAACTGCTTTTTAGTTTAAATGTCAATCAGTAATAGGCAATTGAAGAGTAATAAAAAAAAATCCTTTTCGTAAAATGAAAGGATACTAAATAATTATTTGATGAAATATTTTTATTTTAAATGAACGCATAAAACTATAAAAAAAGTCTTATCTTTAATTTGTGATTTACCTACGAAAAAACGGTCACAGGCGTGTGTGCATGTCTTTTATGTGAAACAATTGTTGAAACTCTAACTTGGTTAGTAGTCTTACATCGACTTCGCTCTTTCCGTCATCGGTTAATCCACATTTGATAGAAAAAGACAAAACATTTTATCCTGTTAAATAACGTTAATTACTATGGGTAATGCCAACCACATTGTTCAAAGCGTTATTTTTACGAATATTTTCTTTAATTACCAACTGAAACTGTAAAAGTTAAAAATGACGCCAGCAATGCTTCTAGTTAAAGTTTTACACGAAGGTCGGTAATTATTTTGAATAGTTACAGAAACATTTGTGCACTGCTGAACAAACCGCAGGTGTGTTTTTCGTTCTATTTCCCTTATGATTTTAAAAATCTACAAAAACCTCGGAAGCGTCTATTAACTCGATAATTTTTTTACCCACATTTTGAACCGACCCACTATTTGAAGTGTAATAACGGACGGTATACGCTGTATTTTACTAGTACCTACTTTAAACACTAAAAAATAAATAATACTTATAAGGCAATATTTACAACTTTTTTAGTTTCTTGAGTACGATTCCATATAGAAGTAATTCAACAGAAATCACATTTATCAAAGAAATAACAGAACATTTTTAGGTAATATTAATCACTAAATTAATATAATTGTATTAATAAATAAGAAATAACAAATAAACAAATATAGCATAGCCGAGCATACTCTTAGGTGCATAAGTTTGAATTATAAAAGTCCAACAAGGTAACAATGCTGAAATCTCTTTTTTGCATTTAATTATTATAAAATTCTATGAGAGATTCCTTCGCGCAATAAAGAGTTGGCATTTTAATGATCAAGCTTTTCATGCGATACATTGCAACCGAGCATTATTCGCAGGCCATTAGGTGTAAAAAATTACTTGCCAACATTCGTGAATAGGAATAATGTAAAGGTTGCATGAACGACTGACGTTAATAATTCCTATTAGTTTGTAGACGTCGTATTTTGCAATGACAGGTTGTACGTGTGGATTTTTACTTGGCACGGTTAGTATTGCATAATAATGCAATTGCAGTGTATTTAGTTATGTTTAATTACAATCGAATCAGTGGTGGTCAGCCTTCAAATCCGGGTACGCACCTTTAACTTTTCTGAGTTACGTGCGTTTTTAAGCAATTAAAATATAACTTGCTTCAACGGTGAAGGAAAACATCGTGAGGAAACCTGCACGCCTGAGAGTTCTCCATAATGTTCTCAAAGGCGAGTGAAGTCTGCCAATCCGCACATGGCCAGCATGGTGGACTATGGCCAAACCCTTCTCATATTGAGAGGAGAACCGTGTTCTGTAGTGAACCGGTAATGGGTTGATCAATGAATTACAATCGCCCAACGCAATTGCCTCGTACGTCTGGGTTAAGATGTTCTACTAAGATCACAAGGTTGAAAATCGGTGCTAAGGATTAGATTAGGTGGTTCATTTTGATCACCACCTAATAATTTAACAAAAGTCTTGAGTTCGATTTACAGGTGAAGCAGAATTTTTTAGGTAAATCCTGTAAATGTCAATATCAGCAAAGTTAGGAACTTATTTGTATTTTCCACCACATAAATTTATTTTTAGAGGTTATTTTCTGTTTACATAAGGTTAAACATACTTCAATTCGAAGTAATGTGAAGTATGAATGATGAAAATCAAAGAATTCTTACTGACGTATGTGCATTTTCTATGTGATTGAGAATATTTTAAGTAAAAATGAAATTTTATATTTTGTAAAGACTGCAAAAATAATAACTGATTTTTCAATTTACAGATTAATGTGTAACAACAAATTTAAACAAACTTAATGTAAAATTTACACCTGGGCGATTGAAGAAATCAAGACCCAAGAATCAGTCATTTTTATTACTGTGTAACTTTAATCTAATGATTTGTAAGGCCCACAGACGTAAAGTCTAATATTATTGTAATCAATTTAAGCATTAATTTATTCATATCACGCATAATTCTCTGAATTAAGTGTAATTGGGTAGCATTTATAAATTGCGTCCCGGAATTACGTCCCGCTGCGAGTCGTAAATCCCGCCGACCAATTGCCGACGTCTCATTACGGGTTTTTTTTTCATGAAAAAATAATTAATTGCCGTTGCTTTGTGAAATACAATTTTAATAATTGTAAAACCGTCAAAGAATGTTTATTTCATAAAATTATTTATCACTGCAGAACGTTGACCGAATGTTTAACGTTAGCACGGATTTCGATATTCGACATAACATTGTCTTAATAATTTAAATATATTTTTGATGTATCATCATGAACAACCCATTACCGGCTCACTACAGTGCACGGGTCTCCTCTCAATATGAGAAGGGTTTGGCCATAGTCCACCACGCTGGCCATGTGCGGATTGGCAGACTTCACACGCCTTTGAGAACATTATCGAGAACTCTCAGGCGTGCAGGTTTCCTCACGATGTTTTCCTTCACCGTTGAAGCAAGTGATATTTAATTTTTTTTTTAAACGCACGTAACTCCGAATAGTTAGAGGTGCGTGCCCGGATTCGAACCGCCGACCTCTGATTAGGAGGCTGACGCCCTAACCACTAGGCTATCACCGCTTCCAGATTTTTCAGACCGCTTTTGATGTATATAAAGGCGCAATTAAGCGTAATAGTTTGAGAATGCTATTCACTATTTAAGTCTAAGTAGCTTTTAATCATTACTATTTAAATGAAATCATAGTTAAATAATAACTGGTTGTTAAACTCTACTTTAACCCTCTACTTTTACTCTCGTACTCTTATTATTATTTACTTTTGTCGACTTCCTTGGCGCAGTGCGTGCGCTGTAAAACTATAAAGTTGGAGGCCCTGGGTTCGATTCCCGTGTCGAGGTTGGTCGGGTAAGAGGCTTCGGCCGTGGCTAGTTACCACCCTACCGATGAAGACGTCAAGCGATTTAGCGTTCCGGCATGATGTCGCGTAGAAACCAATTAGAAGTGTTGGTTTACCATACCACCCAGGTTATCAAGCTACCATCTTAGACTGCATCATCACTAGGTGAGACAGAGATTATTTTTCTTTTATGTATACGTTGATTGTAAAAATGAACATTTCTAGATCTGAGAGGTTAAGTACAACTACGTATCCAATGCACTTAGTCAACACAGTTTTTATAAAATATGTTTTTATAATCATACGTAAATCCATACAATGTTATAATATAAAAAAAATACCTAAGATAATTTATTGAACTCGTCGCTGAAAATACGAGTAACTTTATGAAGTTTGTAATTTTATCAACATGTTAGCCATTTTGTGATAATAATGTATATAAAAAAAAAGTTATCGGCCGATTTACATAGTTTATTGTTAAGCCGATTATATTATGTGAGAATACAAGAATGTACACTGCGAAATTTATTAGTAGGTAGGTCTTTTAATACTACACTACATGCGGGTTCCGTCTTCAATATTCAACGTGAAACAGATAAAACCAGTTGAAAATAGCGGTTCTCCGCATAATGGTCGTTCAAATAAAAGCGGTGGGATTGGTCAACTTCATAGTGGTTGAAATGTTGAAAATAATTATACAAATAAATTGAATTCAATTTCGCTCAAGTACTTTTTACGATATAATTAGTTTTCCCGATATATATTATGTGTAACGTGGGTGGGTGATGAAGTCACCTGAGTATGCTACGGTGTTAGAGCGATAGGTCGAGTCTGGTCTGGTGGGAGGCTGCGGCCGTGGCTAGTTACCACCCTACCGACAAAGACGTGTCGCCAAGCGATTTAGCGTTCCGGCACGATGTCGCGTAGAAACCAACTAGGAGCGTGGGTTTACCACACTTCTAACAGGTTAGCCCGCTACCATCCTAGACAGCATCATCACTTACCACCAGGTGAGATAGCCGTCAAGGGCTGACTTGTAGTGTATAAAAAAAAAACGAAGCTATTACAAATTTAACTTGCAGTTTTGTCTGGTTTTCGTATATAAATTGTAAATCATGGACTTCCCCAAAGTAACGCCTGCTTCTATTACAGTATTTGAATTTTATAATTTTATAAGGCTTAGGTTATTGTGATTCCGTTTAGAAACCGATTAGGAGCATAAAAAAACAACCATAGCCCATAAAACAGTTCAACCCATTCTAACCACTCCTCCTTTGACGACCTCCGTGGCGCAGTGCGCGCGCTGTCGCATTATAAAGTTGGAGGTCCTGGGTTCGATTCCCGGCTCGAGTCTGGTCTGGTGGGAGGCTTCGGCCGTGGCTAGTTACCACCCTACCGACAAAGACGTGTCGCCAAAGCGATTTAGCGTTCCAGCACGATGTCGCGTAGAAACCAATTAGGAGTGTGGGTTTACCATACCTTTAACAGGTTAGCCCGTTTCCATCCTAGGCTGCATCATCACTTACCACCAGGTGAGATAGCCGTCAAGGGCTGACTTGTAGTGTATAAAAAAAAAAACGAAGCTATTACAAATTTAACTTGCAGTTTTGTCTGGTTTTCGCATATAAATTGTAAATCATGGACTTCCCCAAAGTAACGCCTTTAGCCTGCTTCTATTACAGTATTAAAATTTTATAATTTTTTATATATTCTATAAAGGCTTAGGTCATTGTGATTCCATTTAGAAACCGATTAGGAGCATAAAAAAACAACCATAGCCCATAACAGTTCAGCCCCATTCTAACCACCCAGGTGAGATTGCAGTTAAAAAAACTCACTTAAAACACAAAAACTGGAGTTTCACCTTGATACATGCTGTAAATTGAAAAAGTGAAAATACTATGTACACTTAAAATTGTTCCGCTCGTCTTCTCCAATCTACTTCATGCACTAATTTTATCTCTGGAAGTTTCAATTACTTACAAAAGTGCCGGGGCGAAACTTTTAATCCCAGTACTACAGCAAGACGCGTTTTATAAAATGAAATTATTTAATTAAACATTAACTTAATTAGAGTCGGGATGAGGGGAGCATTTTATTTTAAAGTGAAATCGTATATTTTGGTAGAATTGCATTGAAATTAAAACATCAACGGTACGTGAAAGTAACATATTTTCTAATTAACGCAAGTAAATACTATGTAATGTGCATGAGTCAAATTATTATAATTTTTCACCACTATGGTCTATGAAATTGATACTGTAGATAAATTCGCCCGCGGTAAGATGTTTTGATATTTGTTTCATGCAAAATTCTATCAAATTTATTATACAAGTCCTCAACGATGGAACTTGTCCTAATCTTCTATGTATATTACAAAAATACTGCCTATGTTATACGACGATATCAAAAGAAGCATTTTGCTTTACAGTAACTGACATACTCGCCACAAGATAAATATTAATATTATATTAATATTATTATTAATAACATCCGTTATTTTTAAATAAGGTAAATTAGCTCTTTCTTGGCAAATTTGCTCCACACATCATCACCTAATATCAGGTGTGTCAAGGTCCTTTATATTAGGAAAATACAGAAGTATTTTGAGATGTTCGGAGAATTAAAAATAGTGTCGTCTTCAGTGACATGTTCTTCGATGTCTTCACATGTCGGGAGACTCGTGAATTTTATAGACCGATTATAAAAAATAAATATAAAAAAATATTTCACTCAAGTCTAGTCAAGTAACCACGCAACTTTTACTTACTAAGAAACTGTGATAGAGTTTCCTGTAATTTCAGCTTTTGAAAAATATAGCCTTTTTTCTATTTTAACCCCTTTCAACTGCATAAAAACAGTGTTCATTTTTCTTACACATTTGCATCTTTATTACAGGAAATATTATTTATTTTATTTATTTATATTTATTTATATAACTTTATTGCAATATATAGGACATAACATACATGAAAAAGACAAAAACAATTAGCAACTGGCGACCTTATCACTAATAGTGATCTCTTCCAGGTAACCATTTCGTTGAAGCCGATGTATTAAAAATTACACGGAAGTTGCAAAAAAAAACAATAAGAAAAAGCTAGAAAAAGCTATATATACATACACACTAATAACTACATGCTACTACATATATAAAATAATAACAATACAAAATAATACATATATAAATAATATTAAATAAATATAAATATTTCTTCTAATTTCTATTGCCTTTACCTTTTTTAAGCACTACTGGAAATTTATACATAAATGCTGTGTCAAAAGTGAAAAACTTTATTTGTATTAGAGTATAGTTAATACAATAATCCGACAGTTCAACTACATCTGAGATTAGGTCGAATATCTGTGGCAGTGTGCGTGTCTGGTAAATCAATCGCTTGTGGTATTTGCGGGCCCTTTGTCGCTGTTCCGCCTCAGACCACGAACTGCGAAACCATTTGATCCCAGCTTTGTGTGGAGCTGTATCAATAAATCTCGCCTCAAATTAATGTGTTTGATTGCTACTGGGCGCTACGGGTACTGACCTGGTTAAATTGCTGGTGAATTAATTTTATTCAACCCTAATTTACCTGAAAGCTGGTATTTCTTTATTATACACTTTAAGTTAGCCCTTGGCGGTTATCTCACCTGGTGACGATGCAGTCTAAGATGGTAGCAGCTAACCTGTTAGGGGTACGTTAAAGCCACACTACTAATTGGTTTCTACGCGACATCGTGCCGGAACGCTAAATCACTTGGCGTCACGCCTTTGTCGGTAGGGTGGTAGCCACAGCCGAAGCCTCTCACAACCCGACTTGATCCGTGAATCGAACCCAGGACCTCCAACTTTATAATGCGACAGCGCACGCACTGCGCCACGAAAGTCGTCAAAAACTTTGTGGAAGTATATGTCCATAAAATTTGAAACCCTGTATAACACTTGAAGTTAATAATTTTGTATTTTAAAAACCACGATTTAGAGAGAATATTTCTGGAGCTCGTAGTTTAACGTCGTATCTGTTATTTCAGTTCACATCTTATATTGGTGTACAAAAAAGTGCAGACTATTTTTATTAAATTTAACATTTGGTTTATGGTTGCTCGTATTAATAGTAATATCAAAATAAAACATTTCTTAACTTATGTATAGATTAATTCATAAGTAGATTTCCAATCACACAATCGCTCGCGAATATTTGTAGGTAAAATTAAATTCGCATATTCGATCATAGAAACTTTTGACATTAAATTTCAATCGAACTTGCTTGGCTAATCAATATCAAAAAATGATAAAATAAAATGTATTGCTTGTAACAATTTAATAACAATATTTCATTTGCGAGTTTCTAGAATGTTTTAATTTAAAGTTACCGGCGCTATGTATCTAACAGTTTAGAAAATTAATTAATTAATCCCTTTGTTTACTAAACCTCTATCATAGTCCCCGTCTTGTAGCTGGATCGCAATTTGTCATTAAAAGATCCTGACTTTGTCTTTCAATTAATCTTACCTCCCATTATTATCGTGTTTGGTTACATTTTACAGAATCCGGCAGAGATGGCTCCAGATTCAAAGTAATATAGGGATTGAAATTTGAGATGGGCCAGTATCTTTAAGTTAGGTATGTCAACCATTGTGGCATCAGAAAAAAATTCGTAACCATTCTTTGTTCACTTTTTGCTGTAATTTATAACTGTATTATTAAGATATATGGCTATATCTATTGATAATCTATTTTTGTTTTTAGTTGTTTTAGACTCTGAGTTTTGTATTGTGCAAAAAAGACTTTATCTATCTATCGATCTATCAATCTGTTTAGTTTATCCTAAATCTATACATCTCTCTGTCTGCCTGTCTGTTTGTTCCGGCTAATCTCTGAAATGGCTGGACTGATTTTTACGGGATTTTTATTGGCAGGTAGCTGATGTAATAAGGAGTAACTTAGGCTACTTTTATTTTAGAAAAATAAAGTAGTGTTGCAATGTCCAAGTACTGTCCAGTACCGCGCGCAGTTCATGCGCATGCCACCGCCTGTGCCATCGTCTCGGGCGCCTCCCACAACTTCTCCAACCAACGAATCAATATCCGATTTCACTCATTCTTTTTTTTTTTTAGAAAGGAGATACTTTAATTTTTATCCTGTAAATATTTCAAGTAATTCGGGTTATTAATCTATTGCTTCGGGATTGAAAGACAAACAAACACACTAACTCAACGCAGACAAAGTCGCGGGCGTTAGCTAATTAATATATACAACAGTTGTGATCAAAATCATGATTTAATAAAGTAGTGATCGGCGAGGCACTAACCCCGTACCAGCATTCATGTTCCTACCCGCAAAAAAAACAGTTTTTCTGCTAGTGGTAGAAAGGAGATACCTTAAACGTATTACTACAAATATATCTAATATCTTCAGACGAAGCAACTCGTATAATTGGGATAGAACTTTACTTCAGGCAAGTTCATTTAATCCACAATTATACGAGGCTTTATACGAGATATATCAAGGCTCATAGACCCGAAAGAATAATATTCGTAGGTACCTGAGTTACTCTTTTATAAATGTCAAATTTCCCTCACTCCATCTTTTAATTAACTATTTCCAACTGCACTTAAACAAAGTTCATTTCTAAAGAAAAATACTTCTACCCACAGAGTAACCTTATCGTATACGTGTAATGGCAGGTATTTACACTGTAATTGCAGCGTAAACCACCAACGATGGCTCGAAGGTCCTTGAACGCGCGATATCGAGCGTAATCTCAACACTGAAGGTCCTTCAGAATACTTCGATCGAAGGAGATATCCATTAGTTTATGTTCTCCTGGTAATTGAATTCAATAATACGAGGTTAAGTTCAGTGGGTTGGCAAATATTGAACTACCGTTGCGCTCCCGTTTTCCGCTTTAACTAAATATAGCTTTGTTGTTCGGGCTATCTTTATCAATTTTTCCGTACCCGAAGTGTTTAAACAGTACCCTATTACTAAGACTCCGTTGTCTGTCAATTCATCCTTTGATTTGTCAGTCTGTCAACTGTATGTCGTGGACCAACCACCATAACCATAACAGGTAGATTTGACTTGAATATCTATCTATTGCTGCTATAACAACAAAAATCATCATCATCATCATGATCAACCCATTACCATCTCACTACAGAGCACGGGTCTCCTCTCAGTATGAGAAGGGTTTGGCCATAGTCCACCACGCTGGCCGTGTGCGGATTGGCAGACTTCACACGCCTTTGAGAACATTATGGAGAACTCTCAGGCGTGCAGGTTTCCTCACGATGTGTTCCTTCACCTTCCACGGTGATTTTTATTTTTTTTTACACAAAAATAAAATAATCAATCAGTTAATGGCTCGATTTAAAAAGTCAATACTATGTACTTTTCATATAGCAACTTAGTACAGGCACTGCATCTGTGACTCGAACTTTGTACTTAGTGACGTTTAGAACTTTCAATCCTGCGGTCGACCAATCATGAGCCTCTTGGTATTATAAGTGTGTCTTGTGATTGGTCGCACGCTAATAACGTCGGTTTGCTCATGGCTTTAATCAATCTTTGCCTTCTCGTTAATTGATTGGAGACGCAACGTCGAGACCAAGTTTGAAAAATTGCTTACGACACGGCTGGTAATTGTCATAGCAATTTTTTTTTTTTTTTTTTTAGGAATTACTTTTTGAAGTATTGTAATGTTAGGACATCTTATTCTTGTTTGATATTGAAATTAAACAGCTCGTCAGCTCCTTGTCAAATTAAAAACGTTTCTAATCCATGTTTAGTTATTTTTATGTTATTCGTAGTTTTCCATATCGTATAGCGTTTATCAAAGATTTTTTTTTAATAATCATATTTCGATCGAAAGAAGTGTTCATTATTTTTATGTTCTCCTGGTAATTTATTGCTTCTTTAGTAATAAAGCAGTACTGCGGAGATACAGCATGCTCCAATAGAAGCAAGAGATTCTTAGTAACGGCTTTTATTAAAACAGAAGGCATTGTACTAGCTTTTGGGAGAATGTACGTGGAGATAGAAAGTAAATGGACGTGTTAAGACAGATCGCTGCAAAGGTCTTTTAAATTGCTTAGGCCTGTACGATATTCTGCGGAAAGTATGTTGTAAAAACAAAGAACTGTTTCATGGTGGTTAGTAATCAGTATATTTAATTTCAAATCACAAAATCAGAGCAACACAATACCAAAGGTTTCGAAGATATAAACTCGGTATACATATTTTTTATTATTTAAATTGATCCAAGATTTTATCTCAGAATTCCAATTTTTTCATAAATGGAACAAAAATTAAACGCCATATTTTTTTTCTCAATTTTGGCTTTACTTAGCCAATGTCAAGTTTATAGCAATGTAGAAGTAAGGGAGGAATGGCGGGAAACTTCGCACTCTGCGTACGCGGCTCTCTCAAACTTTTCCTAAATCAATACCTGTTAACCATTCAGAAAACTAGCCACTACACAAACGACACCAAAACTGTCCACGACACAACCAACACCAGTCCTTTTCAAAATTAGCCAACAAACATTAATTCAAGAAAAGCGTGAAAAAACCGCGACCGCCATATACGAAGTCTCCCGCCTTTCTCGGACGCCATATTTTATAGAATTACAGAAAAGTTTTGATTACTTATTAATTATCTGTGGCAGCGTCCGTATTGATGCATGCTCAATTGAATTTTTGAGTGTTGTCGCAAATCGTTTTTTGTACTGAATTTGTAGGAATTATTAGATTATTCAACATGTTGGTAATGTCTCAGGTTAGGGGCGCCGGGAAAAGCCCAAGCGAACGAAGAATTTTAGAGTAACTATCGAGTATCCTGAGTGTGGCGAGGGATTTTGGGCCTAAGACGAAGTCAGTACTACCCATGCATTGGATAGGTACTCTAGTTTTCAAATTTCGCAACATTAAAAGTTTTAGAGGGAATTTTTGATAATCTATACTCTATGGTTCGCGCTTGCTCTGATGATTATAAAAGACGCCATCATTAATCAAAGCGAGATAGCAATATTAAAGTAAGCAAACTCTTCGCTGCGGGATGTTCTTAATTCAAATTAAGTTCAAATTAATTAAGTTCTAGGAATAAAAATATTATATAACAAAAAAAAACAGTGAATACCTCAAAACAGGAGGTAAAATTACGTAGAAGATTTATAATGATCAATAAACTTGTCTCATGAGCGATATACTTTGCCATACGTTAGTAGCAGAGTTCTATTTTAAAATAAATTGCGAGTCAGTAAAGGAAGATTAATCTATAGCAATTCACAAGAAACTAAATACTCCCTCCATTCGTTTGAACACTGTCGGTGCGAAGCTGTGGTATTTAGACCCATAGTGCATTTATTATATAGTACAGTTATTTAGTATTTAGTGCATTATAGGTTTATATTATTGATTCACCAACATTTTGACACGCTGGATTAAGGAATTAGAGATGATGAGTGTTAATGATAGCCTGGTAGTTACGAATTCGGTTGCGTGATGACAACCTCCGTGGCGCAGTGCGTGCTCTGTAGCATTATAAACTTTGAGGTCCTGGGTCGATTCCCGGCTCGAGTCTGGTCTGGTGGGAGGCTTCGGCCGTGGCTAGTTACCACCCTACCAACAAAGGCGTGACGCCAAGCAATTTAGTGTTTCGGCACGATGTCGCGTGGAAACCGATTAGGAGCACGCTCCTAACTTAGGAGCACGGTTTACCATATTCCTAACAGGTTAGCCCGCCACCATCTTAGACAGCATCATCACTTACCACCAGGTGAGATAGCCATCAAGGGCTAATTATGTAGTTTATTAAAAAAAACCTGCATACCTGGCCGATAATAGGTTGATAATGATGATGATCATGATAACGAACAGAGAAGACAACAAATTAAAAAACGAAAATGTTTATTTTCTGATTTGTGATGTCGTGAAATGTAATTTCACTTATAAATTATTATGAATAAATAATCATTTATTTGCCAGAAGATTATAATTAACAACTTAAACAGTGTAACTGTATTATAAACACTTAAAATCTTAGAAAAAAATAATAATATATGAATAAATTGCGATGGACATTGCATATCATACTGTTATATGATCGTAATCCTCATGGGTCAAAACGACCGCATTCCGAATTGAAAGTGTTATTAGGCGATGAAAAGGTTTTCCTGTTTTTAAACAGGTTTTTAACTTTGGGGGCGATCGCCGGAATGGATCGCGGTTTACCTTTGTTGCCGTGGATAATGGGAGTAAAATCGGTCGGTTTGAAGTAGCCGATTTTTATACGTCCAAATAACTCAATTGAAACAGCTCAATTTTTATCAGTAACTAACTATATATATATTTTAATTGTTTTTACTTAATTACAAGCAACATTAAGGCCAAGGCATTAATGCATGTTAAAACATTTTTAATTATCTTTTCAGTGCTAGTTTTAAACAAGCCTATTTTTAAATTGTTTTTTTTATCTTGAGTAAATCCTCATGGATACCTCTGCGCCACGGGGAGGCCAGACTCCTACTGACTAAAACCCCCACGTGTTCCCACTCACCGCTGTATGGTGGAGTCACGGGAAAGCTTTCGCATAATACCGCAGCTCCACCAGCGGGTGTCCGCCGCAGCAGACCCTCCTTGGGCACAACGCGCTTTAATTTTTTAATTGCTAATAATTTGCCTATATCAATCGCTGACCCTTAAAACATCGAATACCTTTTTGCTATTCATCTAAAATTGTTAGTAATTGGTAACGTCATTAAAGTCGTGTTCGATAAAAACAAGTGTTTCTTTACGAAAGAAAGAAAAACACAAGAAAACACAACTAAATTAATATTATCATCATCATGATCAACCCATTACCGGTTTGGCTATAGCCCACCACGCTGGCCATGTGCGGATTGGCAGACTTCACACGCCTTTGAGAACATTATGGAGAACTCTCAGGCGTGCAGGTTTCCTCACGATGTTTTCCTTCACCGTAGAAGCAAGTGTATTTTTTTTAAAACGCACATAACTCCGAAAAGTTAGAGGTGCGTGCCAGGATTCGAACCGCCGACCTCTGATTAGAAGGCCGACGCCCTAACCACTAGGCTATCACCGTTTTTAAATTAATACGATGACTATAAAGAAATCTAATAGACTTGTATTAGCATTTTACCTTACACATAAATAAATATATTATTAGAGTCAAGAACGCCTTTGCCCGAAATTAATAACGTTTTCTCAATCCATGATTGAAATCTGTGGATTGATGAATATCGACTAGCGCCAGAACTAATAACGTCTCCACAATTCCAAATTAAATTTACTCTCAAATTATATTTGACTTACAGCGAATTTTCCCGACAAGTTGCTTTTACGTGTATTTTAATACAAAAGTAGCAACAGTTCGGTACACAATCCCGTCTCCCCTGAGAAATTAACACTAAGAACACGTTAGCAAACGTCATGGCGTCAACAAAACACACTTCGCAGGATTCTTAGGATAAATAAGGTTAATTATATTATTGCTGTTATCTAAATGTTCTTTTTAAAGCCTGCCATTTTTTATATAATTTATAAGCGGTGTATTTCTATAAGCGGTGTCTCCTATTCGGCGGTTCGAATCCGAGCACGCACTTCTAACTTTTCGAAGTTATGTGCGTTTTTATTAAAAATATCACTTGCTTCAACGGTGAAGGAAAACATCGTGAGGAAACCTGCACGCCTGAGAGTTCTCCATAATGTTCTCAAAGGCGTGTGAAGTCTGCTAATCCGCACATGATGCGCGTTGGACTATGGCCAAACCCTTCTCATATTGAGAGACCCGTGTTCTGTAGTGAGCCGGTAATGGGTTGATCATGATTTTTTATATGAGTACTAAATAGCAATTTATTCTGATCTCTCAGTAGTTATTTAATAAAGTAATTTCATATTATTGACGCGAGTAATAATTATGTTCCGTTAGGTTGTAAAGTAATATAACGATAACTTTAAATTTGACGGCCTTCGTGACGCAGTGCGTGCGCTGTCGCATTATAAAGTTGGAGGTCCTGGTTTCGATTCCCGGCTCATGTCTGGTTGCGAGGCTTCGACCGTGGCTAGTTACCACCCTGCCGACAAAGACGTGTCGCCAAGCGATTTAGCGTTCCGGCACGATGTCGCGTAGAAACCAATTAGGAGTGTGGGCTTACCATACTGTTAGGAGTTAGCCCGCTACTATCCTAGACAGCATCATCACTTACCACCAGGTGAGATAGGCGTCAAGGGCTAACTTGTAGTGCATAAAAAAAAAAATATATAAAATTTTAATACCACTTGCTTTACACCAGTTGTTTTTATATGTAGTATGGTATGTTAAAATGCCTACTTTACTACATGGATTACTTTGATTAAAAATAGCAATCATCAATGTAATTAAGATAATTGATTTCATACGTCAGTAAATAGATATCGTTTATGTACTACGTACTGATTTTGCCAGTGAAGTTTCCATTGGTTTCATCGCACAACTCAGTATCTTGCCGTGCTCTAAGTCTTCATCCACCATGTAACACAAGCCGAAGCATGTACGATGATAAACTTCCCTTCGGGTGACTTACAACGACTTCTTACCACATGTTTTACAAATGGCAACTTTGAACAACTTTTGCAGAACAGTTTATTGCTAAAAGTGAACCTCGTCGAAATTCTTGACAGATGGGAAAAGTTTTGAGAAAATGGATAATATTCGAACTGCTTTAGGCTGTATTCCGCCTTCTTGTTCTGGCTTAAGCTTTACTTGACTGGGGATGTTTAATCGACTACCTACCGCCCGGTTACGCTGTAGCAACCAATAGGGTTTGTACAGCTAATAGACAGTCTGAAAAAAAAAAAAATCGACTACATATTATTGCTTGGTTACGATTGTATTTTGAGACAAGGTCAGACAGACAGGAGCGCACGGACTAATAAAATTAGAAAGAAACACAAAATAACAAAATAGTATGCTACAGGTGACCTTCCATTAAAATTTATCGCTTCCAGACACCCTCTAGAAATCGAGCCAATGAGATACCAATAAGACAGGATATTACACATCCACGCACGAATAACTACATGCATTTTTTTATATAACGCTGAGATATTTTTCTAAATTTAAATTATAAGTTTTTATATGGGTCCCTGACCTGCAATAATTTTTTTTTTTTTATATGCGTTTACGCATCCCCGCCGGAAGCGACGCAGGCAGAACTGCGCTGAATACACAAATGCAAACCCAATTCGACACTAATACTTACAAACAAAATAATTGTTTTTGGCTTATGTCAAGAAATAATTAAGTAACTAGCTATTCAAGTGAGAAACGCTGCCAGTATCCTCGGAATCTTGTCTAAGGGTCCGTTCACACAGACCGGCTCGGAGAGGAGAGCAGATTTTTATCACGTTGGAAACAGTGTTTTGATTGATTGTAGTAAAGTTTATTTTTGCATTTGCACCTTTTTTGTCATTAAAAATGCCTGAACGCGCTTCGTGTGAAGTAATAAAAGGAGCCGACCGGCTCCGCTTGCGTGCTCTTTCTCGCTCGCTCGCTTTCGATGTGAAATAGTTGGCGGCTCCGCTCCGGCCAATTCCAAGCGTATACGACCCGGTCTGTGTGAAAAGAAAAAAGCAGGCCGATGCTCTCCGAGCCGGTCTGTGTGAACGGACCCTAAGGGACTCCTTTTAATAATATATTTTAGTTATTATGTTACATTTTTTTAGGTTTTTAGTGTTAGGTTCATTATTCGCAGCTATATTTATTTAAATGTTTTATGACCAATAGATTTCATACTTAGACACACTTTTTAACTACAAAAGTGCTAATTAAGTACTATTGTCATAAATAGTTCTAGTTTATATGTTAATGTTTATAAATAAAAATATATCATTAAGTACACATTTGAGATACCTAATTCAGTAATTATTGCACCGAATATTTCATGTATACGAATAATATACAGAACATAACGGAAAACGAATACATTCGATCGCCATCACATAAATGCCAGAGGGCACGGCACTTTATCTCTACAAAATAATTCTAGTTTTCACTTCAGATATTCCGATATAAATTTGAAAAAATCTCGGTGCAGCTGTTGATCCGAAAATGGCTACTTAGCATTGAGGCACTAGTGCATTTATAATAAAATAATGGATATCATCTCAAAAACGGTCTCTAAGCACTTTTGGTTATAATATAAAAACAACGACCATGATTAAATGAATGAATACACTTTTTTATCACAGATAATTAGCATAAATATAATTTAAATATTAGAGCATGATCATTGTACACAATTATTTGTTATAATATCAAGAGCCCAACTCCGCAAGAGTATTAGATTGCGATAGACGTTTCGTGTGGATTCTACTGAAAATATCTTTTTCTTGGGTTGTTTCAGGTATGTTCAGTCCCCGCGTTACTTAATTATTCACGTCGTGGGCCATCGGGCCGCGTAAAGAAGTAAGTCTTAAATGTTAATAAGCCCTTTTTTGTAACCGAGGGACGTATTAAGTTTTTATGACGTTAAAGTCCGCCATGTTTTTATATTCTAACGTAATATAACGGGTACCTTTTTGTTATATTAAGTACTATTTGCAATGAACAACTTTAGCTTGTTATACACGGACAAACAAATTCAAACTTTATGAAACTTACCGAGTTTCAAAATTTTCGCCTTCTTTTGTTATTTATCATTTAGGTATTGCAAGCTAGCATTTTGCAATTCACATATTATTATGTGTATATGGTAAGTATTGTCAGCTGTGATAGCCTAGTGGTTAGGGTGTCAGCCTCTTAATCAGAAGTCGGCGGTTCGAATCCGGGCACGCACCTCTAATTTTTCGGAGTTATGTGCGTTTTTGAACAATTAAAATATCACTTGCTAAAACCTGCACGCGAGAGTTCTCCCACAATGTTCCCAAAGGCGTGTGAAGTCTGCCAATCCGCACATGGCCAGCGTGGTGGACTATGGCCAAACCCTTCTCATATTGAGAGGAGTTCTGTGCTCTGTAGTGAGCCAGTAATGGGTTGATAATGATGATGGTAAGGAATTGAGTACATAAAATGATAACTGTTATAATTGGCATGCTTTTCTTTTTATTCTTCCACGTTAGCCATTGACTGCAGTCGTGCCTGATGGTAAGTGATGATACGGTCTATAATGAAAGCGGGCTTTATACACGACATCACACGATACTTAATCGCTTGCAGTCGTCTTTTTCGATAGTGTGGTAACTAGCAACGGCCTCAGCCTACCACCAAACCAGATCATAGTTAATTTTGAAATGTTATATTGAAATAATAGAATATAAATATATGATCTATTTATGGCAAATTGAACATGGATTATAAATCAGTAATAAAAATATAAAGCAACAAAGGAGCGATGCCAGACTGCGTGGGATAAGTGGGCTATATTTATACCTATCAGTGCCTCGGTTAATTTAGGATCAAAGGAATAAAATGGAGTTTTCTCAAGTACCTACGTCTATATAATTTTATTTATTTATTTATTTTATTCTTTATTTGTACACCACATATAGATATAAATAATAAGAAAAAAAAAAGAAACAGGATAAAAAAGGCGGCCTTATCGCTTAGTAGCGATCTCTGCCAGGCAACCTTAGGATTAGGAAAACCGAAATTAGAAGAAAATAGGTGGCGCAATATATATGTAAAAACCAGCATACTAATAACTACATACTAATACATACACAAGATATTCTTGACTACCTCCGTGACGCAGTACGTGCATTCTCGCATTATAAAGTTGGATATCCTGGGTTAGATTCCCGGCTCGAGTCTGGTCTGGTGGGAGGTTTCGGGCGTGGCTAGGTACCCTACCGACAAAGACGTGTTGGCAAGCGATTTAGCGTTCGGTCACGATGTCGCGTAGAAACCAATCAGGAGTGTGGGTTTACCATACCCCGAACAGGTTAGCCCACTATGGTAGTGACTGCATCACTTACCATCACTTACCATCAGGTGAGATTGCCGTCAAGGGCTAACTTGCAGTGTATAAATAATTTTTTTTGACGATTTCCTATATATGATTGATGGCAATGCACCAGTCTTCTACTTCGGACTTCTTGACTGTAGGTACAGCTTTTTTCTGAAAAGACACCGATTTTGACCTCCTCTATTGCCATTTCACAAGCATTTCGATAAAGCCGTGTTAATCTTTATAAGCCATATAAAGACGCTAAAGATATGGTTTTTTATTGCACCCTAAATTATAAACATAATTACTCAAAAAGTAACTATTCTCCCGAGGGGGTTTCACTGTATGTATGAGCTCTTAAGTTAATATAACTGTTCGTTAGCAATTAGGTTGTTAGTTACCTCTGAATAGGAGATGTAACATCAATCCATTACCGTGATTGCGGGGCCTTTGTCAGAGGTTCGTCCCAAGAGATGACGTCACTGCCACACAGATAAAAGGTCAAGTAAATTACATGCAGTTAATGAATGACGATAATAAGCGAAACGTCGAATTTTCAACTGTTTATGGCTACACAAATTTGACGAAAATAATTTACGTGTAAGAATGTGGCTATGAAAAAAGCAATTTGACGGCAGTAGGGCACCATTTTGAAATGTGAAAATTCATGCAGTGTTCGGCATTTATGTTTTTAATTTCTTTAATTACAAACATGTTAAATACACATACATACAATAAAAATCTGTTTCGTGTTCAAAGTAGTATTACCTAATGGACTTTTTAATCCTACGAATGCATGCGAGCAATAACTGTTCATATTTTCTAGTTTCCGTCATAAATCGCTCGCAGTAATAAAGTTTCAATTTTATAAAATGCTTTAGTAACTGCCTACTTGAGTTTAATTGGATTCAAGCTTGATATTTAATAATAATTATAAACAGGAATTTTCACGTCGAAATACTACCAGTGCAAACAGACTAAAAACTAAAACTTTTATTTGTAAACGGTTAAACGTTTGTTTTTAGCCACAATTTTAGACGACCTCCGTGGCGCAGCGCGTGCGCTGTTGCATTTTAAAGTGGTAGGTCCTGGGTTCGATTCCCGGCTCGAATCTAGTCTGGTGGGAGGCTTCCGCCGTAGCTGGTTACCACCCTACCGACAAAGACGTGTCGCCAAGCGATTTAGCGTTCCGGCACGATGTCGTGTAGAAACCGATTAGGAGTATGAGTTTACCATACCCCTAATAGGTTAGCCCGCTACTATCTTAGACCGCATCATCACTTACCATCAGGTGAGAAGCAATCAAGGGCTAACTTGTGGTGAATAAAAAAAAAAAAAATTAAAACGGTATTCGTAGACGAATAATAATAATGAAAAAAAATATTACATGAATGTTTCATAGATGCACTAAGTGTACATAAATCAATCATTTTTGGTAATGGTGTAAGTATTAGCGTACATTTAACAGTGTACTTACCACGTTAAAAATGCAGGGTCCTTATTGTCGGTAGAAAAGGTACCCGAGCTGAGGTTACGCTGTCCGTCCATCAGTCTGACAACGGGCTTGTATCTCATGAACCGTGATAATTAGAAAGTTGAAATTGGTGTATTTCCTTTGCAGCTACAACAACAAACAACAAAAACGAAATATAAAAAACTCTCTCTCTCTCTCTCTCTTTCTTTCTTCTTCTCTATCTACTCAATAGTATCAATATTATGCGCATGATAGCGCGGAACCCTTCTTATCAGAGCATTACTCGCACTTAACTTCCACTCTTTTTTATCTTAAGCTATTAAGTTATAATCCACCCGATGTAAGGAATATGATACTCGTACTTTTGCCATACTTCATGATCACTCCTCCGCGACAAAGCGAAAAAAGTGAGTTGTGAAAAATATGGAAATGTATGTTGTGGGGACAAGTGATGCTTAACTCACTGATAACGGGCAAATGCAAACACGTATGGATTGGTTATATCGCTATTGAATCGCTAAAGGTGCAGGAACCATTATTTTGTGGAGTTGAGTAACCATCATCATCTTTAACAAGATGACTTTTATGGCAATTTTGGACACATAAATGCACAAGTTTCAACAGAGTGGTAAAATTACATTTATCACATCACTTTGATGTACAGTTAACATTTGAGGAATTTCTTAATGACACGGCTGCTGGAAGCAGTCCGCTCCACACATGTCTCTCACAAGATAGAATAACAAGTGCGCCGTTGTAAAATGTTTATGTAAGAGCACGGTGAGCTTTTGCTATAGAATGGTTGGTCGAGTGACTTAATACAGCCATACTCAATGTTATAGAAGTGCTTATTTACCGTAGACCTACTCGTAGATGTAATAAGTGAATTTTGAATTTAACTGCCATTATCTAATACTGGCTTGTAAGCAAAGGATTTGAAATAAAACTAACACTATTTCTTTGTTGGAACGAAGTTCCTTATCGCGCGTTGTGAAAGGGGGCTAGACGGAAGAAATTCTTACGAAAAGTTGTCACGACACTTTTTGTTATTGTAAGCTGTGCGGCGTCGCATGTTTCGCTGTCTGTCTCTCTCTTATAGAAAGCAAGCCAGATATTTTCATTTCTATTTCGCATTGAACAGTGTGGTGTCGCGACGATTATTTTTGTTGAGTGTATACAGGTTTTTTGTAAATAATAAATAATAAAAAATAATAATAATAATTAATCCTGACAGTGTTACTGCACAAGTTCCTGATATTGCTGATGGAGTACAAAATTGAGCCTACTGATTAAGTTTATATAACATTATATTTGTTAATAGTAAAAAAAATATTATTATAACTTAAATAAAATAAAATTTTATTACAATTCCTTCACTAATTAATCGAAAGGAACTTCGTTCCATCCTGGTGTCCCTTGACACCTCTCAAGTGTTTTAGTTTTAAAATTTTCTCTGTCCTTTATGTCCCTGAATGAATGAATGAAACCACAAAAGTGGTTTCATTCATACATTCATCAATATTCATACATTCATACATTCATCAATATTTTAAATGCGAAAGTTTTTAGTAACACTTGTATATGTCTCAGCGTGTTTCTATGTATGTTCGTACGTGTTTATGCTTGCTACTCTTTCACGCCGGAATTCCTGAAGCAATTTGGCTGAAATTTGTTATTCGATAGACATTATACCCTGAATTCACATAGAGGCTACTACAATATATAAATATATACTAACAAACAAAAAAATATAGAGTAATGTCGTCACCGATTTCGTCTGCATAGTTGCTGAGAAAGTTTCCGGTGGTGCCTATGCTCCGTAACTCTCCAGAAACCTTTTTACCAAAAATACTTTTTGGAAGTAAATCATCCCAAAAATCCTTCTACGCTTTATGTTTAAATAAAACTGTCATACAACCTTCCAACTTCTTAATCTAATGCACCTACAAGATTTTTTTATTTGCAATTACCTCTTTACGGGTAAAATTTCCAAGTATCCTTTCTTATCTGACACCTCCTACTTATAAACTACTCGTATCTCTTATTTATTCTTATTCCTATTTATCTCGTGTCTAATCAGTCAGCCATTAGAGTCAGTCAGTACCTGTATTTATGTTATATATTACGCTTTTATACATATAAATACTTTAAATTAATCATATAGAGCAGTTAATTGGGCTTTTCAGTCTCGAAATAAAACAAATAAGGTCGGGATATACAAAGCATTATTATTTATCAATTAATGAATCCTAGAGGAGCGTTTCAATAGACCTTTTCACTACTTTTCAGTATTTGTTTAGAATCAATAATACTGTATGAATATTATATTACCATAAATAAACAATATCATTTAATTTTCAAGGAACTTCGTTCCAATAGAAAAAAAAAAATCATGCTATGTAAAACCTTCTTTCTTAGTCGATATCTCGCAAATATTACGAAAACTGTTTTTGGTACCTTGACAATATAATGTATTGGTCAATCTCATTCAATCTATAAACACAAACTATAAACACAACAATGCATAGTTGCCGTAGTTTACACGGTGTGTAAGTGAATCTAAAACCAATAAACGCTAAAAAAAGGTCCATAAAGTCACATCGTGTTTCGGTAATTCGTCGAATAAGTTAGCCGGAACGATTCCGTCGACTGCCCGGATAGTTGGGAGGGCTTGAATAAATTCCCGTGTTAACGTATTTATTGGATAGTGAGGGAATTTATTTGAGGAAAGTTCGGCTTCTATTTACGTGTAGTTCTGTCAGTGGAGCGGGGAACACTTTGTGCCCGAATTTCGTGCGCTTGGAATTCTTATTTGAGTTCAACTTTGGGAGGGAGCATTTACTAAGGTCGTGATCTGTCAATAAGTCAATCGGCCGTGGAGCTAGACCAAATATTACGAAAAAAATATTTTTGCTCCCATTTGCCCTCATGAAGTCCATTTCAACTTTGTTTGGGTTAAGCTCTGGTACAAGATATAATCATATTGAGCTTATTGAATATCGAAGTTTTACTGCTTCCACTATATTTATTTGTAAGGTAACCAGCTGATACTCAAGACTTTGCCTGAGTTTATTGTTATTTTTTTAATCCTGTAATTTGTGTCTCTTGCTTAAATATAGAATAAATAACCATTTGAATGCAATCTCTATGCAAGTTATTTGCAGCGGTGCCGTATAGATAGGTAAAAAATAATACTTTAAAATTCCGCAAGAACGGAAATAAAACGTGTACGATGTGTCTCTAGCATACTTAAGCCACCTACCAGCGAGACATCTTTTTTTTTATTCACCACAGGCTAACTGCCCTTGACTTCATCTCACCTGATTTTAAGAGATGATGCGGTCTAAGATGGTAGCGGGCTAACCTGGTAATTGGTTTCTACACGACATCGTGCCGAAAAGCTAAATTGCTTGGCGACACGTCTTTGTCGGTAGGGTGGTAACTAGCCACGGCCGAAGCCTCCCACCAGGCTAGACTCGAGCCGGGAATCGAACCCAGGTAATCTGACTTTAAAATCTATATAAATCTACCAGCTATAGTAAACAAAATTAAAAATTGATAACAAAAAAATAAAGTCATTTTAAATGCTAGTATTAAAAGCAGTAATTAAAAACTGCTTCTTTCGTCTTATTTATTCCCCACAGTAATGTATCCATTTAAGACACAACATGAGTGTAGATAAAAAAAAAACAGCAAAAAAAAGCATTTTAAATGCTAGTATTAAAAGCAGCACTTAAAGGCTCTGCTTCTTTCGTCTTATTTACTCCCAACAGTAATCCATTTAAGATACAACATGAGTGTAGATAAAAAAAAAACAATGTGCTCGTGAGCGTTAATCGTTCTGGCTTTAGAGCGGGCTAAATGTAGGCGAAGCGTTACAAGTTAGCCGAACTAACGGTTTCTGAAGAGCCCTCGAAAGCCCTCTCGTTAAGAGAGCCGCGCTCAAGGCTGCTATGATCGATGGATAAATACTGGTACTGGTGAGTATAGCGACATCTATCTCCATATTATATAAATGGGCGAATAAATCTTTGAGGTATAATAATAGGTAGGCAAAGTAGGTATAATTTTCACCAATGTATAAGATAGAATTTGGTGGCCTTTTTCCTAAATAGAGACTTTATTTCTCGAATTTATTGTATATCACAAATTCTTATAATATTTCTTTTTCATTTTCATCTTACATCTGAGGGAAGCTGGAAAACATATCTTGTAGAGATAAGCTTTCCTTTGTATACCTCTTATATGATGATGATGAGGGTTTGTTAAAAATTTATCATTGCTAGAATTTGGGTGATGTTACTACAATATTCAGTCATTTCTATAATCAAATAATAATGTATGCCTACGCTATTAATTATAAATAGTCATAACCACAGATTGTACGCAGTTTGTTCGTCAACATGACATTTTGACTAAGTGTTGCCATTATTGTTTATTTTAATTCCTATTCATACATTTTTATTAATAGGCTTAGGTAAATCGACTGCATGAGGTATTGTGTACGGACATTAAACTGGGACTGGTAAAACAACGTTTTTCTTTTAAAAATTATATTAAGACACATAATCACTGATTTATTTATATTTATTCATTATTTTCTTAACAACAAAAGGAATACCTACATTTTTGTTATTCCAAATATCAGTCTCCGTTTTTATCTAGCACCAAATATATCTTCATTTTAATCCAAACCAACCTGAGTAAAAACAATTTTGTGTTAAAGCAATCATCAGTTGATATCTTAAAAACAAGTATCAACTCGTTTTCAATATCTAGGCTCCGCTAAGATTTGACATGATCTCAGATTCAAATTCAAAATAATCTTTATTCAAATAGTCCTTTATAAGGCGCTTTTGACGCGTCAATAATTTACATAATAGTGATTTGATGGTGATAACTAGATTCGTAAACTTAAAACTAAAGCTATGAGGGTTCCAAACGCGCCCCGGTCTAAGAAGAAGCCCACAACAAACTTAGCCAGATAAATTTTATTTTTGTTATTACCATCTCACATGCCACTTAAAATCATATTAAGAGCTATCTTTGTTATATACTTTCAAAATTAAATTACATCGTCAGATGTGATTGCAGCTATGAGCAAAAAAAATATTGCCTTCAGCGAACCTTTCCAAAAGCCTTTCAGATAACATCGTTTATTTGCAAGATGAATTTATTACGCCTCCCGCCCACCAGCTTTCAATGCTGGATGCTGGGAATTATGAAGAGTTTATCGACAGCTGTTCGATCACCCCATTGTAATGGTCCATTGTTTACCGTGGAAATTGATTGTGTTCGGCGCCTCCCATTACGGTGACGAATGAATCGAAAGGGTGGATTATTAATGAATCTAGTTACAAAAGTATTCCGTGAATTAGAGGTAGGTAAGTCGGTACGCAGCCCTTGGCCGGGAGGCCTCATTAAGTAGCAGGTGCCAACTTTGATTCCTGATTCGTGTACATTTTTTTTTTAGTCAAGTTAGCCCTTGACGGCATCTCAACTGATGGTAAGTGATGATGCGGTCTAAAATGGTAGCGGGCGGTTATGGTAAGCCCATACTCCTAATTGGTTTCTACACAACATAGTGCCGGAACGCTAAATCGCTTTGGCGACACGTCTTTGTCGGTACTGTGGTAACTAGCCACGGCCGAAGCCCCCCACCAGACCAGACAAGAGCCGGGAATCGAACCCAGGACCTCCTCCATTATAATGACACATCGCGCGCACTACGCCATAGAGATCGTCAAACCTTAGGGAAATATTATTTTTTTAAATATCTGCTCTGGTCTGATTTTCTGGGTTCGTAACTCACTTAAGATATACATCTCCTAGTATAGAAGTCAGGATAGAATGGATAAGGAATGATAGTAAACCAAATTACCCTTATGGGGGTTCGACCCAGTGACATCCCACTTTTAAGACCACAGCACTCACTACTGCGCCAGGGAGATCAACAAAAATATTTTTTCCGTTATTGAAACCTTTTCATTTCCTTCGGTCTATATGTACGAGCATTTTGACCGATAGGTTTTCCCCAATTTCCCTCCTGTGCATCATCGCACCTTTAGAATTCATTTTCAATTTCATTTATTATTTTATTCAAGCAACAGTTTCTCAACTAAACAATTAATAAAATTAAACAAAAATGAAAAATATCGATAGTGAAATAATAAAATTAAAATTTAATTTAGTAACTAATTTAATGAAACATTGGTAAATTATTTTTGTTTTATTATCATTGTTAATGAGTGGGATAAGGGCAAGGAAAAGCAAGTTTGTCTTCAGCTTCAACAAATTCGTTTAAATTATTATATAACTATGTAGCTCATTTTAGAAATTTGTATTCGACGCGATACCTTAACTGAATCTGGTTATTTCAATGTAGTCTACAATTACAGAACAGTATCGGCGGCGGCGTTATCCTTGGTTTTGAGATGTGCATGAATGAGTTATGTTTCACCATTGTATGAAGTCTGAGGCAAACTATTGAATATTATTCGATTTATTAACGGCCAATGAACATAGCCTGAGACTTATTTGACTAATCGACCGTATGATTCAGCCAAGTCTCTATGACGACAAGATCTTTACTCAAAGCGACCTGATCAGACAACGTTGCTAGTTTAATGCCTATAAAGCTGCTGATAATCTAATTAAAGATAGTAGTAAGTAGAATTGTAGCGATTGTCTAATGGAAACTCTGAAAAGAAGTAGAGAGAGGACGGATTGTGGTTTTCCTCAATCCGTCCTCTAGCATAAATTACGTAGCAACGATATTAAAACAATCAAATCGCACCCTGTAAAATAATTAGTGAGTAGTTCCAGTGACCATCTTTTACCATTATTTTTTTTTTATATGCTACAAGTTAGCCCTTGACGGCAATCTCACCTGATGGTAAGTGTTGATACAGTCTAGGATGGTACAGCTAACCTGTTAGGGGTATGGTAAACCCATACTCCTAATCGGTTTCTACGCGACATCGTGCCCGAACGTTAAATTGCTTGGCGACACGTCTTGCGATTTAGCGTTCCGGCACGATATCGCGTAGAAACCAATAAAGGAGCGTGGGTTTACCATACTCCTAACAGGTTAGCCCGTTACCATCCTAGACAGCATCATCACTTACCACCAGGTGAGATTGCCGTCAAGGGCTAACTTGCAGTGTATATATAAAAAAAACTCAGACTGGTACTTACGGAAAACTAAACATTTATTGAAAATGGCCTAAAAAAGGAACCGAGTCCAGAACCTCGTGACTCGTAGTCATACCACTAAACCGATGAGACGGTTATGGTTTCATATTACGGTGGAGGGTGGCAGCACTTTCAAACTTCAAGTGAAGCCCCCACTTTGTGTGTCCAAATTTCATTATTGTTTCCACCTCCGATAGAAATCTTATTAGCTGATTTTAGGTTGCCTACTGAGACGGTAAATTGAAGCGAAATCGAAAATGATAGATTAATATGTAGATATGTCAAGGCAATTTTAAAATCTCTCATAACACTGCATTGCTACATAAATCAGTAATTGATACATTGTGTTATCGCGTTCACTAAGGGATATTTAATCTCCGTCACTAAGTGATATTTAAGTTTATAAGATGATAGGGCCGGCATGTAGGTAACCTATAAAAAAGGCCTTTACAAAAACAGATAAAGAAAAAGTAAATAACTTATTTTGTTCAAACATATTTTAAAGTCTGGGATGTAAATACATTCGCTAAGTATTTATGTAATCATCAGCTAGACAGTAGTCAGACCGTTCGGTATAAAAAAAAGACGGGTTGCACTCCGGGAGTGCCGGCAGAAGTGAAAACTTTATTATTAACGTTGAGCATGTTTGATATTTTGGAATGGTTAGGGAATAATTTTGCACCAATTGCTTTATCAGTATAAAAGTACTATCATTTATGTGGTAGAATACAATATTCATTTATTGCACTATCGTACACAAACATGACAATTTATATTACATTAAAAATTTAACACTTTAAAACTATTACAATTATTTTACATTAAAAAGTTTATCTATATCAATTTCCATATTTTAAGCACTTTACATTCACGAATTTTACGAATACACAACAATGTGATCACTACACAGACGGTCGAGCCATCAGCTGTCACCATCCATGGATGCGCGTGGCACGCTGTAACATACACGAACATTCCTGCGCTGCCTAAACGAAACAGTAGGCCCAGGCATACATTTTCGCCGCGCCGTAGAGAGGGGATAGCTGTCTACTCTCCATCCGTCTTACGCTTTTTCGATCAGGTCACGTGTCCTGACGCGAGTTTAAGATTTTATACCCATTACAGAAAAAGTGCTCAACGCCGCTAAAGAAGTTTTCACTTCAACAATATTAATAATGTGGCCAACATTATTAATATTGTTCTCGGGCTATAGACTCCATGATCTGATTCTATTTGGAGTCAAGATTACGGAATTTGTATTTTTTGTAGTCCGCTGTTACAATTGTACTAAAAGACGGATTTTTATATAAGCCTTCACCCCCTATTTCAAACTCTTTGAGGTAGAATTACGGAAAACTTCACAAGGTTCAAAAAACTAGGAAATTGTATATTATTATTTAAGTATTAGCGATTTTATATCCTGTTACACGGTCTCTACTTTTTAATTCGGTTATCTACAAAAGGGTTCTTTTTAGTTTATTTAGGCTAATATATTTTTGATAGAACTTTGTTAAAATCTTAAGTTTTTTTGAAAGAACTAGTATTCTTACTGTTAAAATAAAGATAAATAATAGCCAATCTAAATGTGTATGATATATTCGACGAGTCCATTTAATTCCATAGACGTGCAGTAATTGGTCTGTCCAGATTTCTTTGTTCCAGTCTCACTTATTTCCCGTTAACTCCCGATATTGGGAAAAACTAAGCTAGCAACACTAATGCGATTCTCTTAACCACAACTGACTGCTTAACGTACTCAGACCGGTTCGGGAAGTTTGTCTGGTGGGAGGCTTCGGCCGTGGCTAGTTACCACCCTACCGACAAAGACGTGTCGCCAAGCGATTTAGCGTTCCGGCACGATATCGCGTAGAAACCAATAAAGGAGCGTGGGTTTACCATACTCCTAACAGGTTAGCCCGCTACCATCCTAGACTGCATCATCACTTACCACCAGGTGAGATTGCCGTCAAGGGCTAACTTGTAGTGTATATATAAAAAAACTCAGACTGGTACTTACGGAAAACTCAACATTTATTGAAAATGGCCTAAAAAAGGAACCGAGTCCAGAACCTCGTGACTCGTAGTCATACCACTAAACCGATGAGACAGTTATGGTTTCATATTACGGTGAAGTGCCAGCCAGCACTTTCAAACTTCAAGTGAAGCCTCCACTTTGTGTGTCCAAATTTCATTATTGTTTCCACCTCCGATAGAAATCTTATTAGCTGATTTTAGGTTGCCTACTGAGACGGTAAATTGAAGCGAAATCGAAAATGATAGATTAAAATGTAGATATGTGAATTTTGAGATCTCCCAAAACACTGCATTGCTACATATATCAGTAATTGCTACATTGTGTTATCGCGTTCACTAAGTGATATTTAATCTCCGTCACTTAGTGATATTTAAGTTTATAAGATGATAGGGCCGGCATGTAGGTAACCTATAAAAAAGGCCTTTAAAAAAAACAGATGAAGAAAAAGTATATAAATTATTTTGTTCAAACATATTTTAAAGTCTGGGATGTAAATACATTCGCTAAGTATTTATGTAATCATCAGCTAGACAGTAGTCAGACCGTTCGGTATAAGAACAATATTAATAATGCGGCCGACATTATTAATATTGTTCTCGGGCTATAGACTCCATGATCTGATTTTATTTGAAGTCAAGATTACGGAATTTGTATTTTTTTTAGTCCGCTGTTACAAATGTACTAAAAAGACGGATTTTTATATAAACCCTCACCCCCTATTTCAAACTCTTTGAGGTAGAATTACGGAAAACTTCACAAGGTTCAAAAAACTAAGAAATTGTATATAATTATTTAAGTATTAGCGATTTATTATATCCTGTTACACGGTCTCTACTTTTTAGTTCGGTTATCTACAAAAGGTACTTTTTTAACCCTAAGTTTCTTTGACAGAACTACTATCATTACTGTTAAAATAAAGACAAATTATAAGCGTCCTAAATGCGTATGATATAATCGAGGAGTCCATGAAATTCCATAGACGTGCAGTAATTGGTACGTCCAGATTTCTTTGTTCCAGTCTCACTTATTTCCAGTTAACTCCCGATATTGGGAAAAACTAAGCTAGCAACACTAATGCGATTCTTGGAATTGGAAACCATTATTAAACTTGAAACACAAAGCGGGGGTCGTCTTAAACTTTTGAACTTTTAAATGGCATTACGATTTTTTAGTCCGATTACCTCTTCAAAGGATCTTAAGAAGCTTCCTTTAAAAGGTATATATATTTACCAAAATAATCTGAGAGATAAAATCCTTTATATTTTATGTCAACAAAAAACGGCTAGTCAACATGAAATATAACTCAGGTGTCCTTGTACAGTTTATTTACGTAAGTAACTAATTATATGTACCTGATATCTTTAATGTTAAATTGTGTTTGTCGGTATCTAATAAAATGTATGTTTTGAGATAAATTACTAAATCTAGTGATTTGACCTTGTCAGTATCATCGTCATTGCATCAGTTTAATAGATGACATCTGCTCGGCATAGATCTTAGTAGGGAGCTGTCTAAGGCCGCTTGTTCCCAGCGGCTCCCTGCAACGGTCCAAATTGTTGGGGATTCCGAAAAATTCCGAAATTAAAAGAATATTTTTTGGCTGAGTGGGACGGTTGACTCATTTGTGTCGACCGTCTAACTCAGTTAGGAAATGTTTTTTCATGCCTAATATGCTTACTCAGTTCCTCTAGTTTTAAGCTGTTAAGTTACTGATTAGCACCGAGGACAAACCTCTTTGGTTTTTTGGTGCCTTTATTGTATAACTAATTATATTCCTTGTATATTAATAATAAATAAATAATAATTCATAAGCTGTCCGTGCTATGTGTTAGCTAAGCGACTCGTTGATGTGTGAGTATGTTACTCTGATTCTCCTCGTTTTGATCACGTAGACTCTCTCTCTCCCCTAGCTAGGTGACTCTGACCCTAAACTGCAATCCCGCCTGATGGTCAGTGATGAAGCAGCCTAGCGGGCTAACCTGCAAGGGTTATGGTAGTTTCTATTCGTCACTGTAACGGAAAGCTTATTATAAACTAGCTAAGGCTATCGGTGAAAATTCAGAAATTCTTTACTTCCAAATCGGTGGGATCCCAGCTGGGAATCAAACCCGGGACCTCCCAGGACTTGTAACATCAAAGGATTCACCGCTGCGACAGGGAGGTTTTCTATAAAACAGATATAAAAATCTTTTTTAGTATTTATGTTGGATCGTGGCGGTTTCGGTATTAATACCAAACATCGTTCGAAAATTCGAATTGCTATGGCTAAACGTAACTCAGCTAAGGCTAAATATAAATTGAATCCGACAGATGCGTATTTCGTTAAGTATAAAAAACTTCGGAACCATTGCAGTAAACTTTGTCGAGATGTCCAAAGTAATTATATTCACAAAACGATTGACAACAGTGACGCTGCTAAAACTTGGCAGTTCCTTAATTTGCTCGGGATCGGGAAGCGACGAAATGAAACAATTACTAATGTCAACTTGAACGACTTAAATAGCCACTTCACTGCGGTAGAATTGATCGATGATCATATTAAGGCTGGCACGTTAAGCCGTATTAATGCATTGGTTCCTCCTAATTTCTCTCCTTTTAATTTTAAGCAAGTCACTCCTTATGATATCAAAAAAAACATATTGGCTATTAAATCTGATGCAACTGGTAGTGATGGTATAAGTCGAAAAATGATTACAATTGTTTTGCAAAAAGTAACTCCGATTCTTTGTCACATTTTCAATTACTCCTTTTCCACTAGTACCTTCCCTAGTGTGTGGCGCTCAGCGTATGTCATACCAGTTCCGAAGACTCGTAACCCATCGTCTTACTCTCATTTTCGACCAATTTCTATTCTTCCCTTCTTATCTAAAGTTGCTGAACGTATAGTCTCCTCTCAACTGCGTCTTTACTTATCTTGTAATAATCTTCTTAATTCCTTTCAGTCCGGTTTTAGACCTGGGCATAGTACTACCACAGCGCTTACTAAGATTTGTGACGATATTCGATTCGACCTTGATAACCAACTTGTTACAATAATTGTTCTTTTAGACTTCAGTAATGCCTTTAATTCGGTTGATTTTGATATCATGTTAGCTATCCTTAAATCCTTCAATATTTCCCAGAAGGTGGTTGACTGGTTTCGTTCGTACCTATGTAACCGTCAGCAATGTGTTCGAGTTGATAATAAGTTCTCTTCTTTTTCTTATCTCAATGCTGGCGTTCCTCAAGGAGGTGTGCTCTCACCGCTCCTTTTCGCCATGTTTATTAACTCGATCTCCAATTCCCTTAATTCTTCATTTCATCTTTATGCTGACGATTTACAGATCTATATTTCTGTTCCAGCAGATGATATTGTTTCTGGAATTAATAAATTAAATGAAGACCTGTATCATATCAGTTCATGGAGTAAATCTCACGGGCTGACTATCAATGCTAGTAAGTCTCAGGCTATTATTGTCGGTAACCCTAAGCAGACCCGTAAAATTAACTCTTTAGCCTTAGATCCGCTTGTTTTGGATGACTCGATCTTGCCATTCAGTGAAACTGTTAAAAACCTTGGTTTGTTTATTGACTCCTCGTTATCTTGGGTGCCTCAAGTTAACCAGGTCAGTAAGCGCGTCTTTGCTAGAATCGGTTCTTTGCAACGATGGAAGAATCTCCTACCAATAAAAACAAAGATAGCCTTAGCTGAAACTCTTCTGTTACCAATATTAGATTACGCTGACGTTTGCTGCACTGATCTGAGCGAGGAGTTGCTAAACAAGCTGGATCGTTTGCAAAATCTCTGCATTAGATTTATATTTAGCTTAAGAAAATTTGACCGTATCAGCGAATACCGTGCTCGTCTCAAGTGGCTTCCGATAAGACTTCGTCGAAATTTCCATGTTCTTTCTTTTCTTTACAATATTCTCTATGCTCCGCACACTCCCTCCTACCTTAAAGAGCGCTTTTCTTTTTTAAGTGATTTGGACCGTGATGTTACATTGCGCTCTTGTTCCGATAATAAGCTAGTATGTCCCCGAAGTCATTGTAAAAGTTATGGGAAGTCATTTACTGTTAATGCTGTGCTGCTGTGGAATAATCTGCCTATTGATGTTAGAAGTTCGAAATCTTTAAACATTTTTAAAAGTCGACTTAAACAGTTTTATTTATTTAAATGCCATATCAATGAATAGTTTTTGTGTACTGATATATATTTATTTATATATAAAAGTATATATTTATATATTATATTTATTGATATTTTATGTTTTTGCGCCATTACCCTCATATTTCAATTAATTCTTTCCCCAAGGGTTGTCTGGAAGAGATTGCTGAAGCAATAAGACCGCCTTTGCATACTTATGTGTTAAATGTTTTTGTATTGTTGTTTCTTTAGTTTGTGTGCAATAAAGAGTATTTATCTTATCTTATCTTATCGTTTGCACCATGACCGCCGGCCCCAAAAGGTACAAAATGAACGTCAAAGACTTTAAGTCTGAGTTTTTATTCACCAACTTGTAGTAGTTTTAACGTTTAACTGATCGACGATGATAGATGCAAATTGGTTCCGTAAACGCTGTATTTTTCAAGTCGTTAACGATTCCGTAGCCAGCAACATTCCAATGACAGTTATTTTCGATTGTATATACGATTTTTACGTTTCACCCAATTAAAGAGTTGCAAACATTTACTTTATTTTAAAAACTGAAGTCAACAGAATTATTTTGCTACGTTAACTTTTACATATTTTACTTCTTTTATTTAATTAAATAGCAGTACAGAATTTTTGTGCATGTTTTCGCTGTGTGAATTAATATTCTCCCTACCCCCTGTAAGAAGTTCCATGCTAATTGTTTCAGTAGTTTTATACTAGTCATTACAAAGTTCTCTGCCTCAAAGAGGATATAAACACAATGTGAAAGCTTCTTGTCGTTGATATGACACCCAGTGGTTTTATTCTCTATGAACAAATATATATATATATCAATAATGGACCTTCTGAAGTTTAAAAATCCCTCCTAGTGATCTACTACACATGCGTCACTGTTGGTAGCTTTTTACACCTCTCGGGTCGTGAGGCGCGTCCAATGTTCCTGTTGCACCTTGGACGGAGTTAGGGGGCCTCCATCATAGGCCCCCCGTGGAGGGTCTGCCTCAGCGGACGCCGCTGGCTGGGTTGCGGTCGAGTGCACAAGTGTTCCCGTGAACCAGCCACCAGGCGACGCGAAGGAACATCGCTGGGTTTTAGTAGGTATTCTGGTCGCCAGTCTGGCCGCCGGGGAGTCCCACATACCCCGTCTTGCCTGCGTCGCTTTCGGAGGGGATGCTTAAATACATTTCCCAGCGGGAAAAAAAAGAAGATTTTTACGCCTCTCATTACATCGATTTTTTGCATTATTTTTTAATTTATTTATCCACATCGCCACCAATAGAATTATATGTAATAATATGGACATTTTAATAATTTTGTTGTTACAAACATAATTCAAATTAGAGATACTCGTAGCTACAGCATGCATAATAATTTTTAAATAAAAAAAATCTATAATATATATGATGATATACATAAAAATTCTTTTTATTTCTTAAAATAAGGACACCCACTTACTTTCAAAGTTAAACAAACAAAACATATTAGCCAAAGAGGCTGATAACAGTAGCAAAGCATCCTAAACAAATATAAATCGAGGCTCACTATCAGCGGGGTTTACTGAACTGCGCTAATTCCTCGGGGATTTCCCAGAGTATTAAGATAATGGCAGATTCACATCTTCCCAGTAACATTCCAGTCCAGTGATTTAATTCACTGACGGCATGCTACTGTAAACGTTTTGTTGCTCCTTTACTCTTATCAATGTAGGTAAATGTTCAAGTAAACATACGTCAGCGGTGAGATCACATGGATTTAACTGCAGTATTGAAAAACTTTTTAGTGCAGTACTGTTGAATGGTAAAATTTTAATAAATATCCGCTTAAAAAGGTAACTTAGTCTTACTAAGTATAACAAAAAATATAATATACTTATAAAGTGGTACACTAGTTGGCAATTTAAGTATCTTATGTTTTCGGTTACAGTTTTCAGAATTATTCGAAAATCATGAAAAGCATAGTATACTAAAGACTCTTAGCAAAGGTTATTCAAGTGTTGACTTTGAAAAATGACATATCACGATGATGACGACCTCTGTGGCGCTGCGGGCGCGTTGTTGCATTATAAAGTTGGAGGTCCTGGGTTCGATTCCCCAATCTCATTAAATATACAGTACAGACAGGTATAGCGATTTTGGTTATAACTTGTTTATTTGCATCAATTGGTCAAGTGGAATTGACGAGTTCCGTGGCGCAGCGCGTGCACTGTCGCATTATAAAGTTGGAGGTCCTGGGTTCGATTCCCGCCTTGAGTCTAGTCTGGTGGGAGGCTGCAGCCGTGGCTAGTTACCACCCTACCGACAAAGACGTGTCAAGCGATTTAGCGTTCAGCACGATGTCGCGTAGAAACTAATTAGCCCACTACCACCTTAGACTGCATTATCACTTACCATCAGGTGAGATTGCCATCAAGGGCTAACTTGTAGTGGATAAAAAAAAATACTCATTAATCTGAAATCAATTGACCGGAATCAGCTACATGAGCAATATGTATAACAGCCGTTTCTGTTCAGGGTATCCCGGCGAATTAAGATAAGTAACAATCTTCACACGGCCGCCCTCCTTCCACATCGCTATCGTTTCTGTTGAGGGTCTTACTGACGGTTCTCGCTTTTATGTGAACACAGTAATAAATCTTTAGAAAAATATTACCAGAATAAGTTGCCTTTTATTATCGCGGACTATTTCATCTCTCGCATTTTCTGACAAGGCTTATCCTGGGACTATATTCATCATCATCAGCCTCGGCATGAGCATCGGCACAGCTACCACTGGGACCGAAGATATCTGCCTCGTTGGTTAGCAGGTTCAGCTATGGATTACGAGGTTCTGGGTTCGAGTCCTTGGTCATGAAATGTTAAATAAGCCTGAACTTGGAAAATTGACGGCGAAATTAACCAAACCCTTGCTTGATGAACTAGAGGTTCATCGTTGGTTAGTAGGTGCAGCTATGGATCACGAGGTTCTGGGTTCGAGTCCCAGGTAATGAAATGTTAAATAAGCCTGAACTTGAAAAGTTGACGATGAAATCAACCAAGCCCTTGTTTGATGAACCTCTTAGATGATGTATTTTAAGTGAATAATCATATTAAATAACTTCTAATTTATAATAGCGTGTTGTCGGCTTCGGTTTGTGGATGTTGACATTGTGTTGTTCAGAGTGTACGTCACGTGGACAACGAGTGCCCTCTCGCCGTATACTACAGAGTCATCATCATGATCAACCCATTGCCGGCTCACTACAGAGCACGGGTCTCCTCTCAATATGAGAAGGGTTTGGCCACAGTCCACCACGCTGGCCATGTGCGGATTGGCAGACTTCACACGCCTTTGAGAACATTATGGAGAACTCTCGAAGAGAACGATGTTTTCCTTCACCGTTGAAGCAAGTAATATTTTAATTGCTTAAAAACACATATAACTACGAAAAGCTAGAGGTGCGTGCCCGGTATCGAACCCCCGACCTCTGATTCGACGTTCGGACGTCCTAACCACTACGCTATCTCAGCTCTTACTACTGAGTGTTGACACAAAAATATTAACAGAGGAATTAATAAAGAGGCAGTGACGCAGTTTCAGAAATTTTGCTCAAAAAGTTTAAACGAGGCCAACTAGACATGACACCCGTTTTAATGAAAATGTTTTTTATGTTATTTTATTGTGCTTCTTTCTTAAGCTTGCAATAAAGCTGTTTGAGTAAACGAAGTGAACCGAGATCTAAAGAAACATGGCCGCACGCGTTAGAATGAAAAACCTCCTTTTAATTTCTTGTTTCGAGGTTGGTTTATAAAATGACTATCACTATAAACAGGCAATTTATTGCTGCTGAAATTTAAACTTCCCTTATTGCATTGCCAACCAGGTAAAAAAACTCCACCACAAATAGGATAAATAGGGTTTAAAATCGGGAAACCGGAAAATATCTTGCAAGCAGAACATTCATTCTTGGTCACGTAAATTATCGTCGAAAATGTATGAAAAATGTGAGGTCTTGCATTAAAATGATTTATATGACCTTTTTATACAAACAGGCGAGTAGAATAACATAGATGGAGTACGAACTTGGAAACACTGGTATTTTAATATATTATGTAATTTGATAAAAAAAAATTAATTGTATTATGTAACGCTATGCGTGTGACCTCCGTAACGCAGTGCGTGCGCTGTCGCATTTTAAAGTTGGATGTCCGGGGTTCGACTCCCGGTTCGAGTCTGGTCTGGTGGGAGGCTTCGGCCGTGGCTAGTTACCGAGACATGTCGGAAAGCGATTTAGCGTTCCGGCACGATGTTACTTAGAAGCCAATTAGGAGTATGGGCTTACCATACCCCTAACAGGTTAGCCCGCTACCATCTTAGACCACATCACCATTTACCATTAGGTGAGATGCCGAGAGATGTGTATTTAGTTGTAATTCATTAACTCGTCCTCCGATTTCATTCACTATTTTTTGTTAAAAAGGAGATACTTTAATGTTTATCCTGCAATTATTTCAAGGTTTTCGATTAAGTAATCCATTGCTTTGTGATTGGAAGACATACAAACACACTTTCACAAACACTAACTCAATGCAGACGATGTCGCGGGCGTCAGCTTGTTATTAATATGCAGGGAGATTTAATGCATTACGCTAAGGAGCGGGCTCAATAATAAACAATATGGCACCAACTTATTGGTGCGAAAACGGTGAAACAGCAACAGACGGAATCATGAAATAACATTACACTACCGTACGCCGCACGTACGACCTAACGGAATGCAACGATCAAACCCTGACCTGTCGTTAGGCCGTTCTTATAAGGTTATGTCATATTTACTGCATTACAAAAATAGGATAAGTTGATAAGTTTACCATAGTAACTAGCATATGTGTATACTCTTTTAATAATTACGGGTCGAATAAGTGTTTTCTTTTTCCGCTGGGAAATGCGTTTACGCATCCCCTCCGGAAGCGGCGTAGATAAGACTGCGTCGCTTCTGACGGGGTATAGGACTCGCCGGCGGCCAGACTGGCGACCAGAATACCCACTAAAACCCAGCGATGCTCCTACACGTCGCCTGGTGGCTGGGTCACGGGTACACCCGCGCACACGACCGCAACCCAACCAGCGGTGTCCGCCGAGGCAGACCCTCCACCGGGGGCCTATGATCGAGGCCCCCTTACTCCAATCTAGGCGCGCCAGGAACATTGGGCGCGCCTTACTGCCACCCGGAGCTCCTCATCGAATAAGTGTTTAATTTTTGCTCACAGGACCAATTTATATATTCTTTAATGTTATATTAAAAATGGCGCCGTTCCCCTCATCTTTTATTTAATTCTTTCCCCAAGGGTTGTCTGGAAGAGATTGCTTAAACAATAAGATCGCTTTTGCATACTCATGTATTGTGTACCGTGTAGTTGTTTCTTTAAAATTTGTGTGCATTATAGAATATCTATCTATCTATCTATCTATCTATCTATTTATCTATCTATCTTTTATATCGATTTGTCTATGCCTACTATTCAATAAACGTTAAACTCAATCTTATAAGGTAAATTATGAATCTTTGGCCTGTGGGGTGATTTTCAGTTGCCCGTCAGCAAAATTGTGGAGCCTAGCTTCCTAAAGCTTCGGTTTTAAAAATGGCATTAAGAAGATTTTTTTTATTTGTAATAATTATATATTATATGATTTATTTATTTTACTTGCGTCCATAAACATTAATTTTTTATGTACTTGATATGTAACCAATGATTTAATATTTTTATATTGGTAGTAGTTATCGGCCCAGTAAACTGACACGTTTACTACCTATGGCTAGGCTAGGCAGTAAGAATTGACCTATTTTGTTCACTAACGGTCTACCTTAGATACTCTATGCATGCATATAGATATTCGAAACGAATTTATCCTTCTCAGGTCAGTGAGTATGTCTACCTTGAACGCTACGTCTTGGGCGTCCCCCCCCCCTTTTGTTCGAATACTAGGGGGAAGGGAGGGTTTCAGTTTCACACTCCACTGAGTATGCGTGTCGATTGGGATCAGTACCGTTAGTACGAGTTCTTACACCTTAGTGACGTCACAATTGCGATAACCTCAAGAATTTTGATAACTTTTTATTGCAAATGAAATTGTTGCTGTCCGGAATGTGACATTTAATTAAATTCTAAATAAATAAAAATTCTCTTTTTTTATACACTACAAGTTAGCCCTTGACGGCAATCTCATGTAATGGTAAATTATGATGCAGTCTAAGACGGTAACGGGCGAACCTGTTAGGGGTATGGTAAACCCAACTCCTAATTGGTTTCTACGCGAGAGCCTGCGGAACGCGTTATGGTTTGGCGACACGTCTTTATCGGTAGGGTGGTAACTAGCCACGGCCGAAGCCTCCCACTAGGCCAGACTCGAAATAAATATAAAACAGTACTCTTGATGACGTTGTACCGGACCAGGCTGGCTAAGCGGCCAACAAGGAGGGCAGCGTGCCGGTAAGCGGCTTACTAGGATTTTAAATAAAAAAACTAGGCTCGCTTACCAAGCATTTATTCAAATGTTGCAAATATGCCACGGCTAGGCTGGTAGGCACACAAAATTTATAGGGTCGTGGTAACGGGCAATATCCGCCTGAGCTTATGCTGATATCATAGTACTCCCCCGTGTGTGTGACGGCCGAAGATGTAGGGTGGCCAAGGGTCGAAGAGGAGACAGGAACGGTGGTGTGCAGCAGGTCTCGCACGCTGCGTCCAGGAGACTATGCACTAAGCGGTGCAGAGAAAACCCCAGCTATACTCCTGGAATTTGATACAACCAGCTTTTAGTGACTGGCAAACCAATTTCCGTTCTGGTGACCACCGTCGGCAACACAAAAGGTTCGTACTAACACGTAGAAGAGTTGCCGATGGTAGATACAATCAGAACGGAATTTACAATATAAAAAATTAAAAGCTGAAGGCTAAAAGAGTGATAGAAGCATTAGAATTACTGTTAAAATGCAAGCTAAAGAAAATGGAGGGTTGTCTTATAAAAAGATGATGCAATCAAACTGAGTCATTACGATGAATAAGCAATTATTAAACTAATACAAAAGAGAATTTGGAAAAAGTAAAATTAAACATTATGACTACTATAATGGAATAGATGAAATTACAAAAATAACTGAAATAAAAAGCTATGATTAATGATTGATGGGGGGTCGATAATAATTTTATGTGCCATTCAACTTACCCTAGTACGGGAGCTTAAAACACACTGAGAATAATTAATTTGTTGTAATTTACTTGGCGTTAATGTAAATTAATAAAGAAAACAAAATACGCGTCTACTAAAACGTTAGACTTGTATTTTGCTGGTAAAGGCGACAGCCGACCCACTTCTAAAGCGAATGGGTGACGACTGAGCGTTGAAGGTGCCCCCGCCAGCCAACGAGGAAGCGACGCTCGCGCCTAACGGCTTTTTTATTGCGGCTGCTTTTAAAATAGCAATATCGGTGATGTTGCTATTCTAAAAACACCGTTTAGAAAATTATAAATAAATTCATTAATAGATAATAATAGATAAGAATACTATAAATATCATACTTAAATAAGTTAAAAAAAAGTGTAACGCTTCGTTACAGTACCCCCCGGTCCCTCATAAGGATTTTATTTTAAAAATAAAATCCGTATTAACAAATTAGACTCAATTTCTAACAGTTATCTTTCATACAACCTTTCAGAAACCATTCATTCAATACCTTTTATACTAATGTCTCATAGCTTCAATGTTTTGAGACACAACCTAACACAAAGAAAGTCATATGGCAATAATTATGCAACTAATGACTTATGCAAGAAATGTTATAACGATATTATAAAGGTGGGTGGGCAAATGTAACGAAACTTCATACATATATACATAAAATACGTAAGATGAAATGAGAAAAAAAAAAAAGAAAAAAAATGGTACTTATTAATGTTGGTGATACATTTTTAAATCTTTTATGTGCCAAGTGCCCAAGTTATTGCCCGACATATCTTCTAAGTCGTAAACAAGTGGCGAGCGTTTAGTTATAACTCGGCACTTAATATATTTTGGAGCCAATTTCTTACTGAAAAATTTATCCTTATCGGACAGGACGTAAGCTCTTTTATAAACAGTGTCCCCCACATTGAATTCGTATGACTTCCTCCTTAGGTTGTAGTTCGCTGTGTTTTTAGCGTGGGCATGGTATAATGTTTTCTGGACTTCATCAAAAATAGTGCTCATGCAACCACGGTTTTCAGCATAAACGTCCCTGGGCATGAATAAAATTTCGTCACCTAAATCGTTGTCCAGGTAATGGGAACCACAAATAATTACTTCCCGACCAAAAACAAGTAAAGACGGCGTAAATCCTGTCGCTTCATTAACAGAGTTGTTAATGGCAAACTGAACCGCTGGAATAAACGTATCCCAAGAACGATGATCCTTGTCAACGAAAGTTGAAAGACATGTTATAATTGTTTTGTTATACCTCTCCACAGTATTAACCTGGGGGGTATATTTAGGTGTATAAAAAACGTTAGGGACATTATATTTTTTGAAAAGGTTATTTGTAACATTACTAATGAACTGAGGCCCATTGTCTAGGAATATGGTCTGACTGACGCCGTGAACTAAAAATATTTGTTCTTCTAAAATTTTAACTATTACATCTGAAGTAGCTTTTTTTAATGGAAAAATATGACAAAATTTTGAAAAACAACAGGTAATTACTAAAATGTAAGAATTTTGTTTACGTGTCACTGGAAGAGGACCCATTAGATCGACGGATATCATTTGGTATGGCCGAGAGCACTGCTTAGGCCGACCCATCTCTCCGAGCGTAGCGTGATTTTGAACTTTATACTGCAAACAAGTTGGACATGAACTTACATAACGTGCTACATCTCGGTACATACCTGGCCAAAAGTATCTAAGGGCAATGCGGCGATACGTTTTAAAAATGCCTAAATGACCGGCTGTTGGTTCGTTATGGTTTTCAATAATGACTTTTTCGCGCAGCTCAGATGGAACTACTTCTTTCCATGAAAATTCGTTCGTAAGGGTACATTTATTTTTCATTAACCGAAAGAGACAATCATTTTTAATTTGGTAATTTGGAAAATTTTCAGGTTTAGTGCGACAGTTATTAAATATATTTTTATACCAATCGTCATTGGTAGTCGTGACAGATTTGGCGGTGACAATAGAAGAAACAGCTACAGCCCGAGATAACGCGTCTGGAATTACGTTGTCGACACCACGTCGGTGTTTTATTTCAAAATTAAACGACGACAAACGTAAACCCCATCGTGCAAGCCTACCCGTTGGATTGTTCAACGAAAGGAACCATTTTAAAGCGCTATGGTCGGTGTAAACGCTGAAAGGCTTCCCGTTCTCCACATAACAACGCCAGTGCTCTAACGCAGTAAGAACTGCTAAAGTTTCGCGCTCCGTAATGCTGTAGTTTTTTTCAGCTGCCGTCAACGATCGACTCATATAAGCGATGGGATGCTCTTCGCCATTTATGGTCTGCGTAAGCATAGCGCCTACCCCATAATTGCTCGCATCGGTGTGGACTTCGAACGGCAAATCGTAATTCGGGCAAGAAAGAACTGGAGCAGAAACTAAGCATTCTTTGAGCTTCTTAAAAGCAGCGTCGGCCTCATCAGACCATTGAAAAGGTGGAGCATTCTTTTTATTGGAAGTCAGCTTGTTGAGCGGCCCTGCAATTGTGCTAAAATTTGGCACGAAACGACGATACCAGGTAGCAGTGCCTAAAAACCGCTTAAGCTCCTTACGATTTGTAGGAGTAGCGTAGTTAAGGATGGCCTCTACTTTATCTGGGTCGGTCCTTAAACCATTTGCATCAACCACATAACCTAAATATTTGAGCTGATTTCTAAAAAACTCACACTTGTCAAGGTTGATGGTTAAGTTCGCCTTACGCAACTTCTCCAAGACACGAAGTAAGAGAGAAACGTGCTCATCGAAGGTACCACTGACGATGATGATGTCATCTAAGTAAGCAAAGATGCGATGATCAACATCACCTAATAGGGCATCAACTAAACGTTGTTGAGTAGCGGGAGCATTCGTCAATCCAAACGGAGTATTCTTGAAACGTAGCGTACCTCGGCCTGGAACGTAAAAAGCTGTCTTATCTCTGTCTATCTCGGCGATAGGGATTTGCCAAAAAGCTTTGGACAAATCTAAGCTAGTAAGGAACTTAGCATCGCGCAAGTTATCTAAGATTTCCGAGATGTAAGGCAGGTTATAGGCGTCCTTCTTCGTCACAGAATTAAGTTTCCTGCTGTCAAGGCAGAAGCGAGGTTGTCCATTCTTTTTAGTGACTAGGAGAACTGGAGACTGCCAAGCACTCTCACACGGCTCAACCACATCTAATTCTAGCATCTCATCAACCTGTTCGACAAGGATCTTCTGCTTCTCAGGAGAGAGTCTGTAATACCTCTGTCTAATGGGTGGAGAATCGCCGGTATCGATACGGTGAGTAATTAAATGTGTTCGACCTAGACCACGATGTTCAAAAGAAATGTCACGAAATTGCGCGATGACATTATCTGCAATAGCTTTTTGAGTGTCATCTAAATTTTCATACGAATGAATTAAATTTTTTGAATTAATATTAGCATTTAAGTCCATGAGCGGTGCAACTGATAAATTAAGCGAACCTAAATATTTTGGACATAAATGAAAAGCTCGCCAAAAATCGATGCCTAAAATAAGCGACATTTTAATTCCTGGGACAACAAGTGCTTTAATAATGTGAAATTGGCTCTCAAAATGTATCGGCAAATTAATATATCCTATACTGCCAAATGAATTTCCGCCTGCAGCGACAATTGATAACTCATCGTCCTTTATCAATTTAAGACCATGACTAAGCAAGACGTCATGAGCACCATTGCCAACAATTGTAATTGTCGCTCCAGAATCTAAAAGACCTGACGCCTCAATATCATTGATTTTAATATTGACGTAGGGTCGAGTATCATCTAAGGGTTTATCATGCAGAATTGTAGCAATTTTGTAGCAATCGAAAAACTTACGAATAGTATCTAGCCAATCCTCCCATTCTTTCTTATCGAGGTGACCTTTAACTTTAGTAATACTGCTACAATTCTGCAAACCTAGTTTTTTGATATTTTATTACAGTTGAGACAGTCAGGCTTTTTTACCCCCTTGGAACCGCATTTAAAACAAATGACCTCAGTATTTTTACAGTCCTTAAAGCTATGCGTTTTGACTCGGCAGCGAGGACAATATAGGTTAGATTTAGAAGTATTAGTAGGATTAGTTTTATTGATAGAGTGTAAATATTGTTTATTATTATCATTATTAGTAGTGTTAGGTTTAGAATTAGCCGATTGTTTATTATCATTATTATGTTGTGAATTGAATTTTTTATAGAAATGTGAATTATAATTATTGTTGCCAGTATTCGAGTCTTGTTTGTACGCAAACTCCGGTGCTAATGTGTCTGAAGTGGCAGCCGAAGGTTCACGAAACGTAGATAAACGTGACTGAACATTTTCATAATTTCTACACAATGATCGTAATTGTTCTATGGAATCAATTTGTGTAGAAGAGGCTAACGTGTTTGCATAAAAAGGCCGAATATTGTGCAACACTATTTCGAGCTTGTCTTCCTCCGGCAAGGGTTTTGACAGACGGGCAAACATGCCTGATAAGATGGATAGATAAATGGTAATGTTCTCGTTCTTACCTTGAGTTCTAGCGCGAATCTCAGATAAGAGGCGGTAGTCAAAATCAGATCTGTCAAAATCCGTCTTTAAAAGAACGGTAAGCTCATCCCAAGTTGAAACCTGTTCCCTAACACCGCGGTACCAGTGTAAAGCATCCTCAACAAAAATCTCCGTAGCGTAAGCAAGAAGCTTCGTGCCAGATATATTACGAGCTAAACTAAATTCGTTCGCTCGTTGAATAAAGGAGCGTACACACGTTTTACCATTAAATTTTAATTTACCTAAGTCCGATGAAATTCGGTTACCACCTTCACAGGTGACATTTACATTAATAGGTGCAGAAGGCATCGGATAATCGGAGCTTGGCCCAGCTACTGACAGTGGGTCAACACTCTTCTTTTGTAAATTAATAAGTTTTGTATAAAGCTCCTTGAACAATACATTGCATTGTAATTGATCATCCAAGGTATCTTTGTTTGATTCGATTCTATTGAATCTATGATATAAATGATGTAAAAGATTCTCGTAGCGACCGAGGGTATTTTTATCAACAACATCAGCAATAAATGATGTATTGATCTTATCCAGTAGAACTAAGCAACTGGCCAAGTCCTCATCGGGTTCAAGATGGGAGCACAAAATGTCCTCAGATGGATAAATCTGACTCAGTTTATTAATTTGTTTTCTGAGGTCAGCGACAGTACTAGCGGGTGTTTCACCTCTAACCGCTACTTCGTACTCCAATTCAGACTTTTGAAGTGAAAAAAATTTAATTGGATAAGCCATAATGAAAGAAAAAAAAAAATAAAAAATTAATGCGATTTAAAAAAAATAAATCCTAAACAAGGTAAAAGTAAATGAACAAATCAGAAGAAAAAAAAATTCGCAAGTTCGTTGTAAATGGCACATAAAAAAATTAAGAGAGTGAAAAAAAAAATATTCCGTTCTGTTACAATCAACTTAACAGAACGCTTTGGTTTGTTGATTATGATAATGTAAAAAAAAATTACATGTAAAAAAAAATTATGATCAAAAAAAAATGTAACTGGTGTGAACGCAGCTTTATAATTGCAAAGTATGTACTAAAGTATGCAAACTTTATAAAAAAAACAGAAATCAGAAAAAAAAATATACAAGAAAAATAAGTTATAACTTTTTCTGCCGACTGTACTAAATTAAAATTTACGATTTAACAGTTTTGTAAATATAGTAAACAGTGGCAAGAACAAAAGAAATCAAACGAAAAAAATACTACGTTAACCTCAGTTACTGCAAACCAAAAAATAATAAAAGCGTTTTACAAAAACAACTACACAGCGAACAAAACTACCTACTATACAGCATAAGCACAAGCAGATAACCACGATCAGGGCGCCAGTGTACCGGACCAGGCTGGCTAAGCGGCCAACAAGGAGGGCAGCGTGCCGGTAAGCGGCTTACTAGGATTTTAAATAAAAAAACTAGGCTCGCTTACCAAGCATTTATTCAAATGTTGCAAATATGCCACGGCTAGGCTGGTAGGCACACAAAATTTATAGGGTCGTGGTAACGGGCAATATCCGCCTGAGCTTATGCTGATATCATAGTACTCCCCCGTGTGTGTGACGGCCGAAGATGTAGGGTGGCCAAGGGTCGAAGAGGAGACAGGAACGGTGGTGTGCAGCAGGTCTCGCACGCTGCGTCCAGGAGACTATGCACTAAGCGGTGCAGAGAAAACCCCAGCTATACTCCTGGAATTTGATACAACCAGCTTTTAGTGACTGGCAAACCAATTTCCGTTCTGGTGACCACCGTCGGCAACACAAAAGGTTCGTACTAACACGTAGAAGAGTTGCCGATGGTAGATACAATCAGAACGGAATTTACAATATAAAAAATTAAAAGCTGAAGGCTAAAAGAGTGATAGAAGCATTAGAATTACTGTTAAAATGCAAGCTAAAGAAAATGGAGGGTTGTCTTATAAAAAGATGATGCAATCAAACTGAGTCATTACGATGAATAAGCAATTATTAAACTAATACAAAAGAGAATTTGGAAAAAGTAAAATTAAACATTATGACTACTATAATGGAATAGATGAAATTACAAAAATAACTGAAATAAAAAGCTATGATTAATGATTGATGGGGGGTCGATAATAATTTTATGTGCCATTCAACTTACCCTAGTACGGGAGCTTAAAACACACTGAGAATAATTAATTTGTTGTAATTTACTTGGCGTTAATGTAAATTAATAAAGAAAACAAAATACGCGTCTACTAAAACGTTAGACTTGTATTTTGCTGGTAAAGGCGACAGCCGACCCACTTCTAAAGCGAATGGGTGACGACTGAGCGTTGAAGGTGCCCCCGCCAGCCAACGAGGAAGCGACGCTCGCGCCTAACGGCTTTTTTATTGCGGCTGCTTTTAAAATAGCAATATCGGTGATGTTGCTATTCTAAAAACACCGTTTAGAAAATTATAAATAAATTCATTAATAGATAATAATAGATAAGAATACTATAAATATCATACTTAAATAAGTTAAAAAAAAGTGTAACGCTTCGTTACAACGTGAATGAGATTCAACGATGACGTTTGGGATGAATCCTCTAAGAGCTGAATCACCGATAAGCTTTTAATTTTTGCTTAAAGCTGTGTTATTTTCTAACGACAGTCTTATAAAATTAACCATGACGTTTCTAGCAACAAGTAATCGAAAACCGCCGACAGTTACGAGATAACGTGCAACCTCGTGCTAAGGGTTAACATTGATATTATAGCCGATTTCTGTTCCATTTAGGCTCCTACACTAGCTAGATGATACGGCTTCGTTGGTATTTTATTTTTAGCGACCGACGTATACAGAGAGTCGTCAAAAGTTTGTCTATATATCCGAGCTTGGAATCGGTTTGGTTTAGTTAATAAACAGTACTTATAGTTCTCTAGTTAATTCATTGAACCTTTTCTAAGAAACCATAATTGCGATTTAATATCGGTCATCTGTCAGTATGCTAAGAAAAATACATAACGGTCATTAAAACACGTTTTATTTAAGTGTTAGGTTAGATTAGGTTTGCTACTTCTTAGCCCAGGAAGACTACAGGGTTCCCCGGGCGTCAAGCAAATCCAAAGTGAGGAACATGCCGTGGTGGTTTTTAATTTGGGTATACCCCTGGTTGGGTGAAGTCCCATATTACCTCCTTCCTACCCAAAGGAACGAGACGGCCATAATGCTTTCCCAAAAAAACAAAAAAAAAGGTTCGCTACTTCCATTGGTCAACAAGTTATATTATAGTTATGTCTTTATCCCCAAATTGCTTGAGATAAAGAGAGATGATTGATTCAAATTATGTATTGTACGACTCCAATGAATATTAATATTAAAAAGGATACGACTAAATATTTAAAAAAAGACTAAATATTATAGACAGCATATTTAAAAATTAAATTTTGTAATTTTTTTGACATTTACACTATTTCACACATATTTATAATTTTAAATTGGAAATAAAGGCTTTATTATTATTATTGTTAGACCCATAGCGGATACGGATGAATCCAGGGGCAGCGATGTGCACTTCATACATGCATAAAAACAGTGCATACTCTAGGATTGGTGTTTATGAAAACCGTACTTAGACATGCACAAAATACACGCGCAAAACCACTGCCTATCCTGAATAACAAAGAATATTTTACGTACAGGAATATTAATCGCAAACTTAGCGCAGACCACGGCCAGTGGAGCACTAGTTATTGGTATGGCTTTCGAGCTTTTAATTTCCTTTTAAAATCCCTGGATATCGTAGCTTGAAGCAGCTGTAGTATTCTTTACACAGGAAATTAAAGTCAATTCATTTCAACTACTGTTCAGAGATACTTTTTATAGTTTCGTATTGAAATAGAAAAATCTGTCTAGAAATAGTATATAGAAATATCTTAAGTGGCAGTGTAGTGGACGTAAGGAATATCCGGCTAGTTTTTTTCAAGAGTTTTATTCTTAGGCGCGTTTTAGTATTTCCCGTAGTTTTAATTGAATTTTTTAAACATGATGACCTCACTAAAGACTACACTCGTTGTATTATTTCAAATTAATTGAAATTGATTTCGAAGGAACTAATAATTTTAGTTATAAGAGTTAGAATTATAAGAGTATTTATCATAACATTGATGTGTCTATTTTTACATATTATTAATTAAAATATCATACTTATTTAATATAATAAGTATGGGTCCATATTCATTTAATTCTAAACAGAGAAATTAGCTTTCAAAGCAAAACTAAAGAAAACCTGTGCTTCATTAAAAGTGCCTTGTATGTACTCATATATTTGAAAGAAGATAGTTAGACTTTGAATAGCAAACATAAGTTATTGCAACGGGCTTCGTCTATCACAACTTTTGTAACTAAGTAAAAACCGTTTTACTTAAAAATACTCCGAAAGACGACCTGCATAGAAGACTACTTTTAAAATTGCATGCAAATGAGTGTGTCAACAAAATCATGATGGAAGGGCGGCTATTAACTTTGAACAGAAGTTATCACACTCCTCATTGGCGTGGTGATCGTATTTAGTACTAGCTGATGCCTGCGACTTCGTCTGCGTTGAGTTAGTGTGTGTGAAAGTGTGTTTGTTTGTCTTCCAATCACGAAGCAATGGATTACTAAACCGACGACCTTGAAATAATTACAGGAACTTAACAAAAAAAAAATGGTTGAAATCGGAATACGCATTAATGAATTACAATTAAACACACATTTTGACTTTCATACCCTCTCCCAAGAAAACCGTGCTGAATTCCGCGATAAAAACTCCTACATGTTGAACCGGAGTATCAGCTACTCCATACCAAATTTCATTCCAATCCATCCAGTAGTTTCGGCATTACGCGCCCAAGATACAGATAGACAGACAAAAAGAAATTGTTTTGGGCTCAGTATCGATAGTAAAGCATACTCCAATTAAAATTTTCAAAATATATTTAATGTACATACAGAATGTGTCCTGTTACAGTTTTATTATATTATAGATTTTTGATATTCTGTTTTAAATCTACTGCCACTTATGGACCATATGTCGTAAACAGGAGGAAGAAACACCAGAGTAACCCTACTATGATCTTTATCCTATAACTCAATTTACTACCAAATTACAACTCAATATAACAAATTACAATCAAAGGTTTTATTTCGGCCATATCTAGCTAGCGATACTAACCGTGTAATACTAAGAATCAGGCCGAGACTGAAAAGTGCTTCGAATTTTTTGACTATCTATTGAGCAAGAGGTGGAGTTGTTAACCACCAATCGTTAGACACTTCCGTGAATGCTCATCGTTATTTCTAAACAGTAGTATACCTATACTCAATAAAATAAAAATCACATAATTAATGTTATTTTCAAACGATAACATCATAAAATACTCATACGTTATGACGTAATAATGAGTGTGCTTGTATAATTATTTTGTACACCGAAACACACTCATATTCAAATTCAGTTTTGTTTATTCAAAATATCTCATTTTCAATTATAAAATCATATTTTAACCACATAAATAACAAGTGCGACAATATTAGCTAGTGGTTTGAATTTAATGTCATGAACTTTTAGCTTACGTATTACATTTAAACAAAATGCAAACATTTGTCATTTACGAGTATACGAGTATGTCGTTAATCTTAATACATAAAAAAGTCATGACTGTTTCCCTTAGCTGAATTTTCTAACCCTTAGAGGATTAAATAAGGAATGAAAGAAGCTAAGTTTCCAAAATTTGAATTTAGTATTTAGTAAATTCTTGAGCAATAAAGCGGACAGGCCATTCAACGCGATGGGTTAGTATATATATGGAATAGGGAATGAAAAATTTTGTACGTCAAAAATGTGCCTACTTGTCAACAGTTGTACGTGGATGAAGTCGTGAAGAACTATTAACGCATATACAAATAAGTGCAGATAAAACTTAGTCCCACCTGTACGTCTTACTCAGTGGATGTATAGATTTAAATGCATAGTGAATTATATCACAGATACTAATATTATAAATGCAAAAGTGTGTTGTTTTTGTAATTACTTACACCACTGCACCAATCTTCATGAGATTTTCCATAACGAGAGTTTAGAATATGAAGACGGTCATAGGATACTTTTGTCTCGTAAAAACTTATAATAAATGAAAATAAACGTGAAGTTGCGCGAAACATATACAGTATTTGTGGTCGGCGTGCTTTTCACGTGATGCGACCTATACTGCCGATTGCAAAGCGTAACAGTAATTTATTACATGTTAAACTTAATTACTTATAAATTTTTTAACTCTCATACAAAAAGATAACTGGAGTGTCGAAGCGGGAGTGAATTCTTTTCTATTCAATACTGCATAAACATCCGCATAGATTTCGACTTATTCGATCGATTGTTACAAGATTTCATGTTGAATCTTGTTGGTAAATACTTAGTAAGTTTAACATTACTTACCGAAAATGCATAGGAAACTTATGTTAATGATGACATCTTATGTAAATTTCCTTCAGGTTTCCGCGTGGAATAATACGAAAATCGTCTTTCGGGAAACTTTGCCAAACTTTGAACTTAATTTTGGAACCGCGACTACTTTGGAAGCTGTATTTATTATATACTCATTTAATAATGCTATTTATATTATTTGAAGCGGTGATAGCCCAGTGATTAGGGCGTCAGCCTCCTAATCAGAGGTCGGCGGTTCGAATCCCGTCACGCACCTCTAACTTTTCGAGGTTATGTGCGTTTTTAAAACAATTAAAATATCACTTGCTTCAACGGTGAAGGAAAACATCGTGAGGAAACCTGCACGCCTGAGAGTTCTTCATAATGTTCTCAAAGGCGTGTGAAGTCTGCCAATCCGCACATGACCAGCGTGGTGGACTATGGCCAAACCCTTCTCATATTGAGAGGAGACCCGTGCTCTGTAGTGAGCCGGTAATGGGTTGATCATGATGATGATGATGAATGCTATTTGGTTACTAATTGGAACATTATAAATAACAATATATTTAGATAACTACAAAAATTTAGTCTAATATAGTACCGGGCTATCATGATAGGGGTTAGCAGTTATATTAGAACCGTCTATCGGTTTGATATCCCACCAGAATGTTAAGCTTCCCAGAGAAACTTACTAAAGAAACATCACTAATATCCAAACCTACTATTTGTAATATCCTGCACTCACCATGCGCACATCACTCATGCGCCATAGGATAAATTAATAAGAAGTTTGTTAAAATGTAAGCGTTGCTGAAGATGCTTATAATTGTCATTCTGCACGGATAACGATTGAGAAATGACCGATTTCAAAGGGGTTCACTGAAGTGAATCATTTGTGTCAATTTCCCAGTGAATAAGATAATATTCAATCTTCAAAGACGGTTTCGTCACATGTCCGAGTCCCAAAATAGAACTGAGCCTAGTTCTACTTATTTTACTTGATCGCGTGAATGTTGACTTAAATTTGTATCATCATGATCAACCCATTACCGGCTCACTACAGAGCACGGGTCTCCTCTCAATATGAGAAGGGTTTGGCCATAGTCCACCACGCTGGCCATGTGCGGATTGCGGAGTGCAAACTTCACACGCCTTTGAGAAATTTATGGAGAACTCTCAGGCGTGCAGGTTTCCTCACGATGTTTTCCTTCACCGTTGAAGCAAGTGATATTTTAATTGTTTAAAACTCCGAAAAGTTAGAGATGCGTGCCCGGATTCGAACCGCCGACCTCTGATTAGGAGGCTGACGCCCTAACCACTAGGCTATCACCGCTTCAATTTCATAAGCAAATTGTATACGCGCCATCTATTGTGTAATAGATGATACTCTTTCGATTTTAAACGGATTGAAGTTAACTTTCACGCGAACGAATCAGTTGAAAATCTCACACTATTATCAGCTATTAATCTGTTATGAAAGTAAGGATACTAGTCCATTTATCCTTAAGGCAGAGCTCCACCAACAATAACTGTACGTAATTAACACGAACACCTGACGAATTAAAATATGTTATATTATATATGAACGCTTCATAGATGCCTTTATTTGGTTACTTTGTGGTTTACATGAATAAAGCTATTTTTGAATTTGAATTTCAAAGTAACAAATAAGCAGATGTTGAAGAGAACTTTGCCTAGATTTCATCTGTACACTGGCTGCGGAATAAAAACAAATTTAAATAAACGTTTACACGTTGTAGATACTCGTATTATAACAAGTATAACTGATATATATATACATTCATGAATAGAAGCAGGCGTTACTTTGCGGAAGTCCATGATAAACAATAAACATAAAGTATAATTTGCTATATTCCGCCGACAACAAACCACAACAAACAACAACAACAACAAAGTTGTCGGCGGAATATAGCAAATTATACTTGCTGTTTATTGTTTGATATACTTTCGTTTTTTGTAGATTACAATGTCCGAATCTATGGCACGATACTGTATTATACATACTCATTCTACTTTGTAATCTACAATTATCCTACACTCACAATATTACTCTGTCATTATAACTTGATTATTCAAACGTTAACATAAACTTAGAAAGTTAACACTAGCTCTACAAGCTCGAAGAATCTTAAGCAACTCACCAACCTTACTTGGTAAAGTAACTTATCCTTGAGTGGGATAAGCCCGACAGCTGCTCCCAAGCAGTAACGAGGTCAGACCTTGAATGAACTAGGTTCTAAGCGATGTATCAAATGTGTTCACAGGATACCACTTTGGAAGATTACTAGACAATTCAACCTTGTTTGGTTTTGCACTATTTGGTATATTTGTTGCCCCGAGTAGGCAGAATTTGTTTTCATCTTCTTTTCTTGTACACAAAGTATTTGTTTATAGTAACATTGTTGAAAAGCTATCTCGTTGGTCTATTGATTAGTAGGTTCTACTACGGATCAAGAGGTTCTTGTTTTGATACCCGAGTTTGACTAAGAATTGATAGATATTTGTCAACACCTACTGAGGATGATCCGGTGTCGGGTCGAAACGTGCGTAGAGGCTCTAGTGGAAGATTTTGTGTGGTGATATATTATACAAATCTCCCGGTTGTCGGTGGAATATAGCAAATTATACTTTCTGTTTATTGTTTAGTTACCTCTCGACAAAATAAAGACATAATCTACCGTTCCAGTATAATGCCACGTTATGTCGATAAGAAAGATGGGTTCAGCCGGAAACTATTGTTAGCTGTTCTAGTGCCGTAGATGTACATGGGAGGTGGTAGTCACATCCGTTTGGTTTTGGGGGACTTTTATATATATGTATAAAATATCAGGAGTAAGTCAGGATGCTATTAAGAGAGCTGATGGGTTAATACTTTTGTGGATTGCGACATGCATTAAGCGTCGCTAGTATGCTTCTTTAACGAGAGTTACATTTGTCCCATTTGCTGTTTTGACAGTCAGTATACCGCGTTTAATTACCTATCTAATAATTAAATTTCTAATAACTACGATGTAAATTATTGACGCGTCAAAAGTGCCTTTTTAAGGACTATTTGAATAAAGATTATTTTGAATTTGAATTTGAATTTTGAATTTGAATATCTGTTTAGTGCAAGGATGTGCTAATTTTTGCGCACATG